>WACJ01000533.1:1800000-2317808 GCA_008973525.1 Stenopsyche tienmushanensis | reverse complement strand
CACATTTATATCAGTGCTTTTTTTCACAATTTTTGACATTTTTTTATAGATCCCACTACACACGTATACGCGTCAAGAGTCAATTTAAATCTGTTGTCAATCTGGCCAATAACCATGGCTTTCTCGTTATTCCTGGAAACAGACTGAATATTGCAAAACATTATATAAAAATTATCATCTAAATACAAAAAATAAGAAATGATCTAATTTTTTACCGTTTGAATGCAAAACAGCGTTTTATTTTTGTGAAAATTTCCGCCAAAAGTGCGTGTGTGGCGATATATAGACGTTGTTATGCATATGTTGTGTATAATAGGTTAATATACTATTTTTTCTAAAAGATATAAATTAAGTCAGTTTATAATTTAAATGCATATTTATCATGGAGATCTGCCATCGCCCATGTCAACTAATCATTCCGCAATCATTTATATATATATTATATATATTAGTAATAAAAATAATGGATTTTTTTACATTTTAAATTTAGTTTTTAGATATAACATGGGTTTTAGTTTTATAAATTTATTGAATTCTATCTGAACTATTATTTTATACGGAGCAAAATGTTTTTTTTACTTTTTATGTCTAATAACTACGTTGCGAATAAATTCACGTTACGAATAGTCACGTTTTTCGCAACTGCTTTCAAAGGTGGAAAAGACTTTAACTGTGATTTATATTTAACTCAAAACTTATTTTGAATTCTGAATTGAATGCCCATATACCTAAAAAATATCAAAAAAAAGCCCCCTGGGGTTTTGAAATAAATTAAATAATAAAATGTAGAACACCTTCGGCCGTGTAGAACTAGCTCGGAGTAGTCCCAAAATATTGCAATCATAGATCGCAATCCAGATTTCGCCCTTTTAAAAATTGGAGTTCCCAAAATGAGAGTGCCTCAAAGTAGGCAGTTCATATTCATAGCGCCCATAATTTGAATATTTCATCGATTTTACATTTGTTTCACAAAATTACGCGATAATTCAGATCAATACGGACCCTCTTCTTTTGTGTCGGGGCAAAAAAGAACATAAAGGTCAGAGGTGGGCAAAAAATGTGTATTGTACATTAAAAGGTCGAGAATAAATTAACATGCACGTATAGCGACCCTCGCAATATCGGATCACTATGAATTTTACACTTTTATGGGAGGGTCACATTTCGTTGTTAATGTCAGATAAGTAGGCTTTGTCGCACATGCTCTTCCCTGAATTTACTGGTTATTCCTGTTGTGCAAAATGCAAATAATGCATATGCGAAGCATGCAAGCAGCCGCTCAGAAAGTGGTCCATGTACGTTCTGTCCGTAATATAATATTCTTGTGTCTTACACGAGTGTTCCTTCTTTGTTGGGACTCGAAATAAACATCCCTCTACACTCGTGGATATATTTTCGTATGGGTCGTAATTTATAACGTTCTTAATTCGCCGCCAGCGGTGGCCAATCTGTGGCCCTCGGATGTGCCGTCAGTATTGAATAGGTCGAATGAATTATTTCCCTGGGGAGCTACATGATCCCTTTGTTCTGAGAATTATTCCCAGTTTGCATGTTTCCTATTATCTATTAAAGGTAGCTTGGTATTAACATGTGGTTACAAGCTTCTCATAATTGATCCATTGTTATCTTCTGTTTCCTTACATCACTCGATGTATCCACTTTTCTTGCATAATTTCGCATATAGATATAGTTAAATAATATTTGGCAATAAAAAATCTGAAATAAATGGATCATTAACACGTATGATGGTGTGGCATCCACCGGTGGCTGCCATCTATTGTTGCTAATACGCCATGGCAGTTATTGGTGACAGCCAATCATTTGACTAGAAGAAAATATCGTATTTTGTCGTAAGCCCTTAAGGTTCATGTTTTGTTGAAGTTTCTTCATCAGGATCATCAGGATATGAGTAGTAAAAATTGACTTACTCATTTTATCATTTGAGTGTAAAACAGCATTTTCGCCCAAATTTTCCGTCAAAAGTGCGCAGTAGCGATATATAGACGTCGAATTACGTTTGCATATATTTTATATTGTGTCTAATAGTTTTATATACGAATCAGTTTATAATATAAGGGGGTAGTTTTTTATTATGAGGTGACATTTAGCAATCCTTTTCATTGGACCGTTGGCAACCATTTTGGCATGGTTTTTTATGGTGTATATATGTTTTTAAAAATGTGATCACCAGCCATACCACCTCCTGTAGAATTCGAATTCAAGATCATTAGCTTAACCTACCTACAGGTACAATTATTTTATATTATTTTGGTAAGAATTTGATAAATTTGACGTAGCACTCAAATGGTTATAAACCTATGCTAAACATAAATATAACTCAGAACCCATTGGAATAAAATCGAAATAATTGATGTCTTAAATTAGTAAGATATGAGATTGGAAAGAGTTAAGTACTTTGTTGATGATTTTAATATCAAAGGGTTGAAACGGGTCACATTTAAATAATAAATAAAATGTCTATTGTCTTTTAGATTAGGAATTGATATTAAATTTGCAGATTGTTTCGGATTAAATTATGTCAATATTTACATTGTTAAAGTTTAACATATTCTATGTATTAAGGCTCTCTTTGAAAAAAATCCAAAGACATATTGTCCTTAGGGAGATGGAGAGTCTGAAGAAACTCTTAGTGTCGGGCAATGTGCCAACAAGACGTAGCAAAAGACGATCTCCAATGAAGTGTGGGTGAAGAATCAGACCAAAAAAATACCAAAACCGATATAACATCCATCAACGGCGGCAGAAGATCGACTACAACAGAAACAGATGGTCTGCAAGAAATCAACATTGTTCAATTTCGCCTTAAATTTTGTTTAAATTTAAGATTTATATGCATTTAATTGATACGAGGACTGGTTTAAATTCATGATTTATCCCGATTGCTATCGCACATTGGCATAAATTACCAGAAGTGGAGCGCTCTCGTCTGACAAAATAGTCCCATTATCCTTTTGATTAACGACCAACAAATCCTTCGCTAATAATTCATAAAGATCAATTGTCTAATTTATATCCGCGCTTGTTAACATATCCGGATCTAATTTGCTCCGGAATCTGTCCATCGTTTCCGCTTTTTTAATTCAAAATGCGTCCCGGATGACTAGATGGCTCTTTAGATGGTTTTCGACGACTGAGTAGTCGTCTGCTCGCAGCGAAAATTTGCAACTATTTCTCTTTCCGTCTGCGAAAAGGAAAAACGCGAAGGGGTGGATTGGGGGTGGCGAGTGGGAGGTCGCTTCCGTCGCCAGACAAGTGTCACTTCCGCTCTTTCTGCCACCACCGCGGCACGTGGGGGGCTGGGGGTTGAGTAGGCTGTCAACCCATAGCCAGCTGTTATTGCATTTTTACAGCCTGCTATCACTTTAGCTTAACAGTTTCTTTGTATATATGCATATGAAACGTATTCTGCAGGAAAGCGTGTTGAGATAAATAAACGCTCTAAATTTTAAAATGAAAATCAAGCCTCGTGCTTTTTGTTTCAGCTCACAGCCGTATAAATTTATATCGGAATATTGGATATAAATATATATTATTAAGTCTCGTTAAGTCGATGCCCGTGGAATTTGCCGGGGCGTTTAACCTGGAACAGGGGCTTATTTAGTTGGACAATTAACCCCCGAGCATAATTGACGAGATAACTCATGTTTGATACTCGGAAGGTCGATCATTAAATCCAAACATGAAATTTGGGCGTACGAAAGCACGCCTTACGCAAAAGCTCGGACAAAGCATTCGATTCGGGCGGCCGGGGGTATAAATAACTTTTAGGGGTTCTCTAGCTCAAGGCCAGATAGATAAGCCCCAGTCTAAGGCCTTAAGATAATAGGCGAAATGAATTGAAGGCCATAAAGAAAATAGAAAAAGATAATAAATGAAAAGCGAATACGAGCGAGGAAACGGACGAGCGACTCTATAAACATGAGTTGTGGCCTTGTTGACATCTTGATTTTGTCCTCCTTTTCGGTATATATTAAGCGTAAATCATTATTAAATTCGAAAAATGGCACAATAACATAATATTTCTTATTAAGAAAAATTCGCGCTGATTTCTGTCAAAAAAATACGTTATAAGAACGCTTTAATGCCTTTATTCGCTCGTAATTTACGCCTTTTTCTTCTAATAATTCAATGCATCGATTGTGAAGAAAATTTGTATTTTCGTTCGTTTTGATAGTTAACTTTTAAAAAGGAAATTGAGTGATACAGAAAAAGTATTCTCGCACATTGAGTGCGGAGATTAGTGAATCAGAGACAGAGACAGGTGTCTTACGTCTCATCATACACTCGTACATCATTGGCAAGGTCCGTCCATCCAACTCCCATCACTACTTATGTTTAATTTCCGATGATTTGTACACAAATGCAACAAAATTTCAGAAGAAAAGATTTAAAAATATCGTGTTATAGCGAATCCGCACTCACCGAGGGCGCAATAAACGCGGGCGTATTTCATAGCGATCTAAGAAGATCTTGATATCGCTCGGTCCAATGCTGATCGGACGATTAGTAAGTCTGTTTTTTTTAAATAAATATACCGAACTAAATAGTACATTACCTAGAACATTTCTTCGGCACGCAATTTGATCGTGTTCGCGTACGTTTGACATTTATAGCACAATCGGCGTACACTTTCCAGCTTTATGAATGGCGAACATGTACACGGGAGGGTCGTGTTAAAAACTTATTGAAATTTAAATATTTGGGATATTAAAATGTTTAAGATTTTCTTTAAAAATAAATCTGTATGATTTATGGTATTTGAATGAGCCAAACAAGGGGAAAACAAAGAAAATCCACTATTGCTGGAGTATGGAGCTAAAACTGATTAATTTTTGAGGCTCTAATTTTAAAATGAATTACTTTGATGATATTCTACTACATATGTACAGAGATTGACCATTTTCATTGTTAATAAGGGTTTAGGGGTAGAAATGCAGACTTTAAGAATTGTTTTTTTTCCACTTAGGATTCTTCGACATGGTGTCCATGTGGTGTTAACTACGGTCTTGAAGGCAAACTACACCCTTTCTTTGTTGTGATGAAACTTTGCTTTCTATTCTGCCTTTTATAAGATCTTTTAATAAGGACGCTCGACTTTTAAACACAAAAATAATATTTTATGACATTAAGTATGAAAGATATGGTCGTTCAATTGTCCGCCGCGGTTTTGCTTGGTGGCACGTATACAGGAGGTCCGATTTCCGGTGACTTTATCACATAAATCTGGCTGAATTTGATTTGTTTTTCGAACAGTGCACTAATTTTGAAAATTATATTTAATGATTTGCACACGTTGTAATTTTGCCATAAGCTGCTGAATATTTAGCAATAAGTTTGATAGATATTAACAAAATAGTCGCTAAAACTTAACACATTTCGAACGCCCTATTGAATGGCCCTGTATTAATATTTCCAATCAATTGTTTCAATTCAGGTTTAATCTGATGCCATAAATCTGTAAAATGAAATGTGAAGTGGAATGCATGCTACCAGTCTGGTCACCATTCAGGTCCCATATTAGGCCCTCAATGTTCCTTTTGTTAGATCATAATAGAAAAACTATTGAGTTAAAGCTGGTTCCAGAACTTACGTCAAGACATTGACACTTGAATAATAAATTCAGTAAATTCAATCAAATTCGGAGAGTATGGAGGATGAGGTAAAACATCCCAGTCAAATGATAATAATTTATTTAACGCCTCGTCTGTTCGCTAATTCTGGCCGTTTTATGGCAATTGCTTCCTTTAAATTATCTAGTTGGAAACAATATTTTGTTGAATTGATCGTTTCACCTTGCTGAAGTAGCTCATAATAAAATACACCCTTCCAGTTCCACCAAATGCATAGCAAAACTTTTTTTTGATGTAGACCAGGTTTAGCTACAGTTAAAGCTTCCGTACCCTTGGTCCAAGACCGTTTACGTTGGATATTCTCGTATAGTATCCAACATTTATCTCCAGTGACAATTCTTTTCAAAAAAGGTTGGCTATTATGTCGTTGGAGAAGAAGATCGCATGTTGAAATACGCTGAAGTTTATTTGAGTCAGTCAGTTCACGAGGAAGCCACACATCTGAATGATTGATGTTTTAATTTGAGTTATGTTCTGGATTTTCATGGAATCTCTGGAATTGTACCTGTTTCAGTATAAAGTGTATTTTAAGAAAGAATCAAATTATTTGGGAAGACAAAAAGATTTAGATGGATGTTTCTTATCGCTTAATAAGCCATGATGATATTAATATTGCTCTTTATAGATTTTGTTCTTAAACCATATATGATTTCCAGTTATTCCTAGATATATTTTCTTGAAAATTTAATAATATTTATGATCATTATTTTGAAAGTCAGCGTAAAAATGCCGGTTGGTTGGCTTGAATTTTGTGTTATTTTCGAAAGGTTTTTTTTTGGCACACGGACAAATTGAATAAACACAAAATCAAATGAGTTCATCAAATCGAATCAAAAAAGTGGACAAAATCAGAATCCCCAATTCAAGCACGTTGATTTTATATGGGGTTGTTTGAGCACAAAACCTTACGAACAAACAGGCTTAACCACTTTTTAATTAATAAAAAATATTCACAGCTTGAAACGCTCAAAGTTATTTGATCCATTCTCATACCACAACCGACGCTGTACACAGGCAGCTTTATTAAATTAAATTTTATTCGTCAAAATATAAAATTCGAAGGCGTCCTACTTAATTAAATGATGGCGAAAAAATCATCAGTTTTATTTTTGGGGTGTTCGTTTATGAATTATTAGCACCGCCGTTGAAAGCTCTAAATTATTGCCCACTGTGAGGCATTTTTCTAAATAATTTATTAGCTTTCCTCTATGTGGCAATTACGATCAACTGTTACGTTCGTATAAATATCGGCATGGCTGTGAAAAAATTAGCTATGCATATTTTACGGCATATTTTTCGTTAATTGGTATGAATCATTGTGTTGTAATGGGCGCTTTGGTAATTATAAAGACCGAAAGCTCGATTTCAATCGAAAGCTTTTATTAATGCTCGACTTTGCAAAATTTATTTTGTTATGGTTTTTGATCCTTTGTTCGGTCTCTCGGATGCAATTGGCGATGTGCAACTGTAAAATACATTTGTGGACATCGTTTGTATGAGATAATGGCACCATAAACATTGTATCCGGCGAACGAAGAATAAACATGTCGGTTAGGTAGCTGGTGGTCTGTTTGAATATTTAAGGTGGTCACATCGTCGAAGTCCCAGCGGTATCGACACGGACTACCAGTTTGTTTCCTTCTGCAGAACCTTATGCATTTTCCAGAACTCTTCGCCCTGATCGACCCTTCACCCCTTGTTTGTTTATTGCGTGCTCTCCGCTATTCTTCATCCCGCCGCACACACACGCCGCGTATTTCATTGACCCATTTCGGAAAAAGAAGGATTCAAAATTATGCCAATATTAGCGGAAAAGTGTGCCAAACTAAGTTTCGGTAACGAGCTCTACCTTTACAGCCTTCCGCGTGTAATCGACATTCTTTGCCCAACAAAACGCACCGCAGATAAGGGACGTCGTAAAAAACAATCTTCGCATTACCATAACCTGACGATGGAAGTAACATTCCTCGAAAAGTGAGAGTGGCTTTCGTAATCTTCAGCGTCGGTTATCGCACGATGTTAATGAAGTTGAAAGCTTTATCACGGAGCTTTCTTCTTCTTTTATCTGAGAGTGCCTTCTGAGCTTTAATGCCTTCAAACACGCATTGAAAACCACAAAAACGGAAACTGCACGCGTCTGTTGTAATTCACAAAATCAATCTGTCAGAGTGCTCATTCAAGCCCAATGAGAGATCCATCCTCGAACCTAAAGCTTAAGTTTTCATAAGCAATGTTTAATTGATTCACATTCTTAATAAAAAGGTATAATAGTCATATATTAGGCAATCTGGAAGTATTCGAAAGCTTTTGTGATCATTTTGTGTCCAAAAACCAAGTTGAAATGCTAAAAATGCTAGTAAAACACTCAAAGGTGTTTATGGTAAAATGCTAACATTTTGAATATGCCTATATTGACTCCAGAAATTTAAATCGGGCAATAGAAGCTTAAGAGCGAATCTGCAAAACGGAAGAACTTTCGAATTTTGAGAAGTAATCCCGAATCGAGTCAAATCCATGGCAAACAATCGAGGAGTTATTGCAAAGAGTGGGATCCCTATGGACTACTGTGCAAACACATTTAAAACTCATCGAAAATTGGCAAAATGGCTCATTTACTAAAAAACCCAATTCTAACCATTAAGCCCGAATGGAAAAGCAAGAGAAACTATAACTGCACAAATTTATTATCGATAATTAGAAACTTTGCGTCAAAAATTAAAAGAGAAACGTTCGTATTTATTCAACACAAAGAAGGCGATATTACTTCATGATTATACACGCTTTCATAATGCAAAATTGACACTGGATAAAATACGGGAATTGAATATTTGCATCTTTCTTATTCACCAGATTTTGTACCGGTGGAGCTCCAGCTTTTCAGATCCATGGAGCACAGCTTGAGAGAAAAGCGATTCAAAAATGCAGCTGAAGTGGAAATGCATTTAAAATCGATTTTTACTTATAAGCCGGAAATTTTATACAAAAAAAGGGATCAAAGGACTGTCAAAGTGATGGGAAGATGTATCTTCGAATACTTTTGGGTCTCTCTAATATATATCTTTTCAAAAACTATTGATTTTTAATTTAGTTTTTTTTTTAATATCGTTCAATGGGTATCTTCAGGATGTAGCTCTGTTATTGTTTGTCATCATAATAGATCGTCATCAAATTTCAGACGACGTCCTGAATGCCTTTGAAATCTTGATATTGTCTTTGTGCATGGTTCAGTTAACAAACTGTTCAGGTCTGTTGAACATGAAATCGAATAATTTTGTATTGAATTGTTTGTGTGTTTATGCATTCATTCGGTTGTCCTGATTTAATAACATCATCTTTGTTGTTCGCTATAGTTTGAATTATGATCTAAGCAATTGTTTGCACTCTCATAACTACTAACTAATTTCATTTTAACTTTGAAAAAATGCTATATCGTTGACATTTCAATCAAGAAGACAATGTTCAATAGATGAAGAATTTCGAAACACTTTATATTTTATTGGATAGATTTTATTAACCTCATCCACTTGTTGATCTTCAATTTACGTTTACGGAGTTTTCAAGATATTCTTGAATTGGGTTTGATATTTGGGAGCATCCCTTGTTACAATTTTAGTTTCGATGCTCATGCGACAAAATCATTTTTCGCCATTCCTATTAATAAGATATTTATTTTTGTCCATTTTGGCCTGAAAAAATTGCTTTGTGCTCACATCAAAAGATAGAATTAAAATGTCTAGGGATGAAAGCGAAATCTCACAGGCGAGTAACGCTTTCAAATAAATAAGAGTATCTACCCCGAGACATATTTATGCTTTAAGCTCTCGACCCCTCTTTTATAGGAGAATAGAACACAAGCCCGATGCAAGATAAAGCTTCTTGATGCTGAAAATAGCACACGCAAACATTCTTTGTAGCATTCTTTAAAATATTCAATTGAAGAAATGCACTTTTTTGCGAATATTTCAACGAGATTGTGCTTTGAATTTCATACATTATTGAGATGGAATAAAATAGTCTTAATGCTTTAATATTAATTATTCATTTGGAGAAGTATTCTATAGTTTATCGACCAAATCACATCATCACACAGCCTTCAATGGCATATATTCTTACAGGAAATTCTCTTTATTGTTCCAAAGAAGGGCTGTTAAAAAAAAAAAAAAAATTCGCATGTTTCTTAGTCTTCAAGCAGCTTCAAGTCGCTTTGAAAAAAATTAACATTATCAAGACTCATCTTGCATTTATCTTAGACTATAAATTTGTATATAATATTTAATTTTGTAGTGCATTTCTGTGGAAGTTTGTATCACAGGAAGTTCAGTTTGAAAATTATTTTCAACAGACTCTTCCTCATGCAAAAGTACTTACTTCAAAATGCTTCTTTGTACTATAAAAGAGTAGACTTCCTGTAAATGCTCACCTTATGTTTAAGCATCTTCTTTGGCTATTTTGGTTCTTGCTCCAAATGAGGAGTTTTTCTTGGAATCTCTATATACTGTCTATATGCTATATATAGTTATTTTTGATATGCTATTTAATAGCTATATATAGTCATTTGTAATAGCTGTAAGAATAAAAAAGGGTCATCCATATGCGACGCCTAGATGTTAGTCGGTATTGTATATTTTTTACATGTGACGTTTTTTTTTCAAATTATATAAGCCATTTTATTTTAGTAGAAGGTAATATATAAATAGATGTGTCTGATATTTATTTCCAGCAAGATGGCACTACATGTCACACAACTCGTGAAAACATTACAAAAATATCATCTAGGCATAACATTTGGATGACTATATAGATGTACAATGAAGCCTTAAATACTATTCTTGATTATTAGGGTCAAGTACTGCATGAAAGCAAATAGGTCATACCGTTTATGGATCCTTTTAAGAGCGGCACTGCAAATACGACAGCAACATCTGCTAGCCCAGGGGATGAAAAATATCGTATTTTTTACGATTTGATGGCCAAATTGGTTTTCTGCTGAAGTGATCGTTTATCAAGTATCACCTCGGACCATAATGGGTCTGCCGGCGTATCTATAATTAAAGCTTGCGGCCTGTTTGCAGAAATTTAACACGTTAATGTTACAAAGCGCCACTCGGCCCATTGTCCTCCCGCTCGGCGGGGGTGGTTGAACACACTGCCTACATTGTTCTAGTGTTTTATTTTCCTTCGCTCTATGAAATATAAAGTGGTGTTTTATTCACGGTGTTCGGTCGTGTTGCCGGTAAAACATGCATTTCGGCATGTTAACTGCCTCAGCAACTGTATACATGCAAAACGTGTCGGATTCCTCCAGGCCTCTTCGGCACTCGCAACTCACTTCTGGAAGCACTTTTTTGCTACAGTGTGTCGAAGCTTTCGAAAGCCTAAGTGGCTCGAAACGTGTCCTCGGCCTTTTTTGTCATTGGAAAGTGTTAAATGACGACCTAAAAAGATATGTGATCGATACGCACATGCCACAATTATTGTACGTATTTGATACATAATTCATTAGATTGATCGCGGCTTGGTGGGTAATCTGAATAATTAAATATCCACCACGCGACAAGGAAATACTAAATTATTTTAAACAGAAAATATATCACACAACAGGCGCTTTCATTAATTTTTTTATTTATTTTACCTACTAAAACTCTTTGCCCTTATTTATATAATTTTCATGAACAATGAGTTTTTGAGATACGACCGTAAATAATTTTCAAGATTAAGCTCATTGTTAGGCTATACTGAAATGTACACAAAAATACTTTTTATAATCGAGTCGCTCCCTGCTCCCATGTGTTCTCTAAGGCGGCCGCACTCCCACGTGGGTTCGTTCTACATTCGGACCGCGGTGATGCCGAGCGGTAGGATGAATTTGTTCGGGTGCTGATGAAAACACTATCATCTTAAATAATTACTTTTATTTAATTAGAAAGAGACCTTACAGATATTAGCCTGCCTTTGTCAAGGTAGACTGTGTTATACGAGAGTCATCCAGAAAATAAGATTACAACGTTTATGTAGGATCGAAATATGCTTGTATTGAATTGAAATTCACAGAATAATTCACAAATATATTAAACTATTTTTCAACGTGATCGCCGTTGAGACCGAGACATTTCAGTCACCTCGTTCAGCCAGTTCTTCACAGCTTCCTCGACCTTTTGATTATAGGAAATACGTTTAAAACTCAAAAACTCTTTTAGGTGACAATATCTCTTCCAATCCCTCATTTCCAATACTGAATAGTTTTTTTGTATTATGGTAATCAAAAGGATACTTTACGGTCCCAAAAAATAGATGCCATGACTTTTCCGGATGAATGAATCGTCTTAATTTTTTTGGTGGCTGGGGAAGATAAATGACGCTACTGAACTTATTAGATTCTGTGGTGTAGTGACATATCCACGATTCATCCCCTGTCATGATGAAGTTCAGAAAAGCTTCTTCTTTTTGTGAAAAACGATCAAAAATTCACACATTCTGGGCACCTATCATGCACACAACTTCTTGTAACCAAGTTTTTTTTGACACAATATCACTTCCAGAAGACTTCCAGAAATATCAGGAAATTCTTTGTGAAAGTCGTCAATCATCACACGGCGATCAAACTTGTTCTTCAATTTTTTACACAAATTCTTCAGAAATCACTGATGATAGACTTGTCGTGAGTAGGGAATCCAAACCTGAGCCTGAATTTTAATCGCGGGATTTTGGGATTGCATTAGACCACTCCGGGATCAGTCTCGGGATCCCGGGACTGGGATTTTCAATAGTTTAAGAAATCACATTGATATATTTGATCAAAAACTATTGATCTTGAAAAATTATTGAATGCTAGTTCGAGTTGATCCCGCGTGAGCTCCCATTTTCGTATAACAGCATCAATGTGACTGATAAAATTCCTTTCTGTTGAGATACGGACTAAAACTGACAAAATTCCCGTTTTACCGACAAATTATTTATTTCCGTCGCTGCAGATGAATACTTATATACTATAACGTTTTGATGTGATTCGTAATTATATTACGGAAGAATACAAAAATTTTGAACCCCGTATCTATTATATTTCATATCGATATTCTCATTATTAGTGTCGAAGTGTAGTAAATACATCACCGGTTTGGAAAGGTGTATATAACAATTTGAAAAACATTTATGTATTGTATATATGTATGCATAGATTAGATAGTTGGTGTCGCTAGGCGTCGCTTAAGCTCGCCAATTAGTAGTTACGCCACTGTTTCCAAGCGTCCAGATTTCGGCGGAAATGTCTCGATTTAGTAGCCTTCATGGTGCTGAGGTGTACGATTTCTGTTAGATAAAAATTTCAATCTTGATTTTTTCGGGATTACGTTTACTAATCCGGGATCCTGGGATTCAGTATCCTGGGATTGGATTCCCTAGTCGTGAGTATCAATATGGTCTTCTCTAAAAAAACTAACGTATTTTGTGACATATTGTCGACTCATCACATCACTATCAAACTTCCACGAAAGAGTAAAAAAACGGATGATCGCGCTGATTCCGCGGTAGTGGCGGGAATGCGCGACGACCTCTCCATCGGAAGAATTTACTGTGACTGAACAAAATACGTTAAATTCGAAACATTTCCTCCGACCTCAGGTGCCCCTGTAAGCTTACTTTCTGGATGGTACGAACCATAAAATTTTCATCCATCGATTTGCATTAATTGTGTCTAGATCTTTTGACGTTATTCACTGTTTTTATATGAAAATTTATTTAAAAATATATATAATATATTCTTCAAAGCTTCAAAGAAAGCTGTGTGATTTGGATGGATGGAATATATCTTTGTCTTTTTAAACAGCGTAAAAGCATTTTGTTGTTGGAGATTGAAGAGAGTCGTATTTCGCTCACAAACTAAATAACTTTAAAGCGACGATGATTTTTGCATTGATCCTCACATTTTATTTCGGAGGAAAAACGAGGTCGAAATTGAATTTGCCAAATTAAATTGCGATGGTGGTACATGGGAAAAAACATATTCCCAAATTTATAATTCATAAACGAGAGCCATTGCCAAAAAGCCTCTTTGATACTCCATTCACTATGTGTGTGGGTGGTTCAATTTTAACCCTTTTCGTGCGGTCACGAGCTCAGGTGTCATCTGGGTACTTTCATTCGTGCGGCCTTTCCACTTTGTATAACATATATAGGCTTAGTTGGGCCTTTCGTATACATTTATAGCAAATTGCATGCCGGTAGGTCAACATGTTCTTCGTTCATAGGTCGCAGCAGTTTGTCATCCCTCCTTCCTCGAGGACGCCATCAACCCCAAACATTTCTGACTCTATAATCTCAATATGAATTTTTTATCGAAAGAAACTTACTTTTTTATGTCTTTTGCTTTCAGGAGATCGCGGCCATCCTTATAAGCTTCGATAGACACACAGAATGGCAGTCGAAGGAAGTCAAAATAAGGTGAGTCATTCCCAGGCACTAATAGCGTCACACAATGAGGCTTATAAATAAATTCAGACATGAATATTCAAAGATCAATATACAGTATAATATAGCATCTACTATAATATAGTATATTGCGAAGGTCTTCCGAATGCGATTGCGTATATCAAAGCTCACTGGATGTTTGGGAGATTTGCATACATTAAGTTAATTGTTCGGGAAATGTGTTGCGATTAAGGCTGATTACCAAATCATCACATATCTATAATAATATGAAATTAGATCCCTTTAAATTCGATTTTAACATCCGGATCGAACGGCTTAAGCTCTTTATAATGTGCTAGGAATTTCATATTGGAGTAACCACTCTTTCGCGATACATTTTGTTTGGCTTACTATCGTGTGTAAATTTACATATTAAACGAATCGCGTTTTTTTTTGCTGATCGATAACACGAAAGAACTTTCGCGGCAACATTAATATATCCGAAGGAGCAAGTTACGAGCTCGGATTTCGGTTTTTAGATAACATTTCGCAGGGATCTGAGAGCTTGTCAAATATTTCTCTCTCGAGCTGAGATTACTCGGGCTCTTCGTTGAAATCTTGTGGGAGGAAGATTTAAGATGGTAAAAATGCATTAGAAGTTTTAAAAAGTTGTAGTGCACGACCCATATGAACGTACGAGAGAGATTTTAATCAAAATGTATATGTGGAATTTTTAAAATATTATTATATTTATAATATAGAAAAATGTTCTTATCCTTTAAAATTAAATATAATATAATGTAACATAAAAGCGTATTTAACATTAATAAATGGTGTTATTGATAAAATATTTAATTTTTATGATGTATAAGTACATGATGCCATACAGTATCGAGCGCTTTTCAATGTCTAATTACACATCATCCGTACTTCTGTTGACACTGAAACATGCTTCGTTCAGTGCTGCCAATGCGCGATGTTGTGCTATGCATTGCCGTCGCTTAATTCGAGATTGTTTACACAGATCTTTTAGTTTAATTTTTGGTAAAATTGGTAGCCACATTTTGGATATGCAAGTGTCGTTGTCTCGTCTGTTGATTGCGGAGTTTTTAGATTTTTATCGCTTCTCTCGCAATCTTGATGCCGAAATTTTCGACGGTTGCTATGGTTTTTGCACCTGCAAAATTGATGTAATTAATGTGTTAAGGCCCCTAATTTTCGTTTTTCACTTTGCTATTTTTATTAAATAGAAGACTTTCTATCTTTTTCCCTGTCCCTAAGATCATACTCATGACGTGATAATGAAGTGCTTTTGCTTAAACAATATTTTTTCGTGTGATGCGTATCGTCTCATAATAAATGAGAGCGTCGTGAGCAGTTTACATATAGCTGTCCATGTGAGAAGCATGCACGCATACCCTGTGTGTCCTTGTGCTTTATTGATGCTCGCACTGGAAACCGCACACGTTTCAATTAGAATGACATATCAGTCGGAATCATTGAGATACAGCATCTTCTTCTTGAAGTTTTTCATTTCAAACTGAAGCTTCGATGATATTATTCACCATCTTTGTCACCAAAAGCCTGATACCGTTGCTACATGTCGTGGCGAATTTATCTTTCAGAGAAAAATTATAGGTACGCCTATTTTCACACAATTCAAATATAATTTTTATATAGAACGATGAACTAACAGAATGTTATCTTTATGTTATGTTAGTGTATTTTTTGTATCATATAATCAATGCCTGTTTATATAATTAAAATCGAAAAGTCACCCTTTTGCATTTTATCACACCAATACACGTACCATATATTTTAAAGCACCGTTTTGTTTAAATATATCGATGCAGAAAGCTCTTTTGTAAGCATCACTAAAATTTCGTTTCCATTGTATCGGCTGGTTTAAGAATTATATCAATTTTATGAAAGAAGTAGAGTTTCATGAATTTCTAATAAAATCGCCCAAACTTTAGACGAAGATGAGCGAGAAACAGCCGGACTGTAAAGTGTTAAGTGATTTATTACCTATTATATTTTTCAGAAAATAATAGAGTAAATTGTGTTGAATCTTGAAGTTTATTTCGTTATTTATTTATTTTTTTCGTGAAGATCCAAGGTATTTGAACTCTTGTAATATTAGGCATTGCAAAGCATACCGGGTATAAATATAAAAGTGATTCGAAAATGTTTTTGATAATGCTTGTGTCGATTCGTCTATCGGCACAGTCCACCGAAGACCGAACGTTTACCAAGTACTTAACAAATCGACGGTTGCGATGCTTTGTTTACCTTAAAAATCGCCAGACTAATATGCGTCAACATGGTGCATCCGTTAAACGTCTCGCAAAACAAATCCCGCCCACAAACACTGTTTGTGCTATTTTAAAAACATTCTTGAATACACAATAGTATAAGAATGTATACTCAGCAAACAAGCTTATAAACATTCAGATGATGTCATATAGTATCGAATGCTATTCAATGTCCAATTACACATCATCCGTATTTCTGATGACGTTAAAAATGTATTCCATTGATGAAATAATTGATTTTAAACAAAACGCATGTATTTTTGTTGCTTTTGTTCAGTTTTCTTCTGAATTAAATTAAATATTATCGGAAAGGTATACGTTTAATGTTCGATTTATATACAATGAGTTATATTACAAGTCTTGATCTATTGTATTATTGTTTTATTGATGGGTGGATACATTTGTTGTCGGCATTTGACATTCGAACCCAATTCCTCGTGCCTATAAAATAACCAAAATATTTTCACCGAGTCGTACATAACGACAGAATATATTATGCCACCCAATATATTTGTCTATTCATGTCTGGCAGGAAGGCAACGTCATGAATGATAAGGAATAAAATTTATTCGTTGTTTTTAGCTTCGAATCGATCTCGAATGACATTTACCGAAAATCCATCGTTCTATTTCGGGAGGTTCTCTTCCGGAAAAAGCACACTTTCGAAAAGCGCCGACCTTCGCAAAGACCAACCGCTCATTCTTTACGGCCTGCCACTGCTTTCACAAAGCAACATTGATTTTTGTCATGCAAACTGCTACGCATATAATGCCCACATTGTTCCGGCGAAATGTGGAGAAACCTTGGATACCTGACACCATCGGTTTTTCAAGGACGCCTCTCGGAGAGATTCCTTCATTGTTTTGTGTTTTGTTGTATAAGACCATATGTGGTTTTTTCCCAACGTTGTTTGGCACAAAGAAATATTGCGTTGATCGAAAAAATACCACAAGCTCTCAATCAATCAGCCCGAGGAAATATGGACAGTATTAAGGCACGGACAAATATCATCTATCAACTTATTTTATTTAAGATCTTGCAAAAATTTTTTCATCCGACAATATTATTTTTTCAGGATCCATGGATGTATAGATAAAATTGAGAGTATGTTTTATGGCTATATGAAAAGTCTTATCTTGAATTAGGATGCCCATTCGTCTTTTGGATTATTTTTGTGCGGTCAAATATTTTCTTTTGGGTGATGAAATTTGTCCATTTCGATGAAGACAATTCGAGTGCTTTCATATTATTGTTGTAATACTTTTTATTTCTGTTGGGAATACTTAATATTTACAAAAAACATGCCATGTTATTTTATATGGGGATATTAGTTTTATGTTATCGGTCTGCAACTTATTAGCAAAACACTTCTGTATTTATCAAATTTGTATATAAATATATGGAAAAAAAACTATATTTTAAGGTTTATTAAGTAAGATTAGAGTTCAGTCTCAGAAGTATCCGACCTAACAAAGAAAAAACACAAAAAAATGGAAAGAACATCCTTATTTTTCAACATAGTCTCATTTCAGCCCGATATACTTTTCTTAGCGATGTTCAATAGCTTCGATATTCTGTTTATAGTGAGAAGCGTCAAATAATTCCATATATCCATCAACCGCCGATTCCGTCTCTTCATTGTTGGCAAATCTTTCACAACTGTTTATTTGTCTCTGGGCGTGAAGTTATGAATCCATGCTTTATTCATGGTTGTTAATCTACGCAAAAAATCGGATTTATTGCTGTGAAATAGCACCAAACACTCGAATGGCGTCCGATCGCAAGGCGCTCATTCGTCGTGTCAGCGGTCCGAGAAGCAGACCGGTTGGACACACAGACTTTGTGGTCACTCCATCATTGGTCGATTGGTCAACCACTACTATGTTCGTCTTGGCAGCTCGAACGGCATTGTTTGAACTCTGTCAGCCAGTATTTTACTATTGTAAAGAAAGAGCAGATTTTTTCAAAGTAGAATCTAGTTATTTTGACTTTTCAAAAAAAAGCATTGTATCACAAAACGATGACCAAATTTTCCATGTTTACAAATTTATTGAGAACGTTCAACTATTGATGGCTGCCAAACAAATACTAAAAATGTCTTGAAATTTGAAACTTAATATACTATGGTATTTTTTCAAACAACAAACAACATATATATGTCAGGTCGGCTACTTTTGGGACAGACTCTGTACGATTATTTTTAGAAATAAATATTTTCTGCTCATCGATAATAACGAATTATCATTAATCCTTGATTTTATCTGAAAAAAATCGAATTCACAAAAAATTTTTTTTTCTATTTGGACGCCAAATTTTGACCTCTCACAGTCCGGATGTTTGGACCTAGCTACTAAATCATAGGGCATATATTAGTTTTTTTTATTATTATTGTATAGATATAATATTTAAATACTGTTTAATGTACTTACCTTCCATCAAAGCTTTTTAATAAATTAATTTTTTAATACCTAATAAAGTAAAAATATTAAGCTCCCCTAAAATTCAAATTATCGCTTGTATGTCAATACTATTTGCACCCTTTACCTATTTAAATGCATTAAAAAATTAATATTCAATTTTTTTAATTATGTCTAATATCAATTATGTAGATTGCGGCGAGGAAACTGCCTTATTTTAAAAATTAATAACACAAATATTATAGGCGGTATTAGCTTAGTTATTTTTTTCATATTACACAGAGATTTTTAAAGTTTTTATATACAATCGTTATGGAAAAAAACGCCATAGAAAGTAAGCAATCGAACATTTTTATATATAAAATGACCTTGTACTTGTATTTTATCTTTAAAGGGTTGACTATATTGTGTTATAAAAATTAAATCATTAAGATCTTCTCCATTCTAGTCAATGCATTGAAATAGTTGAGTTTTGAAGCTGGTATCTCCTATACTGTTTGTGTTATTAATTTTTAAAATAAGATAGTTCTCTCACCCCAACCCTAAAACATTTAAAAGCTATGAGATAGAATAGAAGACATGACTAATAGATGAAAGATTATGTGTGTGTATTTCTTCTGTCATCTATACTCCGTCGGATGATGCTTATGATGATTATTATAGTAAAAAAAAATTTAAAAAAATGTGCTACGTCCACACGAAAGTGCTGGAAAAATATGATTATTAATATCAGCATGGAGGCTCTATGTTCGAGTATTTATGTAGGT
This sequence comes from Stenopsyche tienmushanensis, assembly GCA_008973525.1. Taxonomy (NCBI): domain Eukaryota; kingdom Metazoa; phylum Arthropoda; class Insecta; order Trichoptera; family Stenopsychidae; genus Stenopsyche; species Stenopsyche tienmushanensis. The sequence continues at coordinate 2,298,255 of WACJ01000533.1, read as the reverse complement.
TTTAAGCCGCCGTAAGACTCGGAGACATAAGAAGCTTAATCTCGTGTCGGAGAGTAACCATAAGCTTTCGTCTGTCTGCTTCTTGGTTTCAACGACCTTCATGGCCATTTTAATTTACCCTCTTTTACGACACATATTTTGTACCCGGGGGTGGAACATTGCCGAGCGAAATGTACAAACACGACCCCCGCTAAAACACATGAGTTATTTTACGAGAATTTTTACTGTTCATAAAAATGGCAGATGTACAAATTGTGTCCTTTTCGTGACCAAAAAGCCTCGCCGCGGAGTGGGCCCGCGTCAAAGGCCAGACCAATATGTGGGAAAAATTACGTCCGGTTTAACGGTTTCTCATATTTTTCGCTTTTATTTCGTGCCGGTTTACGGAATGCCCCGAGAAAACCGGACGGATATAAATCTGTCGAATTTCGAAAGTGCGGAATTTAAGTGTTTCTTAGAGAAGACCGTACGTTAATGTCACACAGGAAGACTTGTCACATCTGTTAACTTCTAATTCATATAAAAAATATGCATGTCTTGTTGAATTCATCCACCTAATATCAATGATGAAATCGATTTTAGATAAGAAAAAATTAAAGCTATCTTACATATTTGATGCAATGTGGCAGAGCGTGATGACAATTATTTTTCATGCAAAAGCTTCAGTGACATCCCATCAAAAGCTTACTATCAAGCACTCTGCATATCTGCATATAAGCAGTTACAATCCCATTATGGCTATTAATCAAATTTTGACAGATGATACATGCTTTTTTTGTACTGTTAGGGCTTATCATATGAACGTTCGGTTCTTGAATAATTCTAATAATTTTTTAAATAAAATTTTTTGAACCGTCTAATGTGGTTTCCCCCTTAAATATGTGACCCCCTTGACTATCTAAAATTCAGAATTTTCATATGTAACTATTTAATATATCAATTTGAATAAAATTGCATATTTAAATATTCGATTCAATTAGTTATTCAGATGATGTATTTGTGATACATTAGATATAATACAGGATGCATTAAATAGTCAGTATGTTTGTCTGTTCATTAAATAATTCGTTTTATGCTGTCGCATATTTTATGTATTTTTTTCTTAATAAAATTGTATTTTGTTTAAGCAGCTTATTGCTATACTGATGTCTTCATTCATAGCTATGATAGTTCAACAATATTTTGTTCTTGTATAACAGTCAACCCTCCTATAGCGTCCACCTCGTTTACAGCGTCTTCTACTTAAGCGACGGATAAAATACGTAGGGTAAATGCCCCCTCGTGCGTGTTAGTCACCTGAACTTATTAAAAAATGAAACACATACAAATATAATATGGGTGCCTAATTTTCTATAGCGTTTTGTTTATATAGCGTGGTCCATATAACAATGCTATAGAAGGGTTGACTGTATTTGTATTAAATCTGTTGGTTTTCTTTTCAATTCTATATTGTATGAGTGATTTGAATCAATTTAGAACGATTTTCAACGAAGTTATATCTGAATATATCCGAAATGATGGATGATTTATTAATATGATCACGTTTATTTCATTTTTCATATATTTTATATTACGCCAAGAAAAATAAATTGTTCTTCTTTTTCTTCTTAATAAAGCAAAGCCGTTGTAGTCGCCAGTGAGAATGTCTCGTAATGCGCTCAAAAGGATAATGCGCTTTTATAGTGAAATATTGAAGCAATCTCACATTTATGAGCATCATTATTATTTTTCACACTCCACACCATATCGTGATTAGATCCACCACACATACAACGACTCTCGCTTTAAGCTCCCATGGCCAAAATAAACAAAAAAATCAGCATCCCCCAATTTTCTACCCTTGACTCTGCTTTCTAATCTCAACAGCCCGGTATTAATTTTTCCGGCCGAAACGTCATGCACGTGAAATAAATGGCGGCGAATATATAACCGCACGTGGATTAACATCTCTCATATTTTTTGTGGTGGGTGCTTTTTTCGCGAGCCCTTTTAATTTACGATTTTTAATACCCATTAGCTGTGACCTTTTTTGTGTTACGCTCCTCCATAGGGTATGCTATATGACCTTTAATACGTTATTTTTCCAATACACATAATATACGGGGATTACCACGGGCCTATGGGATAATGGAATTTATACCGGAAAATGTATTTTTTTATTTATATGTATGTTAAATTAAGATTTTTCCGCGGGACTTTGTTTGCTCATCTTTATCTTAACCCTTTAAGTAGAGAAAATAATTTTGTAGCTCACACGTTCTAGGAGGGAGTTAAGTTTTTAAAATTATATGGAGAAAATTGATTAGTTTGTACTTAGAATGAAGAAATTATAACTAAAAACAATGGATTTCAATCAAGTGGCTGAATTAATCAATTAATTATTTGGCAGAAATTCAAAATGAATGATCCCTTTAAAATTCCACAAAACGCACATCACTTTTCTCGGATGCAACCCACTTCGAGCCTGATTTTCTGCTCGCTGTCCTTTGTTCACCCATTGCCTTTGGCATTTTTTGCTTGAAATGTCTAGATTTGCCTCCATTAAATCTCATAGAACGTCGTTATCCAGTATATTAAGTCTAAAATCTGGCAAATATGTGAGTGCATACTCATCAAAGGCTCAAGCGATCGTATCTTGTGCCCGTATAAGAGTTGCTTTGTTTGCTTGGTAATATTTGCGTTTTAATATGCATAAAGGCGCTCTCTTAGGATAAACAGAAATTTGTGGGCTCTTCATTTTCCAATGAACACGTCGAAATGACCATTTTCATCGGTTCGCAGGACTCAATTTTCGGAGCCTAAGCATGTTTTTCTATGCTAATTGTGCCGTGCAGAAAAGGCGAAGCAGACGCTCTTCCTTTTTGCCTAGCCACAAGCATTCGCCCTCGATATTGCCTTTTTTGAATTGAAATGTTATTCTTTAATTAGCAATTTTAATTTGCTAATTGCGCAAAACGTTCGTCCAGCCTACTTTAATTTTGCAATTCAAACCTCATTAGGAAAATGCTCTGGACCGTTTTCAGTTCCTGCTGTTTATTTTAGCGCCATCCGCCTCTTATCGCCATTATCCATTCCGCGAAAATTTCACGCTCGCTTTAAAGCCTTATGTTCGACATTATATTTCTGTTACCTCAAACATTTTTCTTCGCTCCAGAAAAAAGAAATGTGTATGGAATCGTCTGAAAAGAAACGTTTTCCCAAGAGACATTGTTAGCCGCTTACGCACGCCTGAAATATTGTTCCCTTTATTTATGACCTGGGGATTGGGAATAAATTCAATTAGAATCATTTTTATTCAAGTCTACTATGGTATAGATTAACAGCAATTAACCACTGAATAACAATGCATTTAATAGACAAATTTATGCAATAAATCAATGATTAAGCAGCAGACTGATCTTGATATTCACGGACAAAAACTGATTGATGCCGAAAAAATGTGTCAATCACACATCGTATTTGAATGAAACCAGATAAATACTATAATAATTGGATCACAGATAACCATAAATCAATGTCTATATATTTTTTTAATTTCTATAAGTTGGATATTAAGCAGGTTTTAGACATTTATTCACCTGGCACACCAACCCATTGGCGAACGTCTTATGCTTCTTTCTCTTGGCACATCGCCCTGAACTCTAAAATATATCTGTTTGTTCAAAAAACTTATAAACTTACTTCTAATGTTATCATAGCAATTGAAAAATAAGGTTATTTTATTAGCTAAAAGAGTCTCATTAACCATACAATAGTCTCATTGTGTTGACGATAAGCGATGCACACACGAATCTACATTTAATATGAACTCACTAACTAAAGAGTTAAAGATGCTCCTAGATTGGGAATTTATAGTATTCCTAAATTATCAGATAAACTTGAAATTTTATGGTAATGTATAAAGACAGTAAATCTTTATGTTTAAATAATATTTGTATTAATTAGAGAAGTAAAATGGATAGTTTAAGACATGTCCATGACTTCCCTGTTTAAAATCATCGTTTCAAATTTATTCCCTAAAGGATCCGATTTTTTTTGTAATATTAGAGTGTCCCATAAGTTTCTTTAGTTTTCATACTAAGAAAAAAATAAACATTAATTTGTATTACATCAAAATTTATTGAATAATATATGATCCATTCTGTTCTATTACCTTTCTTCATCTCTCCGGAAGCCTCATAATGCCTTCTTGCCAAAATTTCCCAGGTTTCTTGGCAAAATATTGATCAAGGTACATTTTTATATCATTTTTTAAATTAAATTTTTTACCAAGTAAAGAATTTTTCAATGAAAAAAATAAATAATAATCTGAAGGGGAAATGTCTGGAGAGTATGGAGGATGAGGTAAAACATCCCAGTCAAATGATAATATTTTATTTCTGATGAGCAAAGACACATGAGGCCTGGCGTTATCGTAATGAAAAACAACGCCACGTCTGTTCGTTAATTCTGGCCATTTTCTGGCAATTGCATCCTTTAGATTGTGTAGTTGGAAACAATATTTTTTTGAATTGATCGTTTCACCTTGCTGAAGTGCCTCATAATAAATTACCCCCTTTCAGTCCCACCAAATGCACAGTAAAACTTTTTTTTGGATATAGGCTAGGTTTAGCTACAGTTAAAGCTTCTGTATACTAGCAAATGTTCTGACTGTTCTGACTGTTTTCTGACTTTTGCTTATATTTTCATAGGTGTTTATTTTTAATTCGTTTTGCATATAGTTTTTATGCTTTTTCATAAAAACACCCCCTCGACCGCTTAAAGGGGTCAATAAAATTTGTAAGCATCTCAGTTTGTCTGAAGTAATTTTTTTCGAAGGACAATAGAACTCCTTCCCTCGCACATTAATCTCGACTTACCCTCTAAAAGGCGATAGTAAAAAAATAATCCGAATTAAAAAGTGGAACCCCGCGCGCTTCAACTTTAACAGCTTGAGGTTCATCAACGCATCCCCCTATCGTAAGATTTTTATTATGACTCGAATAGTCGACATTCTTGAAAAAAACTTACCGGCGCGGGGATGGCTCGCATTTGTCCAAGTGGCCTCATAAATTTGGCCGTAAATTTTTATTAGAGTTCCGGTTTATGGCTCCCCCCCAAAACCGGAATGGTATGCGTGTGCATCAAGACCGGAACCCCTGATTAACCCAATTTTATTCGGCTTTTACACGACGCACAGAAAGTTGACACATGTTCGGTGTAAGGGCGTCACGTGACTTCCGCTTCCGCAATAATCTCGTGTTAGCATAGGAAGGATATCGGCGAAATGAATAAGTGATGTGGTCCGGAAAAACCTCGCTAATTTAGTACGCATGTCATATTCACGTGTGAGGGATGACCAGGAACTTTAGGGGATGTCCTATAAATAACTTGCGCTTGGGTTTACCGATTGGATCACAGTTTTCTTATTAAAATTTGATTTTAAAAAATATTTTCCTATGGAAGAAATGTCCACGTTGTTTCAAGTTCATAATAAATTCGTTTTTTTTGTGGGGTTGCCAGACGAACTAATTGATGAGTATTTGCAACCTTATCTTATTAAGTTTGTGTCCGAAGAAAGAAGGGTGGTTTTTCTTTCGTCTTATATCGTAAATAACTTAAACAAGGCCAATGTTAATTAAAAGTTTTCATACTAATGTTTTTTTGTCCAGAAGCCTTGTGTTCTTTTGGAAACTTTTTAGGTCTATTGTCGGAGCAGTCTGCTTACATTTATTTGAAGGGCACAATCGAGGACCATAATTTTCAAAGGGACTAAATGCACAAACCACGAGACCGTAAATAAACTCCTAGGGCCACAATGCTTTGGCCGTTTTAATCAGCATAACTTTACAATGTTGCTTTGGGTATTTCGAGCTTTAAACGCTTTTCCGGTCTTAATACACGGCGCCGTTAAGCCTTTAAAAAATACTGCGAGATCGTATCTCAAATGTATGCTTAATTGCGAAAGGGTTGTTTGAATCGATGGGTTTTTTTGTAATTTTGAGTTAACACAACGTTAAAAAGTTTCGAGCGGTCTTTTCCACCAGAAAAGGCTTTGAGAAATCACGGCGAAAAGGGCAGATTCACTTTTCGCCGCCAGGGGTTGACTCGGGGTGGATTTAAGGGCTCGGGGCCTAGGGCCAACTGTTAATGCGGTAACTTAAATATTTAATCTCAAAACTTTGACCGGGCGCGCTCCTCGCTATGGGCCCGGCGAGGCCTCCTCAAGACAACTTTACTTTTTAGGCCAATGAAAGAAACTTGTTGGTCTCGAAAATGGCTCAAGTTAAACATACGGAAAAAAATGCTAAATTATTCATCTCATTTGGAGTAAGAACGTTCATTATGAAAATTTAAATATATCTTAATATTTCCCAGTGAAAATGTGTACCGAATTGTCATCATAAAAGCAACTTTATCTGCTAAAACTTGAATATTATATTTCTAGCTTTGAATTCTAATCATTTTTTTAAATCACATAGGGTATAATCGAAAAAGTTTCAAAGTACGTATTGTCTCAAAAAATAATGCGCGAGATATTTCAATAAAAACGATTGATTTTTTAAAATTATAACGGCCAAATTATTAAATCACCATCTATTAAGTTTATCGCAAATTGTTTAGTAGGGTATAGCAAATTACCATGGAAGATTATAGTTGATCAATATATATTAAAGTTGTTTAACGTGTGCAAATCATCAAATTTTATTTTCAAAATCTGCTTTGTTTGAGAAACGTTCCGCGCATTGCCTTATTTTTATCTAAGTCGATTATTCAAAATTTGATGATCAAATTCGAATTTATCGGTTCGATAAATAATCAGAGAACATCTGTACGTCATCGAAATGCAAGGTCTGTTGAAAACATCACTGCTGTGCGTGAGTGTGTACGGAAAAACCAGAGGCAGTCAATTTCATAAACACTTGGCCTTTCTGCGACCTATTATTTTAACCTTGTCAAATTTTGCGTCGGGAGTTAACCGGAATCGAGGGTCATCAACTCGAATGCTAGTTCGAGTATACCGCGTGAGCCTCCATTTTCGTATAACAACATCAATGTGACTGATAAAATTCCTATCTGCTGAGACACGGACTAAAACTTGCAAAATTCCCGATTTCCCAATAATTATTTATTTACGTCGCTGCAGATGAATTCTTATATACTAAACTACTTTGATGTGATTCTTAATTATATTACGGAGGAACACAAAAAATCTGAATCCCGTATCTATTATATTTCATATCGATATTCCCATTATTAGATTCGAGGTGTAGTAAATACATCACCGATAGGGAAAGGTTAATTTAACAATTTGAAAAACATATATGTACTGTATATAAAGATTACTACTCATATGTGTTTCCTTATAGTATTTCGAAACAATACCATACAATACAATAAAATATTTTTTGCAAATAAGTTTTGGATTTGAATTTGAATCATTATAATAAGTGTGCAAAAATTAGCCAAGTATGTCAAAAATTGGCAGTGGATATAAAAATAAATTTTAATTCTACGGGGGAGGGGTTTTCAAAATATTTTATCCAGGCCAAAGCGCATTTTTGATATATTTGATTAACGTTATCAAATTTTTGAACGCCATTGATATATTAAATTTGCATGCAGCGAAATTGCTGGATGACCGCCCGGACGCCCGGCGCCAATCCAGAATATGGCTGCCGGGTCTTCCCCGGAATATTAAAATTACCATATCTTGCTCTAATGCCCGACAAAAATTTCGGTACATATTCGAAATACAAATATCGCTCGCTCCGTATTGCTTGTGCTTTCAAATAAATTCTTATGTACGATTTTCTTTTTCATCCTAAATTTTCCACATAATGTCCGAGCATATACGAATTTTCATTCGGCATGTAAATATCGTGCTTTTTCTTGCTTTGCTGTCGTTTCAGCATACACTTTGATTCGCACGTCAACATTTGCATGTTTAACATCGAACAGACGCATTCGAGCTTTTTCATCTCGCGAAGACATAAAACAGTCTCAATTCCGGAATTGCCTAAATTTGAATATTTTTAATAAAGATGAAAGGCGCAGAAGCGATAAAACTCGCTTAATATATTTTAATTAAAGGGACATCTGCCCGCGGCCCTATAAAATTAATATTCAATGGCTTCGTATTGTTTCTTATTATTTGGAATTATTTACGAGTGTTTTATTCTAATGTGATGTGGTGAAAATTGTTTGATATCGCGAAGGGTAGCGAAAAAAAGGTTCGACGCCTTCTGGATGGAAACTCGTAAGGGCGGATATTAGCGTTAACTAACTTCTTTTCTACTTGGGGAACTTCAACGTGCTTGTCAGTTTAGTAATATATCCGCCGGCTAAGTCACTAATCAATGATTCAAGACGAAACTTTTGCCTAATTTGATTCGTAGTTTGACTTCCAGGATAGAACCTTTTTTTTTTTTGGACAAAATTTTCATCATAAATCTATCTATTTTTCCACCCGAATTTTATTATTTATCGTTTTATCCAAAGATAATTGATAGAACATGTGTAAAAAAATTAAGTTTCAAGCATAATTCTTCTTCAAGTTTGTAAATGGCAATGAACTGTGAAACTTTAAGGAACTTCAACGAGAAAGTTGCGGCGAAATTTTTCATCATATACGTCTAGTCAAATCATTTTTGAAGTTGATAGTTTAAGTGAGCTTATCGACGCCACTTAAATGCTGTGCACTTAAAAAACGCGTCAGACCAAGTGTTACTAACTTTGTGTCATTATTTTAGGTTAAATATAGAGTTAATACATTTTTATTGTATAACCTGTAGGTAATAAGGATTTTTATATATGACCAAATAAAAAATGTAATAGATTTATAGATATAAATGCGAGGGGGATTCAAATATAACCCGGAATTTTGATCTATGAATTTATTAGTGAAATATAAAAATACCAATAGGGTATCTTATTATCTTAACGACAAGAATTTTTGAGGAGATTTGTGGAACAGTTCGGTGATGATTTGGAGCAGTGAGTGATCATGAAATAGTATGAATCTATACAGGTCGTTAATTCAATAGAGGCGTGGTTTATGTAAATGTGACGTCTAGATGTTTTTTAAATGTTTTCTCGAGCTGTGCGACATTTTGCTGGAAATAGGCATTAGACACATCAATATGATTCAATTGTGCCCATAAAAAGTCACTCAATATTGATTGGCATCGCTCAGCGTTCAAAATAATAGCATTTCTAGCACCATCTTCGTAAAAATGTGGCCCAATGATTCAATTTACCCAAAAATGCATACAGACATTGACTTTTTGCGTGTAGACATCTTTACTGAATAACAACAAAATTTTGTATGAAAACAATGGATCTCTTGTTCGTTGCTTAATAGTAATGTAAATGCATTGTTGCAATATATATCTGTGCATGATTGATATTGTGCTACTTTCTACTAAAGCAAAATGGCTCATGTCATTTGAAATGACTTCACGTGTAAACATTACACCCTTTATAATATTTAGTCAACATCAACAAGTGTAATATATGATTTATATACATCTAAGGCACATGTTTATATTCGCAAATGTCGTTGAAATTATTTGTGAACTATCACAATTGCTAAACGTAGATAATATTCGCATTAAATTATCAATAAATAACAACACTGTGGTTTCGGGAAGATCGTGAGCTTCCAAGTTTCAATACGGTCCTTTACGTGCTCACAGCAAGTGGCGTGACCGACAAACTTATACTATTTATCGATTTCGTGATTCCGTATGAAACAATAGCCAACTTTTCAATACCTTTTGTGAAACACACGAACGCAAAAAGCTTGAAAATCAATGCACTGCTCAGTACGTAGATAAATTTTGACAAATTGAATCAAAAAATGTATCCGTACGCCGATGCTGCATGTTGAAATTACATAAAAGTGCACTTTGCTCGCATGCACTTTTATTGTTATGGGTCACGTGTTGCAGCATGCAATGGGATCGTTTGTTGCACATTCGCAATAAAATGTGTTCTAAAGTGGTATAATTGCCATATTTATATTGGATGTTTTGAAAGCGCCGTGTGGACGGCGAAATAGATGTCGTCTGGAGATAGTTAAACTAGTAAACAACAGGAGGTGCATCTGGGTGAAACGGGAATTTATGTTGGTTTCATCGACAGCTAAAAGTTACGAAATCGGATAAATCGGGAACATCTGGAGCAGAAATGAAATAATTCTTCGTAGCCGTAAGATTATCCGTTGGATATCTCTTGCTGAGGTTGCTCTATGAACAGCGGACAAAGGAAAATAGTTGATAATTCCAAGACATAATTGATGCATTTACCATTTTAATGGCTCACTTTTGATTGTATCATTAAGAAAACAAGATGACAATTGCAATTGATGATCAAGACTTCGATAAAGTTCAGCCACGTCTATCGAAGCCCTAACCATCTTATATCGAAAATAGATGTCGTTTATTTAACAATAATTAACGTAAACTATTTATACACAAAAATACAGCATTTTAGATTTTAATTGAATGCCCGGTATATACAATTATTCAAGTTTAGAAAATTGTTATTAATGTCCACAACTTTGGAAGCTTGGTAGTCTGTAAGATTTATGATTTTCATTGTATAAACACTGCTTAGCTCTGTAGAAATGGACTACGCAAAATGATATTAAATGGTTTGAAAAAGTATGTACTTAGTATTTATTTGAGGGAGAAATTAAGAATTCAAATTTACATTTTTTTCGATATTTCGAGTCTCCTGTGGGACTCATGGACGCGGAATAACTGCCGGCATTTTAGTGATTCCCTTTGTGAACCTCACTGTATAGTCCACCGAAGACCGAACACTTGATAAATACAAAACAAATCAACGGTTGTAGTGCTTTATTTACTTTAGTGCATACGCTAAACGTCTCGCATAACAAATTGCGTACACGAACAATATTTTTGTTATGCTTATGTTATTCTCGCAAGTGTAAATAATAAGTTGACAAAGTTTTATTGCAATCGGATGAACGGCATGACAGCGCATTAAATACGAACAAACAAATATCATTTTTTATATATTAGATTAATTAAAATCAATAAGTCAAGTCATCAAGCTTAAATTCTTAGACCTGCTAGATCTTATTTAATATGTATTTATGATATGATTGATTATAAAGATCAGTTTTATGATTTTAAAATAAAAAAAAATGGCTAACATTTTCATTATGAAAATTATTGACATTTACTTCAATAAAGTAATTAATAACTTTATCAAATGATGAAAATTTCTTCAACGCATTTTATTACAAAAAAAAATATATGTTCTTAATTTCATCATATCATGTATTAAATTTAAACCCCCGTTGATGAGTGATCGCGCATATATGCGTTCGAACTCGAGTGATATAGAAAGAGCATTCTCGCACATTGAGTGCGGAGATTAGTGAATCGGAGACAGAGACGGGTACCTGCGTCTCATCATATACTCATCGATGATAAGGTCGTGCTGTAAAGGTACCCTCACACGCCTAAATACATTCAAATATTGCGAAATCCATTAGGTATAGGGTCTTCTTAGATCGCTGTCGGTCTTAGAATCATTAATTAAAATGTGTTAAAGTGAAGACATACGTGTGTATTGTTTATGTTTACGCAAATAAATGAGCGAATATTGTGTGCTATCAACAGTGTTAAGGTTCATTTATTAATATACAAGCTCGATTCACACTGCGCGGTACTGAGAGAAAAGTGGGTTTGTGTGGACGATAAATAGTGAACATATGAATATAACATTTATGTTTAACTCGATTTAAAATTAACTCGCTACTCAAAGGATTAAAAGTCAAATATAATGGCTTATTTCCTTGTACCCCTAATATGATTAATATTTATCATGCATCCCAAGTATTTTTACGCGATTTTTAGATTGTAGCGCTGTTATTAATGCATAGCAAGTTAAGCTAAAAGAAAAAAATGCTATAAACTTAAATTGGATTAGTATTTTGGTCTTTTCGAAGAATTCGCTCGCTACAAATTGCTTGCAACATTGTCGATGCAATTATCGCGAGTTCATTAGGCGCATTTCCACGATCCAAATAAAGAATTGCCGCGTCAAAATATCCACCGCATGCCATTGCAGTGAACTGTATCAATTTTTTACCCCACAGTAGTTAATCTCATTTTGCATGATATGGCCGAGTGCATAATTTAAAAACATCGGAACTTTATTACACCACTTAATGACTTTCTCGTTGGAGCTGTTTCTCTCTTAAAATGTGCATGCAATCCGTGTTGGTCGCGCCGCCAATGAGTGCCTCCAAGAAGATGTACAAACTTAACCACTAGACGGGGGCGAAAAGACGTGCAAGTGGAAAATGAGACTTTTCCTTGAAATAAATATAAGCCAGCCCAGGTCTCAAGCCTACCGTTCCGATTCATATCTAATTAAAGTTAGAAAGAGTTAGTTATCCTGCTGCGACGTGAGGGACTTTGCATGCTGAATAAAAAAGTATTCCCGGCCCGGAAAACTTTGATAGTTACGGAACTTGTGCGGAAACAAAGCCTTCCTTTTTCATCGGAACCCGCTCCCATAATAACCCCCTTCTATTTATGCATATTGTATATTTAACATATTGCTTTAAAGCATAATTTCTCGACTTCCACGACGTTTTATTTGATATTTTTAGACACTGTTGCAAGCATTTGGATCGCTTCTTAAATCTTAGTCGTCGTAACTTGGACCACACTGTGGACTGAATTAGTAAACAAATTTATATTACCACTATGAAATCACCAACCTTACTTGCTTCCATTCTTGTTCTAAACTTTCTCTAAACGTCCATTGTACGAATCCGTTAACTAAAACAGGTGTCTGATATAAAGTTTGCCAACTTCGTCTTTGGGCTCAACTCTGGATTTGATATATTCATCGCCGTCTCTTTGTGCTCATGCATATTAATGCATTTTCAATATTGTTGCGCATTAAATGACATTAAAAGCAATAAAAAAACATATTTTATTCAAATGGTTTGAACAATTATTCCAACTTCTCGTACATGATCGAATGATTTTTCAATGTCCAATCGCACTCTTATAATACCATCTAAGGAAAAATATCATTGAATAACTGTGAATTTGAATTAATATCGGTAAGAAATTGGTTTTTAAATTCAATTTAATATCGAAATATTTCGTCCCGGGCAGAATGTTCTTAATATTTAAATACATAATAAATTAAAGGTGCCATATTGCATTAATTAAAATGTATGCTGCGATTCAACTCTCTCTGAGTTTCTGATTAAGTTCCCTAATTGGTCTAACTCTAAGTGGATGATTCCTTGCATATCCCACTAAGTACATAAAATAGCGTCTCCCAATGTTAAGGGTTAGAATATCTTATTAATAAGGGATTACATGATGAATATAGCCTATGCAAATTCACAAAAAAATCAGGATCATACTTCCATCAATATTAAGCTCATAGTGTGTATCGAATGTATGATTTATATGTCATATTTTTGAATCATTTTTGAGCGTTTATGTGGATGTGTGTGGACTCGATTTTCTGTATTAGACACTGTATCATTTTACTACGTTGTCGGTTCGATGATAACGCGCAGAAGGCAGAAGTCGTGAGGAGTCGTCGGATAGATAGCCTTGGCTGCGGGAGGACGTCCTTCCCATGGCCTGATCCCATTCATTCGATTACATAACGGTCCGAAAGCAGAACGGACCCGCATGTAAGCGCGGCTATCTCGGCGAACACTCGTTCGGCCGTCTCCATATTTTCTACCCAACATTGGTGTCAGAAGTGGGATGAATCGCATTACTATAAAAAATTCAAATCCATATTTTGGGGAGAAAATCATCACGTCAATAAATTTAGAAGATAAGAAATATTAATATTTCCAACTGATCGTCTTAATCCTCATTCTCATTTTGTTGTTTTGATATTGTAAGTAAACAATATGTCAGTCTACCACGATGATGTTGTTTCCGGCGACATTTATAAAAATAAATGTAAATAGATATTATATGAATGTCTTATACCTACAAGATTGAAACTATGCTGTAGCTACTTATAATAAATATTATATGAATTTAATATTTAAAATGCTTTAAAAGTTGCAATATTTCAATCAAATTCCCGCGCTCTACAACTTTAGCCACGTCTATTGAAGCCATATCCATTTTTTATCGAAAGTAGACGACGTTTATTTAACAATAATTGACGTAAACTACTTGTAGACAAAAAAGCAGCTTTGTACATTTAAATTTAATGTAATTTTGTAGAAATGGATGCAAATTTACTAGTTAAAATAGTTTAATTTAAAAATAATTTATAGTCTTAATTGATTGATTGATTATGGTAAGTTTGAAGATCGTCACCCTATACCATGATTTTCTAGGGCGAGGACACTCTACCAGGATAATTCATGGATATGGTATATTGAATATGTAAATTCTTATTAACTTCGGGTCATTCTGACTCACCGCACTAACGAAGGGTATCCGTCGGTGTAAATAAAACGCATCCAACCTAAAATGGGTTTACTCACTTTTGCTAATTGGCGTACGATCTGTGACACAATTTAGTGGTATGTAAATTGTCAAAATCTCCATTTGCTTAAATTCACTCCAGCGAGTTGTAAATTTGTTATTCATACGGTGGACAATAGTTGATATTAAAAGTATTATATATAGTTTTTGGTGTTTTATAAATTTTGTAATGTATGTTTGGAGTGTAAAATGTTGTTGTTGTCGATTGTACATTTTAGAATCTGGCCACCCGTTATTTTTAGAGCACAGAAAGGGCTTTATGGGTGTTGCATATATTCCAGAATCACTTGAATTAATATCGCTTCCGTCAGCTGAAAATATGGCTCTATCTTGCTAGACCAAATAAATGTGGCTCCCCAGAACTGGGTTAATAGTGTTTCGATGGCACTTTCGTTCCCTTCTTTTATGTCTTCTTCAGGAGTGGTCTGCTCGTGCGGTTTGTCGTTACGATAAAATTAACAATCTCCTCTTCCTACGCTAATTCGCATGTGGCCAAATGCTAAACTTCGCTCGTCGGCTTATTCAAATTCGGTTTATTCAATTTTTTAATTTAATGCATAGTAAGCGTGCATTTTCAGCCGTAAACGACTTGCTCTATGGATTATGGCTTATATTGTCGGCCGTGGTAAATTTTAATGGATGCACACAGTATATTCCCGGCGAAATGTAAATTCATTAACGAAAAAAGCTCGGTTGTTTAGCTTTTAGGGACGTGTCGGCATTAACTCCGGTCTGGGCTCTAATAGAGAAGCCATTATGGTCGATAGGTAGTCATACTGATGAAGAGGATACTAGACCGTGAGCTTGGGGCGTTGAGAACAAAAGCACATGAATATATTCCCGGTCGTTCGGCTTCTCCATCCCTGCTTCTCCCTTTGGGGATTTCACGCCTTTCAGGACTTGGTAATTAGAAAGCTCTGGGATATTTATGCTTGCACCATTACAACACGGACACTTTCCGGGGAAGATTTACTAAGAGTGCTAAATGGGTTGTCCAAGACCAGGTGATATGTTCCCGATACATTATGCATCTGAAGTGTCAAGGTTCATGGATTCATGTTTCACTCCGGGTGCATGGGTTCATTCTGATTCGAAGCATCTTACAATAAAATCTATATGGAGATAGCATTGAAAATTCGAGATATATAGCATCAAAACCAACTTTAACAAGCTTTTATTAATAGGATTATAGCGAATTTTATGCGAAATTGTCATGTCAAATTGAAGTATTATCTTCTTCTTCAATGTCTTTTTATCGATTATCTTGATATTTATTATAAGTAAAATAATATTTACAACGCGCCCTTTCTTATGGTATTAAAAATGTTTGTTTCCTGAACCATGTCTCGATAGGCTCTGACATGTCTTAAAATGTATGCTATTTCATTTGCAAGAATCATCGTCAATTTAAAAGCTTACGGTAGTTCGGATTAAAATTGAAATGTGTATGAATCTAACGTTATGTTAAAATTTGTCACAGAAATATCGATTAACATGTAGTTGTGGCGTTTCATCTTCTTAACTGATATAGTTGAACATGTCAATATTATAAATAGGAAACTACAGGGACGTGATTAACTCTTTGACTGCTACGGTGTATTTTGATAAGCGGAAATTTGTTTGCTATAATCCCCTCTCTTGTTTGATCGTGCTAACGATTAACCCTTTGATTAGTAAGCTAATTTTAAATTGACGTAAACGTAGATGCTATATTCGTATGTGCACTGCTTGTCGTTTACACAAATCCACTCTTCTCTCAGGACCGCGTGGCTTGAATCAATCTTGTATATCAATAAATGAACCTTAACACAGTTGATAGCATAAAATATTCGTTCATTTTTTCGTGTAAACATAAACAATACAAATGTGTGTAATTTAATTTTAGTAACAAAACAATGCATTTGTAGATGCTTCAAATAGAATCACTTTTGTTACCACGCTGAATTTTAAGCATATAATTGATTTATGTGACTTTTTACTATTTATTATCATTATAAGAAGATCACCAATGATTTAAGGGGACAATAAATCAAGAAATATACACAATATAATAGGATTTCAACAAGAGATCAGCCAATTTATAAAATATTCGTTATAGGAAAGATAAGGTGTATAAATAAAAGTTAATGTAATATTAAAAAAAACATGTATTTGCAGTGAAAATTGCAAATATCTCCATGTCTTGAAGACATGTCTTCATAAATACACGAAGTGTCTCGCATTTGGTGTGTTTAATTTCTGTTTGCAGAAACTCAATGATGCTATTTCGAATCGCCCGAAACATCTCACATCAATCTTAAATTTACAATCCGCGGGAATTGTGGCCGTGTCTCTAACAAAATGTCATGCATTTTGTCAGCGGCCCTCTGAAGAAATTGCCGTCGACATGTTGGCAGAAGACGTTATGTCTGTTCTGTGTCAGGCGAGTTAATAACAGCACTTCTCTATTAATACAAAGTGCTCTTTTTGCGTCGGTCCGACTAATCAATTCTGCAAAGAGGACACCATCCCAGAGGCAGACGAATTTGTCATCTGACACGATGGTAATAAATTCACTCACAAAAAATTAGAACTATTTCGATGAAAAATGCACAAGTCAGCATGGGGACATTTCGGATATAGAATAGCAAACTTGTGACCTCTGAGGAGGGCTCGCTTATCATATTTGCGCGTTTCAGCTGAACGCGCCACATTTGTTTGACGAAAGACTGAATTCGGTAACTAATTTTAGTTTTGAACTCGAATCTCTCGAGGGCCCGGAGTATAATGTAATAATACTAGCAAATGCGATACGGTCACGATATAAGCAACAACTGTTTGATTAAATATAATAGAGATGTATTTTATTTGGAAATTCACTCAGGACTCGAAACAATTCCATGCTTACATGTCGGAAATGAAAAACAGTTCCACTATTTCATAATATATTATTTTTTCGACAGCCTTTCTGATGTTCGTATTATGTTGTTAACATAAAAATGAATTAATTTTGGAGCTATTTCCGAAAATTTATTTTTTCAGACTATTAATAGGAGCAAACGTTGAAATAGCGGCATGGAACTCTTTATAAATATTAGATGTATCGAAAAGTCTTTGCCGATTGTTTAACAATGAAATAATTAATTCGCCTTCTTCGCCTTATGAAGTCGTGCATTGTCATGTCGTAGAATCACTAAATTGTTCCTGATAAATTCTCGATGTTTAACTTTAAATTTGTTGTTCAATCATTCCATTTGCTGATAATACACATCACATAATCATCTGACAAACTTAGGCTACATTAATCGATCAGATGTGTGACTTCCTCATGAACTGACTGACTCTTATAAACTTCAGCGTATTTCAACATGCGATCTTCTTCTCCAACGACACAATAGCCAACCTTTTTTGAAGAGACTTGTCACTGGAGATGAAAGTTGGATACTTTATGAGAATATCCAACGTAAACGGTATTGGACCGAGGGAACAGAAGCTTTAACTCTAGCTAAACCTAGTCAACATCCAAAAAAATTTTGCTGTGCATTTGGTGGGATTGGAAGGGGGTAGTTTATTATGAGCTACTTCAGCAAGGTGAAACGATCAATTCAACAAATATTGTTTCCAACTAGACAATCTAAAGGATGCTTTTGCCAGAAAACGGCCAGAATTAGCGAACAGACGAGGCGTTGTTTTGTGGCACGATAACGCCAGGCCTCATGTGTCTTTGCTCGTCAGAAATAAATTATTATCATTTGACTGGGACGTTTTACCTCATCCTCCATACTCTCTGGACATTGCCCCTTCAGATTATTATTTATTTCGTTCATTGAAAAATTATTTACGTGGTAAAAATTTTAATTCAAAAAATGATATAAAAATGTACCTTGATCAATATTTTGCCAACAAACCTGGAAAATTTTGGCAAGAAGGCATTATGAGGCTTCCGGAAAAATGAATAAAGGTAATAAAACCAATTGGATCATATATTATTCAATAAATTTTGATTTAATAAAAATGATTGTCTATTTTTTCTTAATATAATATGAAAACGAAAGAAACTTATGGGACACCCTAATATTTTTTTAAGGGAAATACAACTAAGTTTTCATCGAGATGATTGTTCGGAAATATGAATAATTCAATCTCTAAATGATACGACAAAAATATTTCCATAATCTGGATTTAAATTTAAACCTTTATACGGATGGAGGTAGACGAGTGTCAAATAAAAAGTCTGTCGTATTAAATAACTTCTTTATTAATCACGAGAGAGAGATCTGGCCGCAGGAAGGACGTCCTCTCGCAGCCAAGGCTATCCAACGATCACGACGCAATGTGTCTTCAACACTACGGAAGATATTGCTGTTAAATTGACACATTGCGCCTAAAGAAAGACGGAAAATATCGGACTTAATCTGGCGAATTAAATCTGCACAGATTAACAGTGCCATTAAAAACATATCTAATGATATGTCTTCTCGTGCAAAAAATATGACTAAAGCGAAAATATGATTTATCAAACCTCCACGCAGATATTAATAGCATTAATGCTCAATCATACGTTTTTCCAAATTCGTTATCCGATTCGCAATATTTTCAATTCAGATCAAATAGAAAAATAGATGAATCGTCTTTCTGTATGGCTGACATCAACAATAGTATTTTGTTGGAGAAAAAATATCTTTTTATGTCACTTGCTGATATTAATGTTCCTTTTCGAGCTCGGATGTTAGAGTTCAATCAATTAAGAATACCAGACGATATCCATCAGTTTTTTTTAGTCCCAAAATAAAGAATAAGTATTCGATCAATTCAATATTAAGCCGCCTTCAAAACCAACGAACTTATTTTTTGTTGTTATATTTGTGCTTATTCCACATTTATGATTGCTATTTGATTGATCAATAGTTTTTTAATCGGCTTTTATTTATTCAATAGCTAATGATGTCTTACTGTATCGAAGGCTTTTTCAATGTCAATAAAAATATGCATAAATAGCATTAAGTTCATTTTTTAAATTTTAGCATCGTATATTGAGTATGCAGTGCGTATTTAAGTGTATTTTTATTCAGTTTCACTGATATGGAAAGATACAAAGGGCAATCTTCAGTTGGAATCTTAAATTGACTCTTCGGCTGGAGTGTCGTTCGATGTCTATGACTTGAATCAGTACAAAGAAGTGAGACGATTTTCGCAGAATGGAAAGTTCGACCGACGGGTAGAGAGGCAATATCATTACCATCTTAAAGTGGATATATGAGGTCGAACTTGCCACTTTGCAGGGGTTTTCCGTGTTTTCAATTTTTCCCTTTTTCGCTTGAGGTTTTCCCGACCTCGATACATACGAATATCTATCAACGTATGGATCGTATAAAGACACATAACCGTAAATTGCTCTAGGAGGAGTAGGAGATATCCTTCGTTTGGTTATTTTTTAAGTCTTAAATCCACGACGAATTATGCATTTCGATCTGTGCTGCTGAAAATGCAGAATTTATGCACACTTCCGGGTGGTTTTCCATTA
Organism: Stenopsyche tienmushanensis; assembly: GCA_008973525.1. NCBI lineage: Eukaryota > Metazoa > Arthropoda > Insecta > Trichoptera > Stenopsychidae > Stenopsyche > Stenopsyche tienmushanensis. The sequence goes on along the minus strand of WACJ01000533.1, from coordinate 2,278,245 downwards.
TTTTCGTCAAGTCAGGCGCATGTGCTGTTTTGGCTTTTTTCTTTGAATTAAGCACTTTAAAGAATATGTTAAGTTTTTGTATAAAAACGTGCATGTGACCAGGGGAATGTTGGAATTCTTTTGCATTTGTAATGAGTTCGGAAGCGTAGGAAATAAAGTCATAAAACGTGAGGCATTTTCAACTGCCGAAGCGGCCGTTCTTCCGTGTCAAACGAAAAAAAAGTATATCATTCATTATACACGAAATAGCGTGATAATACATAATAGAGAATAAATTCCTAGCCTGGGTATCCGATATGTACCCTTTTTGAGCGGGCCTGACTCGGAAAACTCAAACCGCCGCCGAAATATAGCGCCCCATCCTACGGCCCCTTCCGGTATCACGGAATCGTATATTTTTTCGATATTGTTTAGCATAAAATTCGAATTCGGTCGCGGATTCTTCACTTGCTATTTTTTTGGGCTTTCGCAGTTGTAAATTTAAACCGGAGCATAGGACCTTATCGAGTGAGGAAACGGCATTCTTTCGAACGAGCATTGAGGCTTTTTTGCCCAGTTTGGAATCGTTCTCCGTTTGTTTGACTTTGAGCTTTATTTTGACATTCATGGGGTTTTGATTTAAAAGTGGATTTTTATTCAAATTCGGCATGAATGGCGAACTTGGTTGATTTGCACGATAAGAACTTTGATGGATTTGTGTGGAAGCTTGACCGTGAACGTGGCCCAAAATTTCGTGATTGATAATGTGAAATATTTTGCAATAAATGAACACCTTTTTTAATGCAAAATTATAGAAAAATGAATAAATAAAACAAGCAAAATTAATTTGTGGAAAATATGGAATGCTTTGTGGAATTTCCGACGTAATTTAATAGAAGCAACAGGTTAGAAAGCTCAGCAATTTATATGCGTGTAATAAACATACACCGCAGAAGAATAATATTTTTTTCTAGATTTCATCACATATAATATTTGGATAAATATTTTAAATTTTTATTATAAAGACAAAAAATAATAATTATCGATGAGGATTCAAATATAATCCGGAATTTAGTGATATATCAAATACAATTGGAATATCTTATTTTTCTACATAGTTCCTTTCATTAGAAATACATTTTTCCATAGGATAGAAAGTTTTTTAATCCCGTCACTGAAATAAGAGGGCGAGAAGTAGCATCCTCTGTTGCGCAACGCATAATTATTCGTTTTCTCATAAACAAAGGCGTGAAATTTTGATAAGTTTTGAAGCACAGTTCGAAGATGCTATTCTAAATATGACCCAAGTGTTTAATTGGGCTCTTAAGGTCTGAAAGTCGAGAAACAGTGTTTTAGAAAAGATAGTTTTTTTTATTGAATGATTTTTTACATGGCAAACAGATAAAAGGCTGCTTAAATGAAAACGAATAATTTCGCGTTGCGCAACATAGGACGTTAAAGATTTCAAGTTATATTTGAATCGCCGTCGTACAAGCAAATGAATTTGATTTGAATTGACGATCGATCGTCTCGATTCACGTTTGGCCTTGTTTCCTACTTTAAAAATAGTTAAAATTGTGTTGATTAATAAAGCAGGGCAGGGCCATTGAATGACTGATTTGCCACAGCGTTTAAGCCATAATAATTAAAATATTATTTAATAATTATGACAATTTCGCCGCCCACACTCTAACTTCCCTACGCGAAAAATTCAATTTGAATAATCTTATCTAAGCTTAACCAAATGTGATAATCACCACATTAAAATCTTTTATCCCCAAAAAAATTCCTGTGGGGATTGCTTTCTTCTGGTAATGGATATGGTGCCTTATATTGAAGAAAAAATCGTCATGCATTAAGGGCACAAGTGTTCATCATAATACCTTCGAGTTGAATACATTTTTGCATTATTTTGTATCTTTCAAATTATATTAAAATTATTTTATTGTATTTAGGGTTTTTTCAATTTACTAATAATACTAAGAACAGTTTTTTTGCAAGCCATTCTGATTAATACATCCCAAAATAGATTCAGTTACATAGCAAATATCATTCAAAGGATAGGCCTGATGATCTCTTTTGAATTTATTTAAATATAAAATGGAAATACAAAGATTCATTCAAATATGAAGACATTTTTGGATTCATCGAAATGTGACCCCAGCATAATAATTTTTAGATATGAAAAAATATTTTTTTATACTTTTTCATAGATTATCAACCTAGCTTCAACTAAAAATGTATTACAGCAATATAGAGACAGGGTTAAAATTAATATATAGCTAAAACTTTTTCGACGACGACGACTTTTTATGGATGTTTACTTCGTCTTATCCATTTTTAGCTTTTCAAGTTATTGATCACGTACCTACCAAGTCAAAGATCTTAAATAGAACGGATTTTCGTTATTAGTTATTTTACAGTAAAAAACAAGATATCCAAAAATCATAATAGAATATAGTTTTATAGCAAAACTTCGATTATTGTAGTAAGTTTTGAATCACTTTCAATGTTTGGTATTCATTCTGCTTCTAAATTTTCAACAGATTCAATAAAAATTCAAATAGTCTAGGCCAAAATTAAGACTTTGCATTACATCAAAAATAAGCCAAAACATATTAGATCTAGAATCGATCGAAATTGAAGACAAAAGTATTCAAAAATTGCTTTAATTATACTTTTCTCAATCATATAAGCCTTCTTAGTCAGGATTGAGATGATTGTATTGATACGATTGTATTTATAATGAAAGTACAGTTACAGTTTTAGTTATATTTTTCATAGACTCTATGGATGTTTCTATGTATCATGTGCTCCCTAATATGGGATTTATATTATACTGAAAATTCCATTGAATAGCTCCTAGCCAGGGTCATCAGATACATACTAATGCGTTAAATTTGTTTTATATCAAGTTAGTTGTTCAGACCCTCGCATGATATATTTCGCATTATAAGTCCCGGCACTATGAACGTCCTTCTACTCAGTGAATTATGTATATTTTCCTTATTAATATTGCATACGGCCTATGTGCGTTTATCCCGAATTAAGGCCGTGAAGTGTGAATATCAGCCCGGCTGGACGTCTTTTATGGGTCGACCCTGTTTTGGCAATTGCGAATTATAAACAGCGCTCCAGTTGCGTCCAGAATCCGTCGACGATATATGGAGACTATTATATTAAAGTTAGTGGATCCGAAACGGCTATAGCCGGCCAACTTTTGTCGTAGGTTCGTCTCTTGCCCCGAGGATGGATGTTCTTTTAATGTTTCGTCGTTAAGGAATGTTATCTATCAAAGTCAGCTACGGGAGGATCCCTGGGGATTTATGAAGGAGCCGGAGGAAAACAGGAAAGTTCCGAATTTGTGACATTAGTCCATAAGCGGTGTGTATTCCCCGACGAACTCGGCGCACAAAGGGAAATATATATTATTTCGCTGGGCTTACATCTTGGGATACGTGTTCGGTTGGGGAAATAAATATGTGCTCATATACTGGATATAAAACCTACTTATTCCTAACTTATTTCGGGGAAATATGCCATAATGTTGTTGGTGTACTTTTCCGGGGGGATGATCAAATAGAAAGCCAGATCGAAAAAGTTCAACACAAAATAGGAAAACCCTCTACGACTTCTGGATCCGTATGATTATATAAAATATTTATTTTGTTTGACATGTTGTGTACATATGTTATCAACTTTATTTATTGTAAATTCACTCCAATTCTCCGTTATTTTCGCTACCTTTATTCATTATTTTATGCATATTCGTTTATCCAACATCTTCGTAATGATCTTTTCTTTGTGACCTTAAATATGGTGATTCCACAGGGTTAATGAGTTGAATTTGATAGGATATAAGAAGTTACAAAAGTCTGGAAAGACTTTAATTTGGTGATTTAAAATGATGTTATAGTAAAAGTTCATAGAATTACCCATAAAGCCAAGATTCTGTGGACTATTTAAGTAATTTGTTAATTGTATGCTGTTGCCTACATGTCTGCCTATACAGTAAACCCTTCTATAGCGTCGGGATAGGGACCAAGCTATAAAAAGAAAACGCAATATTAGGACTAGATTAATCAAATAATGCGTTATCTTAAGATTCAAGATTAACAAGCATCAGTAAACCAACGTTTTTTTGTATATTGATTAATTTAAATAGTAAATTTAAAATTATATGTATACTATATTTTTGTAAAAAGGGGTTAAAACCCAGTAAATATGTTTTTATACACTGTTAAATAGTTAAAACTATCTGAAAGACCATCAGTTTCAGGTGTAATATTAAGAACGTTTTAAATTGTATGTGTTAGTACGCTCGTTATAACCGTGAAATGTGCATTTTAAGAATATTTGCTCGTTACTCTAAATATTGTCCATGTGAAGGACAATCTTATGTTGTATAAAAAAGACATTATTACAAATCTGTTAATAGGATATCAACTAAAACATATTTTTCACTTATTTTATATTTTTAATGTTTACGTAGACTTAAAATTTGAATAATATTTTGTATTTAAAAAGTTCCATTTCGTCGAAATAAAGTTGTATTTACGGGAGGTGAAAAAAATCTAAATTTCATTTAATTTTTCATACGATAAAAAAGAAAAACAGTACATTAAGCAATGTTAATGAATAATAATGCGGCATGACACTTTCTCGTGTGCTCTCACGTTATTCAGCTGAAAACGAGCCTTCGTTTTAAAGCCGCAATTTATATTTCTTCGTAGCGTTTGACCTCCTTTTGCAGCGCTTTTTAATATTTCGTTCGGCGTGTAATTTCATTCTTTCGTGCCTTCGCGAAAAGTGTTTGATGAAAGATGAATACCAAGATGGCAAGTTTGATCCGGAAGTCGGGGGCATTAGGGGTCGGCGCGACCGATGTAAAAATAATTCGAAACTTTCGTTTTTTCGTCTGGGAAAAATTTGAGTCGGGCATTAGGGGAGGATAAGTGTGGAAGATCAACTCGTGAAAGTTCACAAAGTGGCCGAGTGGAAGAGTGAGGCGAAGAAATTGGTGTAGAACTTTGTCTTTGGGTTGGCATTTGGTGTTAACGAGCCTCCATAGACCGAAATTCTGATATAAGAAGTATTCGGAAGATGGTTATGTAACCGGATCAAGTATTCATGATGTCTGCCAACTACTTACAGGGATCATTTCTCATTCATTATAAATAATTGGGAGGCTTTCGGCTTATTTAATTAACCATAATATTAATGCTGTCCGAAAAACTTTGAGTATTAATTATTTCAAAAGAGAACACGCCGAAATATAAGACTTCCAATATATTATTCATCGTTTTCAAAATCCCAAATTGAGTACCTTTGCATGATGCTCTTAATTTATTTTACATCTGTTCAACTTGCCACATAATCTGCTAATTAACATTTAAAACGTTTACTATCAAAATAATGAGAAAATAGCGAGCAATTCTATAAGGAATGGACGAAAATATTCAATTTTCACGGTTGTAACGAGCACAATGAACATGAATATTATTAGTGGAACTATGGAATATTTTGTAATATAATATTTTTTGAATTATTATATACAATAATTGCATTGGTGATTCGAGATTTAATAACATTTTCCATAATTTAAATTTTTAAAAATAAATTGTAATATAGAAGATCTAAATAGCACGATGTTAATTTTTTTATCAACGTGCATTGTCATAAGCTCTAAGAAATATGATCATTATTTAATTCTCATATTTTTCATAGTCTTATTGTTAATATTGTGTGTTTATCATGATTAAATTAAATACAAAGTGATCCGGCGTTCAATGGGTTAAAATACACATTTAATATTCCGTCAGTGAATATAATATTTTTTTTGTACACCCAATTTTATTCCATTATGATTTCAAGTCACGTTTGTGTCATCCGATTCCACGAAAGCAATGCAATTACAATTTTAATCACTACCAGCTGAAAACAGAATTGACAAAAATTAAAATATTCAAAGTAATTTAATTAAAAAGATTCGGGATAAAGCAATTGAAGCCTTGTGAAAAAAACACGTGTCGTAATTTAATTTCGTTTGTATGAGTTTAATTAATTTTTATTAAATATTATATGTGCTTGGGTGACAACCATTGATTTGTTGTTTTTAATTGTTCAATTGCAAGCTCGATGAAAAGAGACGGCACAACAATCTATTGATTCATTTGTTGACGTGCGTAAGAAAGAGATAGATATACATTGTCCGGTGGAATAGTAAAATTATAATCGCCGCAAATTCAAATGTATTCATTGATAAAAAAAAGTAAGCGCATATCGCCTAGTAGATTAAATTTTGTTGACAGGGTTGTGCCTCAATTTTAACATTTATTAGCATTTAAATTTTTATTCAAATAAATGCCGCCGACGCAGTCAAAAGCTTAATACCGGCAATTAATTATAAAGGAGGAACGTACAACGGCGGATTGAAATTTATGCTCCGCAAATTTCCGCGTTCGTTCAGTAGTAAGCCCGTCGTTTTCGCCACTGAACTTTTTTTTTCACCTGTCTCACCATATAAATAAGCATTATAGAGGCCATTTGGCGTAATCCATTTGAATAGCGATTTATTTGAACGCTTTTTGCTGTTTCCTGCGCAAGTTTTCATGCATGGAAAGCCCACCGGCACGAAATAGCCACACACCAATTGTGAGTGTCGACTGGGATACAATATGGGATGAAAAATGGAGAAGCAATTCGAATTGTACGATGAAAGCGATAGTCCAAAAATAACAATACTGGGAAATTGACCCAATTTTTAATATCATATAAAGCTCGTTAACTAGAGATATGAGATTAAGATCGCTTAAGCTCGTTGCTCTTATCTTACTGAAAGACTGATTAATGGTCCTAAGTATAAAACGATAACTAGATTTCAACGAAATATGTTGCTCGACGTTTCGAGCTTCTGGCGCTGGAAAACAAGGAAAATTATCATAGAAATCTGCGCTCAAATATACAAGATGAAGATATACAGTTGGAAACCTTGAAAGTCTGGATGCTGAACAAGGCAAGTTATACAGAGCTAGATTTGGAGCAAACTTGGATGTTTGAATCAGTTCAATTTTAATGCATGTATTATTAGAGTTTTTCTTCAACCAAAACTTTAAATCAAATGGCCAAAAACGCTATGCCACTATAATTAGACCATTTACCCACAAATTATATTTAACAAAATAGGTTGATTATTCGAAATTTACCTTGGTTCAAATGTGTAATTATTCGTAATTATTTTTCCATTTATGTACTAGCACGTGCACGTTACGTGTAAATAATTCGATATCGAAGAACGTGACGTTCAAATATAGCTAGTATGATAGCTAATTAGTTGTTATTAGCTATAATATAGGATAATTGAGTAACGGACCCACATTATTCACATACATTATTCGTTGACAATATAAACAATATGCCCTTAATTTCATAGCAATATAAGCGAAGATATTTGCTCTGTTGGCAATACGGAACGCGCTCTTAAGAATGCATCCAATGAAGACACGCACCGAAATGCGTGCACGCAAAATTACCACCATTATGCGAATATTTACATTAACATATAAATTGTATAGTTATCCTTGTTGTAATACAGCAAAATCGATAGTATTACATTGCTAATTCTTACATTGTCTAGTGCAATTATTTCAGGTCACTTGCTTTTACAATTTCGTCTCTCGGTGGCTCTCTTTTCTTGTTCGTCATTTTGTCATTCCGCTTGCAAGGAAGTCTGGATACAAACGGGAAAACTCTCACTCAATTAAGCACGCCATCCAGTAGCAAACAAGATTCCGTCTACGAGAATCGATATCGTTACTCCTGTGGGAAGGCTAGAGTCTTGCGTCGCCAACAAATTACTCTTTTTTAGTCGGACAAAACTATGGAAAATGTAATAATTATGCTCGACGTTTTAATTCACTTATTCCATTTCGGTTTTCAAGTGGAAAACATGCAGAATATAAATCACTAAATGAAGGTTTTTCATATCAATATTTTATGATAAATGCGATTTGAATTTCTGATATGCAGTCAACCCTTCTATAGCATCGAGATAGGGACCACGTCACAGAAACAAACTCTATAGAAAGTTAGGGACTCGTACAAAACTAGTACGTGTTTGTTAACAAAGGCAAGTGATTAAGCTGCACGATGGCACATTGACCTTACATATTTTTCACGTTGCTTTCGTAAAAGATGTCGCAAAAAAGTTAGGAAAAAACTGTATAAAAGTGGACGCTATAAGAAGGCTTATTTGACTTTAATTTGAATTTCTGATACTTTTAATGATCCTGATTGACCATCTCGATTTCCTGGATCTGAAAAAATAAATCCTGAAACGATTAATAAAGTAGGACAAGGCCATCTATAAATTACTGATTTGCAGTATTTTTAAATGCAGGGTGCGGCAGGGAAACTACCTTATTTTAAAAATGAATAACACACAGTATTAACACCTCTTATACGGTTTACGCCATTCATTTTTGCACGTCTAAGAAGCAATCGATCGGTAAACAGGTGCAATGTCTCCGCAGGGCTACCAGAGATGGCGCTGTTAAAATAACACATTGCACCTGAAGAGAAATGGAAGATGTAGCTATTACGTGGAGATGATAAATTGCCCACCCTACAGTAGCATAAGCGAATTATCTTCCCTATGCAATGGCGCTGTTAATCTGTACAGATTTAATTCGCCATATTAATAATGACATCTTCTGTTTCACTTGTGCCGCGCAATGTGTCAATTTTACAGCATCATCTTTTGTGGCGTTGCGAACACATTGCGTCTAAAGGAAAGACACCGATCGCTTCTTGTGCGAGTGTGGTTGGATAGATAACCTTAGCTGCGGGAGGTCGTCCTTCCCGCAGCCAGATCTCTCTCTAGTGGCTTATAAAGAAACTATCTAAGACATGAGTTTTTCTGCTCGACGCCCGTCTATTTTCATCTATTCGTCCGGCTACATAATTACCCAAGAGCAGAACGAATCCTCATACGAGCGCGGTCATCTCGACGAACACGCCTCGTATGCTTCATTGGTGTCAGAATCGACGGGTCGTGAATGCCTAGCCGTTTTAGATGCGAGGCGTTTATAGGCCGTATATGGAAAGCAATCTATATAAAATAATATAATATCCCTGGGATAATCGTATTTGAAATCTCTTACGAAAAGCACATCAATAATATTTTAAATGAGTTTCACCATGGTTTTTTTGGAACTCTCTATACATTTTCAAATAAAGATGAAAATAAATCTGATTCGTTATTTTTTAGCTGCTGGATTTTAACGAATGAATAACTTTTAACGGGCCGGATTTATAGCAGTTTGCTCAATTAGCCATGACTTTCAGATCGACTAGTATGCATCATGAATGCAATTGGGTGAATTTCATTGACGTATCTGTATGGCCCTGATTTTTTTTATTGCCCTGATCGTCTCTGTTTTAATAAATTTTTCAACCACCCCATCTAAAAGTCACATAAACGTTTCGGGAATAATGAAAATGGAAAATGAATTTAACGACGAAAGTAGTACAAATTTTCGTTTTAATGGGCGAGCGCTTTGGCAGAAACTTTTTTATTGGCTTGTTAAATAAATTGATTGGAAATTTAAAATTTTCAACATGAAAATAGAACGCGTCCCGGGGATGATATATTTTGTACATGTCGGGGGCGGAAAAGTTTTCATCGGGCTCCAAATATTTTACATGCTTGCATCAATTTTTCATCGCGAAAATAAAAAGTAAATTAATTAAATCCGCTGGTTGACTTTATTTCGGAAGAGTTCTCCTGTATTCAATTATTCAGGGCGTTTAAAAAGCTCAAAATTAAATATTCATTCAAAGTTATGAAATTTAAAAAGAGTCTCTTTCACCTTGTTTATATGGCTTGGAGGTGAATTTAAAATTAATGAAGCGACAGCCCTGTTAATGAACGACAGGCAGAAATAATACGAAAGCTCTACAAAAGAAAGTCGATTCGTGTGCAATGCAAAAAAAGCTCCGTAGCAGTCTGTTTGTTTGCAGATTTTAGATGCAAAATATCGAAAATCCAATTTTTATATCGCAGAAATCCCGCTTGAATCTTTAATCAAACAATAATGCACTTTGTTGTTCGGTGGCGGTTTGTTTCTGTTATTGGAGGCTTTTCGGTGCAAAACTTCAGCGCCGAAAAGCCGGTCGCAAGTTCATAAAAGCTCTGTGCACATACAGAAGCCATAATGAAATTTTATGTCGGGGCTAATCAGCACCAGGGTCGGCTTAACTTTTATGATCGGACTCTCAAAATGATAGCAAATCCAACTTTTTACAGCTTTTATTATCTCAGCCTCTATAAGGCTGCACTCACCGGCGGCCCGATCGTTATTTAGCATTAAAAGTTGAAAGTGTACACAGAATTTGCCGAAATGGACGCTTTAAGTGGATTGTGCCGACGATGTTAATATTTTTTTTATTCTATTTCAGACCGAAGAGCGGCTCCATGCTGTTGTACAGCAGGAAGAAGGTGCGCTACAGAAGAGACGGCTATTGCTGGAAGAAGCGGAAGGATGGCAAGACCACGCGCGAAGATCACATGAAGCTGAAGGTCCAGGGCACGGAAGTAAGTCTGAACATTTGCAAAACTCAATTACCCATCGAACACTTTAATCTTCGAGGCCTATTCCTGGAGCTTAGGACGAGGCGCTCTTTTGATCTTTGGAAATTTCTAATTTTGCAGCGGGGCTTAAAGGCCTTAACTTTATTATCTAATTTAATAGGAAGTTTCGAAAGTTTCCGGATGCGATCGTCGTAATCTGACATGAGACGCCGGGTTAACTTTTAATGGAATTGATCGTGGAAAAAATGTTTTTTCCTGTACAAAACACAATGTTCAAATACTGATATATGCCTCCAATTATATGCTTGGAATGTAAATTTTTAATAAGCGAAATGTCGGTTTTTAAAGTGAAACTTGTATAGGGTAAATTGGCCTGAGCGTCACTAAAAGTGAAACTTCAACCTACAGTTGATTGAAAAAAGGAGAGAGATTCATTAATAATGTGTCTGTGTTCATTGCATACAACACAGAGACGCTATGCGCATGCGCCGCGCAAGTATATTATGGGTGTGTCTATAAGTAGCATAGGGCACCCACTACACCAGTAGTAAGCCTATTTTATTATATATTACTCAAACATAGCTTAATCTTCTAGTTAATAATTTTCATTGTATCTAACGTAAAATGGAGAAAAAGACTTTTATTTAATGTAACTTATAGATTTTATTAAGATATTTTCTTGAATTAAATTCCATATCACTGTTTTCTTATAAAAAAAGTCGATAACAAACATTTTTCTGTCTCCCTTCAGATGCAATGTGTTAAATTAAAAGTGACATAGTCTGTTTTCCAGCAGACACATTGCATCTTGTTAACGACGTCTATCTAGATTATTGCGCATGTATTGCTTCCTATCCTGTGGTGACGCGCAGAAGAGAAAAATTGTTGGATAGCCTTGGCTGCGGGAAGATGTCCTTCCAGCAAGCTCATAGCTGTAACCTCTTACCATCTACAAAAATCTCCAAGAGCGCCATCGCTCCATGTATAATTTAATTTAGATTGAGCCATTATAATCAGACAATCTCTTGAGCATTGCACTTAGTATACAAAAATAGCATTACATTTAGATGAGCCGGACTTAAGGTGTACAATGAATGAAGCCTTTGAAGATATTTGCCATTTTACGTTCAAAATGATCCATATCTTATATTGAATTAACATCCGATGAAATAATTATATGTATTAATCCAGTATTCTATTTTGGCGCGGATATTTCATGCTATGTTTCAAACCACACTCTATTCACTTCGCCAATAAGTTTTAAATGGTTGTTGCTGCAGTACACGGAATTTGTGTAATAATGGCTTGACCTGGATCTAATTCAACTAGTGATGAGAATATAACAGTATCGAAATTTGAAGTTCTACCCGATCGAAGTGCATCCTCTAAGTTTATATTTAGAGAACTTCAACATTTATTCCGTAGGAATTGTCAACAATTGGATTAATTATTATGTTTGATACTAAGTAGTAAATAATATAGTTTTTCTTTTTTTTAAATAAAATCCAATAGATTGAATGTATGTCTGACTGTTCGCTATATAACATATGTTTTCAGATAAATTCACCTATTAGAAAATCAAATCCTTATTCATGTTGCCAATAAGCAAAATGCACTTGATTATATAAAGGATTCGATGTATATAAACGTAAATATAAACATAGTACAGCCATCTTGTTGGTAATGCAATTTAATCGCAATCGTTCAACGATAGGTGGTACTTGTATGGATTGATCGATGTGTTTCAGCACTTTCAGCAGGGAGTATTCAATACTGTAATATATAATGTGTATTTATACTTGAAAATTAACTTTAAAATGATTGAATTTCTATATTAATTTTTAATTAAGTTAAGGAAAAAAATAATACATTGTATTGACTTTTTTGAGAAAATTTTTATGAAATCATGGTATGTTTGGTTTGAAATTTAAAATGGTAAAGGAATGTTTAGGAAATTTAATCGCTTATTAATCATTCCAACGTGTCGTACATAATCAAACGGTTTATCCATGTCCAATTGCACTATACCGGTATAAGTTTCCGTAGCAAAACTTATTTATTAAAATGAAATACTTTTTATTATTGTATATGCCATGTATTAAATCGATTATTTCAATAAAAAAAACATTGATTCATTAAAAAATATATTGAAATGAGTTGATTTTTTAATACAAATATAGTGTTATGAAAGTTAAATTTATGCATAATAAATTATTATGGTGTTAGTATGAAGTCATTCCCGTTAGGGGCGTCGGACGGCTCGTACCCCATTAAAGAGTGTTGATGTATAAATTGTGTTTCATTTTTATGGAACGTGATTTATATGGACGTGGAATTTGATGTGCGTGCTTCAGTTTGCCAAATTAGTAAAACAAATCTAAACATAGAACGAAGATACTGCCGTCGTGAATCAAAAATTTTTACATCCCTGCCAAATGATTTTCTCACTGTTTCACAATACAAAGCGGCGAAGAAAATTGGTCTCTGGCTGCCAAGATCGATCCCATCTTTCGGCGAGTAGTTTTCATTTTCTTGGTAGGATTTTATGGAAGAACCGGGGCACGTTTGCTTTGCGATTATTTCGCTGGACGCCTGAAAAGGAGTGAGTCGTTATTGCAACGGGAATTACCGGGAAGTAATGCATTTTCCGCTCCGGAGTGCAGAGCGTGTGGTCGCGCGGAGGCTGGATGATAAATTGTCTCATATCGTAACCAATTGTACTACCAGCTCCTGCTGATGCTATCGACACCACAAAGGAACAATGCTGACAAACTTATTACTTGTTTATGCAAGCAAAAGGATGCAACTACCTTCCTTTCGGGCTTAAAATCGAACTGGCTTCCTCGGGGATAAAATTTTATGGGAGTCGTATTAAAAGGTTTTATTTAGATTACCTTAGTATAAAATACGGATTATCATTAAGAAGCATTAAAACTACTTTAAATAGTACTTTTTTCTGGAACAGTATAATATGTTACATACGGATACTTTCAGTATAGATTGTTGAAACTTTTTCTGCACAACAAAATTTGTATATATGATATTCTTGAAGGCATCCATACAACTCCATTGGGACTCTAATCCATTAAATTCTATTTTTGTAGGAGTTGTATAATAATGGATGGATCAACGTTCCTCTTGATTGATGATTAATATATAAATACATTTTTCTCCGACAAGATCCTATGTAAAATGCGAGGGTAGTCCCAGAAGTACCTGATCTAACAAAGAAAATACAAAAAATATATATTTATTTCTATAGTCTCATTTCAGCTTAATATACTTTTCCCAGGGATGTTTAATAACTTCGATACCTTGTTTATAGTGAGAACGTTTTTTCTTGATTTAATCATTCCGCTGGAATAAGTTCCCTTTTTGAAGATAATCAATAAAAATTATACCACGTGTATTCTAAACACCTGACGTCATTGACGATCTTGCCAGTAGGTGAAACTATCTTTGCCTTTTTTGAAATCGATTCTTCCCTATCAGTCTATTATTTTGACTGTTGTTTCGTTTTTCAGGTTTTGACTTTCCATATTCAGGCATAGACCATGTTCTGGTAACATTATTGGGCATGGGGTCCGATTGCGAGGCGCTCATTCGTCGTGTCAGCGATCCGAAAAGCGGACCGGTTGGATATACAGACCTTGTAGACACTCTGTCCTCTTTTAGGACATTTTGTGGCATTTTCGGTAATAAATCGGTTTGGGTTAAACGAGTTTCGGTTCGGGTCCTTATGCTCATTTGCCTCAAGTGTTGATCAAATGATACACCCATGTTTCATTCATGGTTATGAATCGACGCAAAAACTTGGCTTTATTGTTGTGAAACATCGCCAAATACTCTATTAAAATATCCTTACGACGCGGCACCCATCTTGCGCACAGCTTTCTCATGTCCAAATTTTCAGTCAAAATACAGCACTTTTTTAAATGCCTACCATATCTGCTAGCTCGTGCTAGTATGCTAATCAATCCAGGATTCAATTCACTCAATCAAATCCTTATTATTTGGCGATCCACAGATCTTTTTTTTAAATATCACACCATCAACCATAATTAATTACAACCTATCAAGCTTTAATTTAATGGACATGATTTTCTGTTGATGTGGATTTTGACCTTTAAATCACGATGAAGGCATTCAAATTTGTCATGAATAAAGATAACGTCTCTATTTGAAAGTATATACAAGATACGAAAATTTAATTCACTAATTAGAATTAATAAAATATGCAAATTAAGGTAATAAGCAATATTTTTTGTATTTAAATTAGATATAAGCTTAAAGCACAATTAATAATTCATAGGATTTCTTGGAAAATTACCTCATGCTCAACATTATCCCGGCTTATAAGCCATGTACGTCTTACAATGTGCTCAATTTGATCAAAACCGTCATTAGATCGATCGAGCCATATCAAGTCGGTTGCAAATTAGTATGAATTAATTTAGTGTGTTGTTCGTAAATATGGTCATTCCAGTGCAATAACAATAAAGGTTGCACTCGCGAATGCAACAACGAGGCACCTCAATCATTTTATGGCCTCATTAATTTATGGCATGTATGGGTTTTAAAATTTGTATTTAATGTGTGGTTTGTTGCCCGTTTGTCCGTATAATTGACGATGCCTAACATTCTTTAACACAAGTGGGTTAAACTATATTGGATGCCAACTTTGAAATTCCTTCAAAATATTTACATGGTCTTATTTTAAAGTAGTCCAAATTTTGAACATTAGAAAGTTTTTAAGATTTTTTTGCAGCAGTTTGGAAGCACGGAATCGGAGTTTGGGGCGCGGGGCGTGAAATAGGCTTATGTGTGTCTGTGGTAAAAGTGGGTTTTTCAGTTTTCAGCCGGTTTCCGTGTCCGGGTCGC
Source organism: Stenopsyche tienmushanensis (assembly GCA_008973525.1). NCBI lineage: Eukaryota > Metazoa > Arthropoda > Insecta > Trichoptera > Stenopsychidae > Stenopsyche > Stenopsyche tienmushanensis. The sequence continues at coordinate 2,262,794 of WACJ01000533.1, read as the reverse complement.
GGTAGTACTGTCACGCTATCGTCATTTTAAATTTTATTACGTGGTTTATTTTCATAATAATGTTCCCACTTTGGGAGAACGGGCCCATAGCTCGGCCGTCTAATTCGGTATCGATCAGATTCGGTTTCATAGACGCTTGCTTCGAATTAAAACGACCCAGATTTACGACTACCATTGAGGAGCATGATGGATGCGGTCGGGAACAAAGCAAACGGCTTTGACGGACAGTATTTATTTGAAGGGTTCTATGTAAACACGTAGCCCGGGCTTTGCTTTATTTGGTCTGTAGGATGTTTATGAGATTGTTATCCATGCGATATTTTATGGAATTAATGCTTCGCCGAAGGATTTTACGGGACATTAGACAGAGCCAAAATATGCACCGTATTTTCATGACTTTAGGATCGTTTTTTAGTGAAATTCAAGGCTAAAACAAAGTTTTAAGCAGTCTTTCTGCGGTTTGCGTAGCAACTACTTCATGGAGATAAAAGCTTAAACGACCACGAAGACGAATGCTTCGATTCTTATCATGTTAACGTCCATTGTTGTTTATATCTCAAGCGAGGCTGTTTCCCGTTTTAGCGCCTTTGAAAATGATCTTTACGCCTCCTTCGCTTTGGGGAAAAACGTTTGTTTCTGATATTTTTAGTGGCGGTCATAAAAATGTGTCGTTTTGTCTCGGCGGGGGGAGAAGGCACAAAGATACCGATTCATGGCTCAGATGTGCTTAAACCGGTTGAAACGTTGCCAAATATCGGAGGCAAAGTGGGCTATGGACTGGCTTCTGGAAGCTTTCAATGAGATTTGATTGTGAAAAGTTCCCTGTAAAACGTCTAGGAAGCGCTCACATCCTGAATACTGTAAGCCCTCCGTGAGCTTTTTCACCTGGAGCTTTTCGAATACTCTCCGATTGATGAAAGAGCCGAGCCGCCTCGCTGAAAAAATCTACAAGTCCCAAATTTTCCGTATTATAAATTTAATTTGAGTAATAGCTACCGGAAGCTGCAAAACCACCCTCAGCACTAACAAGGCTTTGGAAAAAACTCAATTCAATATATTGCAAGAACAACGAGATGATTGCGATTTGAAATATTGTGTTAAACCTAAAATTTTAGTATTAATAGTATACAATTTTACCATTCATTTGATGAGATTTTTACAAAATGTGAAGATTTCCCCTAAATATTAATACATGTTCCCCATTTAGGGGTTCCTTTGTCTTTTGGGCTTCGTTTTTCAGATTTGTACTTAGATCATATTCTGTAAACATGTTCGGACATGGCATCCGATCACGAGGCGCTCATTCGTCTTGTTAGCGGTTCGAAAGGCGGACCGATTGGGCACACGGACCATGTAGCCACTTTGTCCTCTTTTAGGACTTTTTGTGATAAACGTTTGATAAATGAGACCCTCTAGGATGTTTTTTTTAAATACAATTACATAGTTAATTACACATACGTATATCTGAATAAAAGGAGACGTACTGTTCTGGAACACAATATTTTAAGAGCAAATGCTAAAAAATGATAACATTTCGTTATATGAATTTATTCAAATATTTTTTTTTAGTAAAGCACCTCTCAAATATTTTACAATGAAAGGATTCAATCAGCTTTTATTAAATCCCTTCGTCTTTTATTCTGCACATTGCCATTTCAACCGCACCAATAAAACACTCGTTGAATATCGACATCTATTCGCCATGTTTCACATGCATACGCCAGTCCTTCCAAAATATAATATTATACATGATCAAATATTTTCACTCTGAGATATAGTGGACGACGTCAGTGTAATATTAAACTAAAGACATACTCAGCTTCACTATCTGTTGAACTCTGGCTAAATGTATTAATTTATCTCGTTTAAAGTTACTCGTATAATTAAGCACCACATTTATCTTACTAAAATGAATCCGCAGATCCATTTATAGACTCTTCCTTCCTTAATTTCTAAACTTTTTATATTAAAATACACCCATCCCTTATTAGAAGTACAAATTCAAGAATTCACAATATTACGGATTTGATCGAAATTTACCTTTCTAAATCGAATTACAAAGATCAACTCTCTTTCGATTTATCTATTGGGTTGGTGCAAAAGTTATTGCTGTTTTAAATGTATGGGAACTTAAAGAGATTTGTTTGAGTATCTGGAACAACTAATCAGATTGGCTGGCTACCTGCGAATTTTTGCTCATCAAATGTTAGAATACAACGACATTGATCAACCCCTAGAACAGAAAACGTTAATTTTATTTGTTTTGCACTGGATCTCTTAACCTATGGGTTGCGACTCAAATTTGGGTTACGGGGTCATCTAAAATTAATAAAACTAGGTTCAAAATAAAATTACGAGAATAACTAAACAGATAATGCTACTTCTTGCCTTCTTTCTTTCGGGACGGAATGAAGAAGCTTCCTATCCGATAGAATATTTGTTTTATAATAAAGAGAATCATTTAAAAAGATAAAATACCCCATTTTTATATTAATCACTAATAAATTTATACAGCAAAATTCCGGATTATATTTGAATTGCACTCGTATGAAACATTTTTGTGTGAATTTATGATAAACTTTACAATTATATCTTTTTATATTATTTGAATGTGTTAAAGTATCCCACCTTTTTAATACTATTATTATTAATAATTTTATTTTTTAATTTATTATTAATATTTCAAATTTATTATTATCCAGATTTAGCTTAATTTTCTGGGTTTGAAAAATAAATATTGCGATGATTAATATGTGTCCAAAAAATATCTTGCCAACTGCTTCACACGACCCCCACTCAAACGCTCGTACGATCACGCTGACATGTTCACACTCATTAAGATGCATATGCTCGCAATCCCACATGTATTAGTTTTTATTATGAACTATTATTAGTTATTCAATAAATGAGATCATAAAAATGGCTTTCAACGCTTCCATTCAAACATTCAAATCAAAAACTTTTACATCGACCTAATCAGATTGTATATATATTTTCGTTGCTCTCTTGGCGTTGATCCAGCGAAGATTTTTAAGCATTAACGTCGTTTATATCATTTCAAACTGCACAATTGTTTCAGTCAGATCCTAATTTTCGTATGCCGCACGAGGGTCATATATGACCCCCATAATTTCTATTTCGTTCTTGGATTGTATTGGATTTTTAAAAAAATGTTTGATTCATGGTTGTGTAATTATTAATGGTCCATTGATTTATTTATCAAGGCGTCAATTATTTCGCATAATTTATACAAAAATATTTGCGGAGAGGAAAATAAATTCATGAGGTGGCATATGAACACACCCCCCTTAACCTCTCAGTAGAAAAGTAATAGAATCACACAATTAAGAGCTATTAGTGTGATTTATTTGCTATTTGCACATTATGAAAGCTCACAGATTCCACGAACGAAAATATTTCCGAATTTCTCGGCCTGGAAATGTGGAACGCGAGAAATTCGAAACGGTGATAAATTAGCGTAAGTTTCGATAATATGTGGAAATAAATTATTTTTGCTTTGTTTTACGACAATTTTATGAACGGGGGCAGGGGGTATTTCTTAGTTGACCTTAGCTGTCGTAAGAAATAGAAACGTATCACGGAATGCTTGCTAAATACATACATTTAAATTCATTTGAATATTCGCAATATCATCACGCCTTACATTTGTTCATGATTTGATATATTAGGGCGTAACATATGAAATTACCGAATTTGTAAGTGGGAATTAAAAATGAATATTTTTAACATAATTGAATATATTAAATCAAAATCAGCTTCAATAGTCCTATACAAATGAAGTAACTTAATTTTCGATTAATGTTACCAATTTTGTGACGGCTTGGATGTAATACATCCCTCAATAAGTTCATAGGATGGCAACATAGTTTTGACCGATCGTAAATGAAAGTTGTGCGAGATAGCCGACGCCTTAAAGATATCAAAAGGCAGTATATCCACCATTTTGCATCAAAATGTATCCATGAGAAAGCTCTGTTCGAAGTGGTTACCGCGTTTGTTCACAGTCCATCAATAATGCCAACGCGTCCACAATTCAGAGCGCTGTTTTGAGTTGTTTCTTATCAATTTAAAGGATTTTTTCATACGTTATGTGACGATAGATGAAACTTAGATTTATCACTAGATTCCAAAATCATATTGGCAGTCAGCTCAGTGGAAATCAATCGGCTAAAGCCACCCAAAGCGACAAAAACGCAAATGTTAGCTGATAAGGTATTGGCGTCTATATTCTGGAATGCGCACAATATTTTACCCATCGATTACCTTGAGAAAAGAAAAATCATTAAACGTAAATATTATATGGTGTATTTGATAGAAGGAATTGCGAAAAAACGACACCCAAATGAAAAAGTACAAAATGAAAAAAATCCTACGAACTTATTGAATGATGTGTTATAATTTGAACTTTAATTTATTTTCATTTTTACTCATGGTCCAGATATTTTGCTGTTATTAAACAGTATTCACTTTTCATCATAAGTAAAATAAATTGAGTATGTCAATTCGTACCCAATTTTCTAGCTTTTTTGCTTTTCTTATTGTAGCAAGATGATGGAATATGGTTTTGGATCTTTTTCGAGGTTCATTATCGATATTCATAATCGGATTATTATCTGGCTAACCAATTCCTCTCTGAAAACTCAGTTGATATTTTTATTTGCTACCACCGCATCGTGTTTCATCTTAAATTCATATTGAAAAAGTAACCACACATCTTTTATGGATATTATTAAATTTTCCATGTATCAATCAATTCATAAACAACAGCAATAACTCCGCATTTAAAGACAATTGATGAATAGAGCGCCTTCAATAGCTGAATCTGTAGAATATTGTATAGAACTATTATAAATCTTGACTTAAATTCGGCAATTTTATATGTTACAGCCTGATATAATTATGCCATGTTTGTATGCTATTTATCATTTCAAATTTGCTCTTGATTAATGTGATATTTTTTGTGTTTTCAGTGCATTTATGGCTGTTACGTACATTCTGCAATTCTACCAACTTTCCATCGGCGTTGCTACTGGCTTCTGCAAGTGAGTATTTACTTATGTGATTGTTGTTTTAGCGCAGAAAGCAATTTATTTAGCACCATAGGCGTTAGAAATAATAAGCTTAGACAAATCTAGGACACCACATGCTTTATATCCCCGATTCTGATATAGACTTGAGGTTAGAAGAATTGAATAAAAACTTTTTCCATTTATCCCGTAATAATTTGGCGCATATCCAAGTGGGTTGTTTATTTTCAGACTTTAATATTTTTCGCATCGGAAAGTCTATTTTCTTTATTGTGAAAATCGATATGGCGTATATAAATATAAAGGCTTCTTTATTATGTGGATAAAAAATAATTTACTTGAACGTATTCCAATTTCCTGGGGGGGAATTTAATATCGCCGACGTGGAATTGGAGCATGTTTACCCTATGGTTACCTTTGACTCGAAAATCTCGTGAAGCTTAACTTACTCATTTAAGATCCTTTGATACTTAACACCCTGCACGATCGTCTCAAGTTAAACGCATTTTCGATATACACGAGCCTCAGCTTTGAAGATCCTCTATCCTTTGATTAAATCGGCTGAAAAATTGCACTAAATATACTTCTGTAAACACGTCAAAACAACCATTAAACATCAATTTCATTGTCGAAAAAATGTATTTAAATCCAAATAAACAAACATACAATTAGAATGATCTTCTCGTTTGTTGAAATCACACAATTGCACGGAATAAATAATTGTATTCCAAAGCAACAATTCGGAAGCTCCGCTTTATGGAATTGCCAAAATCAAGAATGCAATTTTCAGCGTTTAAACGCCCGGAACAGAGACGGTTTCCATTGTACGAATGCAGCACGAAGGAAATAATGGCCTCAACATATTGTTCACATCCCTGGATTCTAAAAGGAGATAACCAAAAGCAATATATTTCAAGTTCTCACAACATCTCAGGAACGAAACTAATATTCTTTGCCATCAATAAAATATGATTTTATACGTATTGTTCATTTTGCGGACATTTCAGCTCGTGTACGCTTTTTGAGATATTAAATCCGTCTAAAAATATTAGGACGGTATGTCCATATTTATAACAAAAATGCCGCACGAACCATCGTAAACGATTTGCTACGGGGATAGTCCCAGAAGTATCCGACCTAACAAATGAATACAAAATAATTGAAAAAAAAATCCTTATTTCTCAACATAGTCTCCTTTCACTATTCCATTGTATAATTTTGCTCTTCAGATTTGGACTCTCCCGTTCTCGTGCGTTCATGTTCTGTGGACATGTTCGAGTACGGCGTCGATCCGAGCGGTCCGAGAAGCGGACCGGTTGGACACACAGACCTTGTGGTCACTCCGTTCTATTTTAAGGCTTTTTAGACACAGAATTTTTAGTGATAAATGCGTTCTCGGGGCTTTTTATGATATGTATGATCACAGAAACTCCTCCAGAGGCTAATTTACATAGGTGGCTTGTACCAAATGAGACTCGTCTAATCGCTAACGCACTCGATTGAAACATCCTCATGAGGCTGTTATTGTTCCATTGTGAGCAAACGCGGCACTCATATCGCGCACTGCTTTCTCATGTCCAAATTTTCAGTCAATATACAATGTACAGCACTTTTTGAATTGTTTACCATGTCTTCTAGTTCGCACATTACTGCGATGTTCGTCTTGGCAGCTCGAACGGCTTCGTTTACGCCCTGCCACTCAATATTTTACTATTGTAAATTAAGGAGCAGATTACTTCAGTGTAGAATCTAGCTCGGCTTTGATATTAATTTGATTGAGAATGCTTATAAGACGATTTACAATAAATGTTTATGGCTTACATGAACATTATTAGAGATTATATTTGTTTAAAATAGTAGATTTCTAATAAAATAATAATTATTTGCCCGGGGTATCCGAGTTTCATTTTGACATGTATGTTCATTTTTATTTTTTACAAAAATAATTTTATTTTTGAGCTATATTTGTATATATATATATTAATTTGAATCTCATGACAATCATATTGAATGGCTCAAATTTATTTCAATTTTCAGCATTACATTAATAAAAAATTTAAATTAATTCAAAAAAATATTTTTGAAGTTCATTTAGGGTTAAATTATAGATAAATTCAAAATCTTTTACTAACATAGTAATTGATTAGTGATATACAATAAGACTATTTTCCAAATGAAAATTCTACATATTTCATTATTGTTATGTCATGTATTAATTTGTAAATAGTATAACATGCAAACTAAATGTTTACATTGTTTTGCAACATTAGCAAATATAAAAAACCCAATATAGTATTTTTTAATATTATTTTGTGTGCCAAAAGCCATCTTACGCTCCCGGAAAAAAATTGGAACATATTTCTTCCTCCATACGAATTACTTTTTATGGGACATTGCAAGATATATTTGCCAAGGTTGCCATATTCTTGTGGGAAACGACTGGTCGTTCATCAGTTAATGCGTTGTTTTCGGCGTGCGATGAAGATGTAATGAAGATGAGGTCGTCAAACTGAAATTTCGTTAAAAACCCTCGTCTCTCCTCACTGAAAACTCTGAAGGTCTTCGTTTTCCACACCAAAGTCTATCATTATAAAACCATTAAACTGTCACAGCGTGTTTCGTGTCCTATAAATTCGCGGCAAACAAAATATTATTAGGGTACAAAGACACCTTTTGTTTCTTGCAACCCCTTGTTACGGTCCCTCGGGGGGATTTCAACAGTGCCGTTGTAATTATTTAATATGACAAATTTAGGAGAAGGGAAACTTCACCGGGTTGTAATCAGTGGAGACATTTGTTATTTTGTTAGATGTACTATTTAGTTTAACTATTACATGTAATTTTATTCAAAAAAAGGATTTACCGTGATTTTTATTTAAATTTTTTTAAATCTATTATATATTAAAATGCACAAATTTATCATTTCAGAATCCGGATATTGTGTTGGTACATTATTTAAATGTTCCATATCCTGATGATAATAAATTGGCTGTTATCGCACCAAGTTTGGCTTTGTGGGGGGATAAGAAAGAATGGACAAAAGAGGAATTGGTCAGCCAACTCAAGCCAATGTGTAAGAACTTGTAATCCGTCCTATTTCATTGAAATTTAATTTTATTCCATCAAATATATTGAAATAATAACTATTTAAAAGAATAATTACAATATATATTTAAAAAGATTTAGAATAAATTATAATAGTTATTTTTTTAATCGTACTAAACTTAAAATATGATTTATTAATTCGCTATATATTTATTTCAGTCTTTAGTGAGGATGAACCAGATGTGAACAATGAGCTTGAAATATCAGTAAGTTTATTGTACTTAAAATATTTTATTTTGTTATATAAATATATATAAAATTGATAATCGTTTATATTATATAAATAAATGATATAAGTATTAACGAAAGACGTTATAATTTTCAGACCGCTGAGACTGTGGAAGCTATTGTGGGTCAGCTCATGGATAAACAGAGGGTGGCCCGGCAAGCAGCTCTTGTAAAACAGTTAGAATGTGGTTGCCCGGAGGCAGGTTGCGCTGGTGGAAAACCTTGTTCACATTCCATGAGACGTATTTCCTCCGCTAAGCCAATCGATCAAACATCTAATCCATCAGCGTCTATTGCCAGCACTAGCAATAGGCAGTCTGATAACAATAATCAAGTCACTTCCACGACGGGCACCGGAAGCATCCTCCTGACAACAAACAGTCATCCTCCTCGTGTTTATTCCAGAGATTCACGTCTCGTTCATCATTCCCATTCCAGTATCGTAACTCATACCTCCAACGGTAATATTCCTACATCAAATCCAACAACCACATCTCCACCATTAGTATTGAGCTTATCGCATATTCAAGGAGGTAGCGGCCTCCTTATTTTAAATAGTTCAGCTAGCAACAGTACAACTAATTCAATTCAACAATCTTTAGTTTCTCCTTTGTCTGTGACATCTTTTGTTTGTAATACTAGTGATAATGGACGCAACAGCCTCTCTAGGTCTAAAGATGGCACTCAGTACAAAACTGGAACTTTGGTTTTAAAGCAAGAAATAATGGATACAAACTCACCGTCATCCTGCCGTCATAGCTCGGAATCTAGTTACACGATAAATAGTAATACAAGGACACTTACGAATATGAAAGTTGTAAATAGACTGTCAAGATCGGATGATAATAACGATAATATCTCAACAGTGCTGCTTGAAACATTAACAAATGGTAAAAAAGATAGAAACTCTCCCAAAATACATCTCAACAACAGAATGAATATGGTGTGTAGTGCTCCGGCGACGCCATCAAAGTACGTGGATCACAACGATGAAAGGTCCGAAAAGAAATCTCATAATATTTATAGTGATACCCTCGTTCTTTTTGGTACTGAATCGGGAGGATCTCTCATAAGTCAAAGTGATGGATCGTCCATTGTGAATGGAACGATATTCAATGAAACGTTGGATCTTTCACACGAAGACATTCAAAAGACTCTATCCGCCAATATGCCCCTGTGTTCATCAGATCTTGATCAATTAACATCTAATAATTCTATAATACAATCAAATAATGTAGTTATTAATACAGACACTGTTCAAGTACCAGGAGAAGAGCTTTCTCCCAACGATGTTATTGTTTCTGAAATTAATCCCATGGACTTTATTGAAAACTGTGATGTAGTTGTTTCCCCAACGCACGTTGTAGACGATGATGTATTTGTCAATTTGGATGCATTTGATATGTTAGGAGAGTTTGCGGAGTTAGAGGCTCTCGATCCGAATACAGTTTCTACTCATAATCTTAATCTTTTACATGTGAGTTAATTCTATAAATTCATGTGTATATTTATAGAAGTTTTGCAATGTATAGTTATTTATTTTAATTTGATAAAGTGCATTTCATTACTTGTATGAATAAACAATGTTTTTATTAAATCTTGAGTGTAACAGCTGATTTGTTTAATATTGGTATTATGAACGTTGCGTTAATGCCCTTATGAAACAAATTGTCTGTCATACTAAAATTTTAATAAAAGCCTTATGTATGCTTCAAAACTTCTATAAATAGCATTTATTTTCATTATAATATTTTTAGATTGAAGGTAAAACATCTGTGAGTCATTATGATAATATTTCGCAGAAAAATGAATCAAACAGTCCGCCGTCTGGATCACAATCAGACGGACAGCCTACTGCAAGTATAACAGATTTTTCACCCGAATGGGCATATCCTGAAGGAGGAGTAAAGGTTCTAGTGACTGGCCCTTGGCATTCAACCGGATCATCATATACAGTATTGTTTGATAGTTTCCCTGTTCCGACGACTTTAGTTCAGAGCGGTGTGCTAAGATGTTATTGCCCAGGTTTACGTATATTTTGTTTAAGTTTATTGAAATATTCATCTGCATTATTTCGTATTAAAATTAATAACCGTGTTTTAAATAGCTCACGAAGCTGGATTAGCAACACTTCAAGTAGCATGCGATGGATTTGTAATATCGAATTCTGTAATTTTTGAATATAAATTACCACCCCGTGAAGAGAGAATTTCTGCTCCGGAGCCAAAAGTAGAACCAACCAGCGAAGGATTGTTGCAGTTCACTCTATTACATCGATTAGAATCCATGGATGATAAATTGCAGATTAAACAAGAACCGGATGGCTTAGATAACGTTAGCCTATTTTTATTTATAATAAAAAAATATGAATGCATTATCCGTCACTATTATATTATTTATGGATTAAATTCTATTGCTTGAAATATTTAATTTTTGCTTTCAGATTGAAGATTCAGCACTATTTACACAGCCAAATTTTGAGGATCGGCTCGTAACATTTTGCCAGGCAAGAATTGGACGCAAATGGAAGTTATTTGGTGATGATTCAAATCAATTCTGGACTGGAAGTCATAGAGGAATGACTTTACTTCATTTGGCAGCATCATTGGGGTATTCTCGTCTTGTATGCATAATGTTACATTGGAGAGCTGAAAATTCTTCAATACTTTTGGAATGTGAAGTTGACGCTTTGAGCCAGGATGATGATGGATTCACCCCTTTGGTAAATTCAAATATAATAATTGAGATGTTTATTAAATAACTTATTTGATAATAATTTAACATAAAATTGTCATAGATGTGGGCATGCTCAAGGGGACATAGCGAAACTGCAATATTATTATATCGATGGAATCACACAGCGTTGAATGTTCGAAATAAAGCATCACAAACGGCTTTGGATTGTGCCATTTTCCATCAACATAATAATCTAGTAAAAGAGATTAGAAGGCTGGAATCAAAACGAGAGATTACAGACTGCAACGGTGGTTCGGCTTTTGACAATTCTGTACATGTTAGAGCTGAAAGCGGGGCTTCCAATTTTTCTGCTGGTGTATCTCCGGCAACCTCAATATCCTCATTGTCATCAATAGCATCGTCTAGTAGGCTACATGATGGCGTATTTTTAAGACCTGGTGCTGTCACAAGGTAACGCTCACATTTATGTAGTATTTGTGCCGTGCTGTTTAGTAAACAAAATAATAAAACTAACAACAGAAAACATTTCAGGAGTGAAGCTCAAAAATTCAAAGTTATGCAAGTGAATAATTCTAATCAATCAGAAAATGTAAGAACTTTTAGTGAGAAAGATATATCCATTCCGATGGACATTGGAGGAAGTCCAAGTCCTAGTAGGGGTTTTAGAAATGATTCACTTTTATCTCAGAAACTTGTTAAACGGTCATCTGTTGATAGTGGTATAAACATGACATCTGTCCAATCGTCGGATAGCATACCGTCCATCAGGCCTAGAAATAGAAACAGTGGCAAAGAAAATCCAAAATTATCAAGGTTTTTATATGCTGATTATAATTTCACTTTAATATCTAATTCTCACTGGTAATACTAGATTTATAAGGGCATTTCTCAGTAAACTGGGCAACTTGTTCAAACCAAAAACGTTTTTATAATGTTCAAAAAATGTTCCCTGGTATGAAACCAAAGCGATGTAGGTGCTTTAGATTAAGCCAACTAAAACAATAAGAATTAATCAAATCATTTGATTATTTAAGCGATATTACATGATTGTTATTTAGATCTTCTTATTATTTTATTAATGTATGTTTATAAAACTAAGCTCAGCATTCTATGAACAGTCTTCCGTCTATATTTTAAATTATGCGACACGTGACCCGTAACATAATTATATTCTGTGCTACCTTCCAATGAAATTCAATTAAACAGTCCTCTGGCATCAGTGAAAAAGAAACTTTCTAATCCAAATATTCTTTGAAAAAGGAAGGGATTTATTTTGATAGTGATTTCAGAGTTATAATTTGAATATAACTATAATTATACTACTAGAATCGTATTTTTCATTTCAAATACACAGTTCTCTGACACAGACAACAGTCCCTTGTATCGATTTTTCAGAAAATGCTCAATATTTCCTAAAGCAATGGTGATATTTTTGGTTCGCTTGTGGTTTTTTATTAACAAGATAGATATCTATTCCCTTAATAAGATTTGATCAATATATTAAATGTAACGAAAAGTCTTTTTAGATTGTTTAACAATTTTTTTTAAAATTATTTTTATTTACAAAATCTTACAAAACATAATTTCCTTCATTACTACTTACTATTTCTCACAGGTTTTCGAGTTTTTCAATTCCTCTTTTGAAAAATTCTTATGGTTTTGAGTCGAAATATGTAAAAATATAATTTTCGACTTTCTTCGTTTCGAATGCATTCATCCTTTAAGAATGTGTCATAGATCAAAAAGACGATAATTCGTCGGATTCAGGTCTGGTGAATATGGAGGGTATGGAAGTTCTTTCCATTTTAATTCTCTGAATTTTTCAGACGACTTCTTTACCTGATTCAAGTGATCCTGATTCATTTTCGACGTTTGATTCTCATTTTTTGCTCATCCTTTCCAATTGCTGATAATACACATCTGCAGTTATTGTTTCGCCATGTTTCATAAATTCATAAGAGTCTTGCGGGTCGTTAATCCAGATTTCAGATATTCCAGATAGTTCCAGATTAGAAATATTCTTGAGCTTTTTTTTCCAGTTCTAGAGCTGTCTTTCAATTAATATTAATTACCAATAGTTCTTTTAAAAAAACTTACCGAAATGCTATCTTTATCGTGTCTGGGACACAAACTGAGCTCAAACAGACGTTTATCAAAATCGGCAAGGACTTATCGATACATCTAATATAAGCAAAACAGTGGACAACTTTCTTAGGATGACTTACCCAGTTTATTGATAAATGCCTATAAGTATTTTCGGCGAATAAATCATAGTTGATATATGTAGGTAGTATAACTAAAAAGTCTTTCGCATGCTTTCAATTTTTTTTTAATAATACCCTGTTACTACACAATTTTACACTTATTTTACCACCGATACTAATTTTATTGTTGTAATAACAATTTCGAATAAGAACATTTTTATGTGATTATTTTGACATTGGGTTTGATATTTTGATTTAGGTTTGACAGAAGTATGTCAATGCCACTATCCTCGATCAATCCTGGCGATCTTTCATACCACAACGGAATAGACATTGGTACACGCCAACTAATATCTCGACGCATGGATTATGCACTATGTATGTAAATGAAGATTTTTTCTATACTAATCTAAGGATATGATTTTTTTCTTATATTTGAAGACAGAAATGGTATAGCTATAAATTATATTTTTGCATCATGTTGAGGAAATACTCGTAAATATTGATTGCATTCTGAAATTTCATCAACTTTTAGAATAGGCATTTTGATTTTTTTAAATTGACCATTGGGTCAATTTTGCTCATCGGCTGACATAAAACGTATGAGTTTTTGCTACAATTTTTATTACATTTTCGCTTTGACATTTTTTGCCTTTTATTTGGCGTAGTTTTGATCCAATGAATATGGAAGGATTTTAATCGGTTTTTTGATTAAAATCTTATTAAAACGATGAATAAATTCGCATTTTATTACTATTTTCTCATCCAAAAATGTTACAAGCTATTCTTCCATTTTCATTACATAATAGATTATTAATCAAACCGGACAAAAATGAGGTATATGATTAACGTATTATAAGAAATGTATGTACACATTTTCAACGTGAATTTGTTAATATATTAGGTTTCGAGATGAATGGTAGTATTATATTTATTCAAAAAATTGAATAAACCATCAATATATTCCGGTATGTGTCATATTTTTTGTTTAATTTGATGAATATTATTTGATGAGTACAATGATAATAAGTTTTCATGTATTATACTAGACGAAGCTTTTTGCACTTTTATAAATAGATCACTTTTGTAAATTTATCGATCTATAAATAATAATTTACGAGTGTCATCTAGAAAATAAGGTTACATGGGCTCTTGAGACCGGGGGATTTTTTGTTTGTTTCGAAATTGGCGCACCTGGGGTGTATTGGGGCCCCTATCGGTCAGTTTGTTTGGCATCGCGTGTTTATCGGCCATTTTGTTCAGTCACAGTAAATTCTTCTGATGGAAAGGTCGTCGCGCATTTCCGCCACCTCCCGTCCATACACGACCAGCGTGGTCATCTGTTTTTTGACTTTGCAGAACAATACCGCCGCGAATATCCATCGGAACCTTGTGAAAGTTTACGGTAGTGATGTGATGAGTCGACAACATATCACGAAGTGGGTTAGGTTGTTCAAAGAAGGCCAGACTGATACTCACGACGAGGCAAGAAGTAGGAGATCATCAGTGATTTCTGACCAACTTGTGCAAAAAATTGATGAACAAGTTCCTGAAACAGAAACAGAATTTCCTGACATTTTTCGAAGTCTGCTTGGTGATATTGTGACAAAAAAACTTGATTACAAGAAGTTGTGTGCGATACGGATGACTAGAATGCTCACATTGCTGCCCAATTTTCGTATAGTTTTGCACAGGAGGAAGAAAGTTTTTGGACTCTATCGTGACGGGGGACGAGAGGGAGGTGTGTCACTATACCTCAGAATCCAAAAGACAATCTAATAAGTGCTGGCGGCGGGGAGGTCTATGACCCTAGCATATAAGGTTCATCCCAAAAGTCATGAAACATATTTTGTATTACACCCTTACTGGTTGCAACGTATTCTAACCAATTGGATGAAGTGGGGGGACCTTTGGTTTTACACTATACCAAAGTTCAGTTTGCTGCGAGCATCAGTAGAATCAAAATAGCTGATTTAGTACGCTTTTTTTCGATACCATGTCATGACGCACGATGGTGGATACTTCCGAATAACTTTGGGCAAATTTTCACAAAACTCGAAAAAAAAGCTGTCGAATCCTCAGAACCGAATAAGGGAAGGATGAGCAAATCCAAAGTAAAACCAATGTTGTTACCAAGGGTGTGGTCCACAAATAGTTTATACTTCAAGGACAGACCGCCAACTCTGCCTATTACGTGGATATTCTGGAAAGACTGAGGAAAAGGAATTACCTGGGTGCTGCATTATGACAGTGCACCCAGCCACATGTATCTACGCGTTTGTGTGTTCCTGGCGAAACACAATATGGCAACACTACCACAGCCATCCTGCTGTCCCGATATAGCTCCGACTGACTATTTTGTTCTCGAGGATCCCGGTTGGGCATTTCACCCTTATGGTGCCCACTCAGTAAATCCCAGGGAAGGAGGGTAATTCTATGGTGTAGAGTAGAGATGGAGGTAAGCAGCCTCCTCGGTTTGGTTATCAACCGTGCTGAGGTATCTCAGCTAACCAATGAGTTGGGTGCACAACTCACCCTGTTCCGTAGACCCGTAAAGTGGAATGTAAGACTGATGAATATATTAGGAGCAGGAGGACTCTGTGCAAAAGGCGACCCCACTATCCGCAACAGCCTAGTACATACAGGGGAGAACAGCTACGGCTGCTCGAACGGCGACTGATCACCGTGGCTAGGTACTACAAATGACTGAACAAATACAAGTACCATGGAGAAGGGGGAGCCCCTGCAGTCCCCTTCAACTGAGGTTCGACTCGTGGTGGTAGTGACTGATTTTCCTCGGAAACCTCGCCTCCTTTTGGCGGTCGCGTTATGAAAGGGATGGGCGCCTGGAAGCTCATTACGTAGCGTTTTCTGGGATCAATGAAAAAAGGAGGACATTCCTGTGCGGCTATGCAGTGTGGGGCTTAAACTCTGCCTAAAAAGAGATCAAACACCACTAAGTTGCTGTCTATCCGAACTCAACTTGTTAAATTGTCGATGGATCTTTGGAAAAAAAATATATTTCA
Source organism: Stenopsyche tienmushanensis (assembly GCA_008973525.1). Taxonomy (NCBI): domain Eukaryota; kingdom Metazoa; phylum Arthropoda; class Insecta; order Trichoptera; family Stenopsychidae; genus Stenopsyche; species Stenopsyche tienmushanensis. The sequence goes on along the minus strand of WACJ01000533.1, from coordinate 2,246,486 downwards.
TGACTTTTGGGATACACCTTGTACGAGCATTTTTCGATCTTACATAAATATTGTAACCTTACTTTCTGGATGATCTTCGTATTTCAGTATTCATGTTTTACATGAGATGTTTAAACTCGTCCATTGACGCATCTGAACTTGCGAGATGTTTGCATATTTTTTTATTTTATTCATTGTTAATCGGAAGTATGTTTTGTTTTTATTTGTTGCGTTGGGTTTTTGATAATTAATGCCATTATAGGCGAGGTGGCAGGAGGGCCCCGATCTGACAGTCCATTGATCGACGTTGAAGCAATGTCTGATGAAGAAACAGAACAGATTAACAAAGAGCAGGCCAATGTTGTAGGTCAGTTAATGCAAAGGAGATTTATGTAAATGGACAAGCATTTACAACAGAAATACACGATAGTCATTCATGGAAGATATTTCTTATTTGAATACAGTCGACCCTTCTATAACGTCGAGATAGGGACCACGCTATAGAAAGTTAGGCACCCATACAAAATTTTAACTTGTTTATTTTGTTAATAAGTGCACGTGACTAAAACGCGCGAGAAGGCATTGATCTTACTTATTTTATTACCCTTTGCTTACGTAAAATATGCCGCAAACGAAGTGGACGCTATAAGAGGGTTGACTGTATATGATTGTAAATCATTTAAATGATTTTTTGCTTCATGACTAGAGAAATGAAAATGTTGTGAAGGCTTGCTCTTATAAGCTAGGACTGTTAACTTATTATAAATTTTGGTAGGGGTTTCAAACAATTGGTTTCATATCAATCTGTATGAATTTATAGAAAGTGGCCTATGAAATCAATAATATTAATTTTAAGTCAAACAGTCTTATCTTTTTTATTGAAAAAAAAACCTCCCTATGCATTAGATCTTATACCTGTGTGTCTTTTTTCTTCATTTTTATCATCCCTCCATTTTGGTAACTGACGAAATTTAATCTGACATCAAAATTGCGTTTTGTATATTTATCAAATGCCTTTTTGGTTTGTCATTTCACACGTATACATTGTTTTTCCGATTTTTTTTATTTTACTTTTTCATTTGTAGTATTTACATCAGACTGTTTAAATAGCCTTTTATGGAAGCCTTTGAGTAAAATTTTAAAATAACATTACTGAAGTGTGTATTATATTAATGAGAATAATATATATTAATATATTCATTATTTTTATATTAAAGAATGTTTGTTGTATTAGAAGATAAACTATAAATTGACGCAACTAATGCTAGTGTGTTTGCTGAATATGCAAGCTCTCTTTTATGCAAAATTGACATTAAAATACTACTTTAAAATATAAATATATTAATCATCATGTGAAAAGCTTTATTTTTATATTTAAAAAATTTTGGGGACTATTTTGTATATAAACTATTTAATTGTATTGGGTCATTCAAGTGTGACGTCCAGATATCTACACCTAAAATATAATATTTTGAAAGATATCCACACCCAAAAAAATTTACTGTTTGGTGTGCATTTTGAACAAATGTTACATTTCTTCGACGACGGTGCCAGAAATGAACAATACCAATCAATGTTGCATGAATTTTATGACCACAGTTGAATCATATTGATGTGTGTGATGTCTATTTTCAGTATGGCGGCACTATATATCACATAACTCGATGAAATATTATAAAAAAAACATCTAGACGTCACGTTTGGATGACCGTTTATATTAATTTTTACTACAAATTTAATTTTTAACACTTTAAATACATTGTATAAATCCATATCTTCGAGGCTTAGGGGTGGGAATAGAGTTTTTTATGTTTTTATTTTTCAAAGCACATTTTAAACAGTTTTATTTTCATATTTAGTCGTCATATATGTTGTAAAAATATAGATCCAGCGGTAAATCTACTTAGAACGTCTATTACCTTCATTCTTCTTTTTGATCGGTGTTTTAGATTCTTGTTGGATAATATTCAAAATAGCTTTTGGTAATGATCTGTCCTTTATGTTATATGTATCTTTTAGATTTTGAGTCTACGGATGATATATGTAATACTTATAGTAACGGAATACTTGCGGCCGTTCTCTATAATTATAAATTTGCTTTTGATTGAATCATTTATGCTATTAAATACAAATTAATTATGAGAGAAAGGCAACAAATATTATGCACGAAAGATGTAGACAATATAGAAATCGCTTCTGGATGTATGCTTTTTAGGGGCTTTATATTTGCTTGCACATTTACGCTTGTGCTTATAATTTTATTTTCACATTGTCCTCCAAAAAGGTAAGTATTACAATGGATTAAGGGATACAACATTATTTACTGTACCTTTAAGTTATATTGTTAATCTAAATTTTTCTTCCAAATAGTATTGTGTACATATTTCATAACCAAATCATTTTACTAGTGAATAAGATCAACTTAGTATAAGATTACAGTGAATTCAACATCAATGAGTGTATCTAAAACCTTGCGTAGAATCCAATTGGTTCAAGCTTAATATTAATACATTTACATATCCAAACTTAATTGAAGAAAACAATATTTCTTTGGAACTATATATACATTTTTCATTCATTTCAGATTTTATAAAAATTGGGATTTAAATATGTAATGTAAGAACATTTGAATTATAAACGTTTTATTTTATTTTATCAATTTTCAATGTATTTTTTTTAAGCTATATAATGGTTTAGACTCAGTTTGTATTATATCAGTTTTGCTATCGGTGTTCAATGTTTAGATGCAAGTTAGCTGTTGGTTTTCTTTTGGCGCAGACTTACGACGAACGTTAATTGTTATTTTTATTTAATTTTTAGGGGATCAAGATGTCAGAGTGTATGCTCTTGCCGAACAAATTATTGCAGCTATGCCGGATAGGATTAAGGTGAGTACTCCATTTCTATTGGATTGCTATGATAACATAAGGAAACATCTCCTAATATTTAACGGTATACTATTTGAAGCTACTTTGATTGAATAATTAATGCAATTTTATATTCAAACTTTAATCAAACGATTTTTATATCATATTTTTGTTACTTATGAAATACCCAACTGAATTGATATCATATTACTATGCAATTTTTAAATATACATAATAAAATTTTATTTCTACAGAACGAGAGTGAAGATATGATTGTAGAAGGTAGTCCGGGTATCGCTGATATTGCAACACCTAGTGATTGCTTAATGGAACCACTCTTGGACTTACCACCGCCCGTTAATTTTGAACCAACGGAATTCAATTTCGAATATTCAGATCATAGCTATAGGTTTGTCTTTAATAATTTTTTGTTATATTTTAAATATATATCCAATTATTTATTATAATGAGTTTACATTTATACACATATTACATTTTTACAGATATTATGACGTCGGTACACCTTGCTCAAGCCTATCACCGGCATCGTCATCGTGCTTACAGTCTCCAAGATCTCTTCCACTCGCTGATTCTCCATCGCCGCCACCAACTACCGCTGATTTTTGTGAATTCTTACAAGCATCGGCCAATTTGTGTGAACGAGATTTTAATAACTTGACTTTATCAGGTTATTCATTGTTAAAATATTCTCTTAATAACAATGTCAAATTATAAGGAGTCAATATTATCAAAAATGGCATATATATATTAATATCCATCGTTAGAATTAATACAACAGACATCTGATGAATGGGTTTTTTGACTCGTTGTCAAATTGCCAAACATACATTTTGTCAATTCTGTCTATTTTTAATTGCCAGATGCAATATTGAAAGCAAACATCATAAATCCATATTGCATTTTAACTCGCGTTCAAATATTAAAACATGCCAATACGAAATTTCAACATAGCATAGGAATATTTCACTATAGTTGATATAAAGATCAATTTATTAATATAAACTGTAACAATATCATTAATATAATATCATCAATTTATCCGGAAATTCTTCATATTCTAATGCAATTACGTATGTATATTTATAGACCGCGAACAGCGAGAATTGTACGAAGCAGCGAAGATTATTCAAAAGGCATATCGGTTATATAAGGGTCGACAAAAGATAGAAGAGCAGGATAAAGAGAAAGCTGCAGCAGTTTGCATACAAAACTATTACAGACGTTATAAACAGGTAAATCATACGATTAAATTGAATCTATTTATTGATATGTTTGATATATTAATCATTGTGTTTTTTTTTAGTATGCCTATTTCAAACAAATGGATCACGCTGCAATGGTTATTCAGCATGGTTTTCGTTCATATCGTGCACACAAAAGGTTTAAGAAGGGCGTGCAAGAAGCCGGGCAAGGAGTCGGCGTGGCCGTTGGAAATAACAGCGGAAATTTGAATAACTATTCTCGGACGACAGGAGGCAAAGGCAGTCCTGGAAGTCTAAAGTATGCTTTTAATATGCTTTGTGTGTTAATATAAATGTAGTTGTCGATTAATTAATATACAAATATATTATTTATCCGTAGACGTACATATTCTCAACGGCGACAACACCAAGCCGCTCGAAAAATACAACAGTTTATGAGACAATCTAAAAATAAGTAAGTCAATAATTTTGATAGACTTTAAATAAAGCTAAATTGTATTTTATTAAAAGCAATAAATAAATACAATATCATCTGTGAAGAAATATGACCGTGTATTTTTTCATTAATGCGATAAAAATTCATTCAATGTTTTTCTCTTACTTGCTATCAAGTGTATGGGAAGACGGATTTGGAGTTGCTGTAAGTGTACGCTGTTGAATACATATTATATGAAGAATCATTTTACTCTACATGAATTTGGTATATAAATACTAATTTGCTCGTCGTTAATACGTTTTCCATAATTTAATAGGTTACAGAGCGAGCGAGCCGCAAGAGAGAGGCAGGCGGTCCAGCCGCCAGTGGCTGTCCCTCAAAGGTCACAGTATCCAGGGGACAATTTGCAATACATGCTCCCCGGCAACCAAGCCAGGTAAAATTAATATTAATTCCCTACCGTATAGCATCGAAGGATTACTTAAATATGTATTTTAAAAAATTGAATTCGTTAATATCAACATTTTTAATAATGCTAAACAAATTTTGCTTCTGTAACTTGTTGCATTTATAAATTGTCTTCTATGAAGAGCTAAAATATACCAATTTATCTGATAATACTGTGGATGAAGTGTGATTTTAATTGTTTGAATTGCCGTTGAATTACGGCATAAATTATGATATTACCCGTTTGAATACTTTTCGATAAACACTATATGTATCTTAAAGCATTTATTTATATTTTAAAGTCATTCTTATAATTAAAATTCTTATAGTTTAATTATTAAAGTATTCATAAATAGATTCGTCCGAGTCAAATTTATGTCCGTCGGTGGATTAAAATATGCATTTTTATGCCAAATTTTTTCCATTTTTATGTCGAATATGTTTTAATTATGCGCATATCAGTTATTAAATTAGTCTCGACGATAGAATATATTTGGCGTTGGAGAAAAAATGCAATTGATTCCGACGCCGTCATTAAAACACCGAGTCTGTCTTGTTTTTGGATCCTCATGGGTCACTTTCGAACCTTACTTCCCGAAACGTGATTCCAATATTGATTCGAGTTTCAATATCAATGAGTTATTTTCATTCGTCACGTCTTTCTCCTTTCTATCCTTTTCATCTTTATCTACCTAGCAAGACGTTCTGTGGGACACATCAAGCGTGCAAACTCTTTATGTGCCGTCTCTGCTTTAAAGAGATTTGGGGAATCCGATATTCCACACTTAGTGGAAAATCTTGGTTTTTCCGGAGGGAAACGCGTAACTTTTCCACCATCCATTAGTTTAATATCCGTAAGGGGATTATTGAATTTCAGTTGTAGTTCTTATGTCTGAATAAAATGTTTTTCATTTGGAATTTATTTGCGACAACGTGTAATAGAGCTGTGGTTATTTGAATTTATACATTATTTTTGAAATAATATTACATCTAATGGATTTTCTTTGATATTGGATTATATAATATGTGGATATATTATATATATAATAGTGTGTGCAAATATATAGATATCAAAGGTTGTACTAAGTTAACCTTTTCAAAGCAAAGGGTGGCTAATGCGGCAGGACCTTCGATTGTGATGTATTGTGGCCATTCACAACTTATAGATTCTACTTATCCTTTAAAGAGGGTTCGGGTCTCCGTTATCTGTAATATCCTTAGCCCTGGGCTGACGCCCGTCTGACGGGTTAGGCTCGGGCCAAGACCGGATATTCCCAGCCAGGGGAGCCCCCGCATTAACAACTTGAAAGGACCACTATTTGCGCATTACCGTTTAACTTATTGAATAATTATAAAATCACAAATTTGCTGAAATGTCCGACCGGACTTGAATGACGGCCTCCTTGACGTCCTACCCATTTCATTAGTTGTGGAAACTCTTCAAAGCGAGCTGTCCAAACTTGTCGATGGATATCAGACAAATATTGAAGGAAGATGGACTTTGAGAATTAGGAGATGGTCAACCGAAGACTGAATTATAACGTCTCGAATATTTAATATACGTTGTGTGTATGCATTAACTTTTTCCCCATGCGTTGGGTTTGTATAATATATAATAAAATAGGCTTGCTATTGGTCTAGCGTACATACACAGTGGAGGCGATGCGACATATGATGTATACCCGACGAAGATAATAAACAATCCTCGCATTCTTTCCGACCGAATTTCGCATCGAGTTTCACATTTCGTGACGTCCAGGCCAATTTACCCCACCGCGCCTATATACTTAAATAAATGCTCTTAAATAGTTTTAAAAAAATCAATTCGAACCCTACCATACATTTTCAAACATATACTATATTTGGCGAAGTATTTGCCAACGAAATTCGTATAAAGCATCTTCGTGCGGGAATTTCTTTGACGTATAAGATTATGAAGAGGCTACTCCCAGATGCATTTTGTAAGAAGCTCTCAAGGATCAGAGGATGTGCAAGATTGCACGCTTAATGCACCAGACTCACCGCAACAAGAGCTACAGAATGCAATATCTTTTATAGTGGAAAATGGCTGAAAGCTATAAAGATAATAATGATGATTTAAAATAGAACCTCAAGGGACCAAAACATTTTTTTCGCAATATTTTGATACAAACTACATTGTATTTTTTTTACGTTTAAACCCTTAAAAACTAATAATTTTATGACCAAAATACAGACAAACTTTCATAAATATTGATTACTATCTGCATAATCTTAATAGTTAATAAGTGCATTGCGTGTTAGTCAAAACGACTAACATTTGCCTTGTATGGCTAAATAATAATTGATTTTCCTTTCTATTGATTTAGACACGATCAAAAATTAAATCGATAAATGATTGTTATTAGAATCATATGCTTTAATTTATCCTCGATTGAGCATTTTTATTCAAATATTTGATATCACTTATTATGTTATTTTAACCCTTTTAGAGCCGATTGGGAAAAAATAACAAAACTAAAAAAGATAATACACTTGGGTCTGTTTTTATGCGATAGATACGTTCCACGGGGAGTCGCATAAAAAAAGACTTGAGCTACATAAAAAAAACTGTGATAGAATGTACCAAAAATCGCATAAAAAAAGTTAATAAAAAATTATGTTAATCTTAAAATTGCTTTATAAAAATCTATTTTAAACGATCAGTCAGCATTATTATCAGATATTAGAACTGTCATAATAATCGGCATGATTTATGAACTTGGCCCAGATCACTTTCATCACTGGATAAAATAACCAGTTCATTACATACAGATGTTGAAGGCAATGGTTCGTTACAATTAGAATTGTTCTTAATTCGTAAATCTAGTCTAAGTTTTAGATTTTTTTATGCCCATTCGCATAAAAAAAGTCTTGAACTACATACAAAAATGAGGGATAGGTTCCATTACCATATATTCTAACTAAATACGGGGAATTATTATTATCAACCTAATTATATTGCAATCATATATAACACAACACTCAATAAGTTAGTAGTATTTTTTTTTTGTTGAAAGAAATTGCGAAAAAAACTCCAAATGAAGAAGAAATAAGTTCAAAAGTGAAAAAAACCCTCTGAAATTTTGAATGAAATGTTCCATTCGTCCAGGCCACCTAAATCCTTATTTATGTCCACCCTTGTAAATTATGGTCAAATCTAGATATTATTTTAGTAAATGCCAAAAGTATGATCGTGACACATTTATTGTTTTTAAATAATTTTATTCACTATTCAGTTGTTAATACCAGTTAAGATCATTCTAAGTACTTTCAAAATGTATGTATCTATTAAACAATAAAAAGCTATCGCGAACGCAACGATATATCGTCGTTGGGACTTTGTGCATGTGTTGCTATCGACGATATATCGTTGTCCGGCATTTAGAGGGTTAATGAGCAAAACACTGTTGATCGGAGCTCCGTGTATTTGAGCGGCAGGTTCCCTATGTACACATCGTATTTTTAAATACAAATATTTCCGAAATTCAATCTGCGAGAGCTAAAAGGAAAGTTCCATTTCGGACTTTAACGAGCTACCTCATTTTAGTGGTGAAAGTCAACACGTTTCAACTCCATCGGTTTTCATTAAAGCCGACAACTCATTGTCCCCTCATCAAACTGACCATAACGGAGGCTTTAAAACATGCCCAAGACAAATATAAAATATTATACACATGACGATAATATTTGTCAGACGGCATTGAGACGCGAGAAGCAGGTACATTAACATTCCTTTGTCACGGGGGTAAATACACAACCCCCTCGCACATAGTGCTCCCATAATAAAGTTAAAGATTTACGAGCGCGTTAATAAGCGGGTCCCGTCAAGGAGATGCGAGTCGCCATTGCGGCGGCGCAAATGATTTATTACGAGGTAACAACCAACCCTCGTCACCATGCGAAAATAGAAGCAAAGCCTCCTGTGCCGGCGGCCAATTGCTCGTGGCGGTACACTGTATTAAACGCTATGCGGTCATTACACAATGAACTTTAGAGTGCTTCAACTTGTATTAATGCATTAGCAAACGTAAGCCCCGTATAAATTCTGCGAATCCTTTGTGCTTGTTTATGGATCATTGGGCCAGTCGACCAATAACGAATCCTATGAAGGAAGATTCGATTTTTTTTTCACATCATTTTCATGTAACCACAACGTACGATAACAGACATGTTATCCAATTCATGTACGTGCTATGATCGTATGTCTTTGGAATCCTTTGCCAATCTTCGGACATGCGGTCGAAATATAAGAGAACCTGGGGAGATTAACGATGGTCAGAGTATAAAGGGATTAAAACCCCAAGGAAGATCCTTTAGTATGCCGAATCCACTGAATTAAAAAGCAACAGGTTTTACCACCACCATAAAGATAGATGGTTGAAAGTCACTAAAAAATCTTGTTTTGTATTCATTTCGATTGTTAAATCAGAATAGTCCACGTATTCATTCAATAATTAGATAGAAAAGGAGGGTCCGAAAGGTGGAAGAAGCTCAGGTCTTACTCTACTGTGGTGTCAGATCTTACCTTTCCTCCCACAAAGTAGAGTCTTAACAACTGCAACGTAATGGCTGTTATTTTTGGCTTCATTTTATGTAATTTTAAAATATATCTTTCATTAAAAAATCTGAAATACATATAATGCTTGCTTCGCTATTAGAGAGCAGATTAAAAAGATCATTGTTCTCATAAGAACCCTAGAAAAAATTACCAGCGATGTAAGAAGACCGCATACCTGATGGTTTTCAAATGGATAAGGATAAATTAAATGATGATAATTTGAATAAATAATAATATTGTATTAGGTAAAGCGGAAAAAAATGTCATTTTTTTGTCATCATCGATTATTGGAGGTCGTCCTAATTTAGGTTTATTTTTCAAATCTCTGTCTTCACTTTTGAATTTTTTGAATCATCTATGGCATTTTCGAATATTCAATATGTTGTCATATGTATCACATATGCTCTGGGTAGCTTCTTTTGATTTTAATCATTTGTCGAATAAAAACATTAAACAAGATCGCAAATGGATCTCATCATTTTCTGGCTTGGATATTTTCACTATGGCTTAAAAAATATAAAAAATGTTTGAAAAAGTGCAGGGGTACCTTTACAGCACGAGTTACAAAGTGCGAGAATGCTCTTTCTGTATCAATCGATTCCGAACCCACATATGTGCGACTACGCATCAACGGTGTAAATTTAAATAAATCTACATATTTTTAGATTTTATCAACTTACCAAAATACTAATGATCGAAGCATTATTAATAATTAACTGGTTACACTTTGATGAATCAATAACTGTTAGCAAAGTCTTGCTTTGACTAAATTGGTATTTTATTCTGTAAGACAAATCATCATGAATGAATATTGACTTTTAAGAATGTGTTACATTTGAAGTACATAGTCAAATATACGCGATAATATGATACTTCGCGCAAAAGGATCAGCCAATGAAAACGAGGAAATATGAATCTTTGTTATTTTATGTATAAAACATAACTTATTTTACAATTTCCCTGTATTAAGATTCAAACTAAACATGGAATTTAAATGCTAAAGTGTGTCAAATATAAGAACTATTTAACGAGTTTTAAAATCTAACATAATAAAGCTTGATTAACTGAGTTAAATTATTTAAATTGTTATGGATAACTTTGGCAGTGTCCTTATATTGTTGAATATTTTTCCAAAACTGTATGCTGGAAAAATACAAAGTTTCCCACTGGACCGATTAACAATGTTTTAATTTTGTCGCAAGTAATAATACGATATTTTAATAAATTAAGGGCTCACCTCCAGAATAATCTCTCTCGTTTTGGGTATCAACAATGTCTGAAATTTATGATCCGACGTAATTTGGAATTTATTAAGCACCCCCATAAACAATTTATAACGCGTGCGCTCAACGGGTCAGAACTTTTTAGAGCCCCCCCTTAAAATAGTTAACGACAACTAATGAGCTCACATAGCGGCGTCCCGGGGGACATATGAAAATTAAAATTGAAATTCTCATCCGGACTTTATAATTTTAATATATTTCCGTTTATTAAGGCCACGGGCCCAAAATGTCATCCAAAAATGCGCCAGTCACTTTATCCCGAGCTCGTTTTCTCTACATTTTATTAAGGGCCGTAATGACCGTGGCGACATAAGTTCCGCTCGTTTGTGTTCCTGTTAATGTCGGCCGTGTCCCGAAAATTCCGACTGTTCAATTTGTTTTAATCACGACTCACAAGTCTGGAATATTAGAGACGTGTAATGTCTGGAGGAGAGGGCGGAGCATCCTGCGGCTTGAAAGAACTAATTCTCACGTGCGATATCCTTCCGACCTGGATATTATATAATAGATCAGATGAGTTTTATCCCGGAAAGGGAGTAGAGACCTACGCGCCAGGATTAATAAGTTAGATTGTGAGGAAAATAGGAGTGAATCGTTGGATAAGGACGAGGGTAATTCAAATATGATACGGAATTTTGCCGTACAAATTGATTAGTTATGTATAAAAATGCAATTGGACATTATTATTTTTTTTAGATAAATCCCTTCGTTAGAAATACATTTATTCTATCGCATAGGAAGCTTTTTGATTCCGTTACTTAAGAAAGAAGGCTAGAAGTAGCATTATCTGTTGCGCAACGGGTAATTATTTAATTTTCTATATAACAGATTTTAAAATGTAATAAAAAATAGTTTCAACGATAATAATTACATGTTGTTATTTAATATGTTAAAAATTCATCGAATATTAAAATAATATAGTATGTTAATATTATAGTAAGAATGGTAGTAGTAGAAATTTTACACCCATTTCTGACACTAAATTAAAATTTACAAAGCTGCATTTTTATGTACAAGTAGTTAACGTCAATTATTGTTAAATAAACTTCATCTACTTTCGATAATAAATGGTTAGGGCTTTGTTAGATCTGGCTAAAATTGTAGCCCGGGAACTTTTGAACTTTGAATAGACACGTTCCACGGAAAGTCGCATATTAAAAAAAATCGCATAAAAAAAGACTTAAACTACATATAAAACTGAGGGATAGGTTCCATTATTTTTAAAAACAGCATAACTTCAAATCATTGTTATAGAATGTACCAAAAATGCATTAAAAAAAGTTTATAAAAAACGTATCCAAATAAAATGCGTACATCGTACTATTGTTAGATCGTTAACCCAAATTTATCGACCAATAATGATATGTGAATGATATAATTAATCGATTTTAAGTGTAATATTTTTGTTTACGCAAAGAAATGACCGAATATTATGTGCTATTGATAGTGTTTATTTATTTAAATACAAGTTTCATACATGCTGCGATGGTCCTGGCAAGTAAGTGGATTTTTACAGTTGATAAGTGGCGGACATACAAATATAGGATCTAAGTTAATCATGATTTTAAATTAAAAAAGGTTAAAATTTGTACTAAAATTTAACCATTCATATTTTACGCAGATTGTGACTTTTTTATGCGTGTGCGCATATTTTTGAAAACCGCATAACTTCAAAATCGCACAAAAAAGATCCGCATAAAAACAGACCCAAGTGTATACTATGTATTTTAAGCAGCTACAACATAATTTCATTCTTATAGGTGTAAGACTTTTGAATTTAGAAAATGATAACTAGAGTTCATGTCCTCTTTTTCTTATAAGGGTTAGAATAAAGATCAATTTGATGTTGTCAGGAATAGGACTGTTTGGATTTATTTTGAAGACTTTAAAAGTAGTTTTTTGTTATAAATGTGTTCCATTACTTATAAATGTACGTCCACCACTTATCGTCCACACAAATACACATGTTCTTCAAGACCGCGCAGCGTGAGTCAAGCTTGTATATTAATAAATAAACCATAACACTGTTGATAACATACAATGTTCGTTCATTTCTTCGCATAAACACAAACAATACACATGTGTTTCTTCAGTTTTAGTAACAAAATAATATATTAGTTGAAGTTGAAGATTCAAATAGACCCTATACCTTATGGTTTTCAACCGAATACGGACAAATTCCATTATGATTTTTATTTTAATTTTATCGTTAATTCTCTAATTTACACTCTATGAAGAAAAATCGTCCAAATATTGTTTTCATTTATAGAAATACAACTTATGCTCTGTCTCCGATTCATTAATATGACTCAATGAGCGAGAATGCTTTTTCTTTATCACTTGAGCGCACATATGCGCGTTTACTCATCAACGGGTTAAAAATACATCCTATAACAGATTTAATTATATTCCACGCATTGTGTTTATATTGAAATAAATTATCCAAATGAATTATATTGCGTGTAGATATTTTTTGTTGGTAAAAGAGTATCTCATCCATGCCGGTTGTTTTCTATGGCCAATTTGAAACAGTCCTTAAATTAAGCAATTCGTCGAGATTTATCGGCAATAAAAGCGAGAGAACTATGTAAGATTTACATATTTAGTCAATTATGGCGGACGTATATACTGGTGGGCGATAATTTCAAATTTTTCCAACCCTCCCGTGAATAATTCGCGGGATGAAATCTAATACTGCGATTATCATATTTATCTTTCGTCGTTCCGTTGCGGTTTTTATTTACACTGCTTGTTTGGAGTTGCGTACGACTTATGCACGTTTGGACGGATATGTACGTTAAGCGAATGTGTATCAAATTAACGCCTGGGATTCCCCCATATTTGCGCTTATAATGAAGCCGGAGTTTACGCAGGGAAATGTATGCAAACAACGTTATGGAATACGGTATCGTCTCTTTTTATCCGCATTGTGTCTCTTTGATGTTATCACATAGAGACAATGGAAGGATAATCTTATATCAGATTTCAAAAAAATAAATCGTTGAAATGACAGACTGACTTGTAATTTTTCTGATTACATTTGGAAGAACAAAAAATAAATTCGGGAGCAACTTTCTAGACGAGCCTCATCCTCCAAACTGACTGCTGGATGGATTTTATTTGTCCGCCGAGGATAATATAGGCTAAGTAATGATCCCTCGTCGTAATGAACAGTTGTTAAATCCTCAAATAAAATATCGTCCTTAATTTGCACATTAAATTCAAATTTGCATGGAATTTCGTAAGAACGTCAAGCGAGCCAAATTCAACACATGGTCGAGACATGTGAGTCCTGAAAACCCATTTCCAATTTATGATTCAAATATTTGCTCCCGGGAAACGCCCCCGTATTAACCTATTTTCTGGAGCAGCTCTCCTGTTTTGCAGCCCCCAACGATGCAATATATTTGCCGCGGAATTCATCCATCATATTTTGAGTATTTATTAACCCAGGCATGCCGGAGGTGGGTCGTTTCCGCCCCGTGCCGACCATTTCTTGCCATAACTCGTTTAATATGCACGACACAAAAAATGGGAAAAAAAACCCTAAATAAACTCTTCAATAATACACCGGCATATTTTCATTTATGTCATGTCAAATTTAATGTGAGCTGTTCGCGAAACGTTGCCATGCTGAATTAATACATATTTTCATTCCATGATCTTCAGATTGCTGAAACTCTTAACAAGATATACCATACAAATGATTTTTTTTTTAAAACTCGAATTCCATAATTGAATCACTCTTAATTAAATGATTACTCTTATAATATTAATTCATTGATAATAACTCATATAAAAACTGTCCCACATATGGCCAATGGGCATGTTTAGGTTGATATACGAGTGTGATTCAAATATAACCCGGAATTGGCTGTACAAATTTATGAGTGATATATAAAAATACAAATGGAGTATCTTATGTTTCTGCATATTTTTTTTAGAATTAAAAATTGAAGTAGCTTCTTCTGTTGCGCAACAAGTAATTATTCATCTTCATTTAAGTAGTCTGTAAAATACTGTAGCCATCATTTTTCCAGCAGACTATTTCTCGACTTTCAGACCTTTGCGAAACTTTTGGGCCTAATCAAACACTTGGGCCTCACTTAGAATAGCATCACCTAACTGTGTTTCAAGTCTCTTCAAAATTGAATCTCCTCAAATGACGAGATCACGAAGTTTCCTATCCGATGGAAAAATGTATTTCTAATGAAGGGAAGTATGTAGAAAAATAAAATATTCCTGATTTATTTGAGCGTTCCTCTTATTTGTATTCAAAAGTAGTCTGATTAGAAGACACTTATAGTCAAGATCAATATTTCTTGTAAAAATTATATCACTCAGTTCATTTAAAAATCCTTGTCACTTCCCAAACAAAACTCCTGGAACAAACTCCCATAACTTTAATGCGATCATTCTTGGGGAACCTATTTTTTAATATTTCTTCTAAATATATATTAGTTAACTAAACTAATTGATACACAATGAAGCAATCCTGTTCAATAAGTTCGTAGGATTACTAATAAAACAACAACTTTTTTAAATAAACAACAAAATAAAACAACAACTTTATTCATCAACATTTGCGTTTTTGGTTGCTTTGGGCTGCTTTCTTTGGTTCAACTGACTAATGATTTAGTTCTAGAATATAGTGATAGATCCACGTTTGATTCATTGTCACATACCACGTGAAAAAATAATTTTAATTGCACTGAAACGGCTCTAAACAGCGCTCTGAATTGTGGACGCGTTGGTATTATTGATCGACTGTTAGCAAACGCGGTGTTCACTTCGAACAAAGCTTGCTCATGGACAAATGTTGATGCAAAATGGTGGATACACTATCTAATGATATCTAACTTGAATTTACGATCGGCTAAAACTATTTTAATGTTTCCTGGATTAACTGGTAAATTTGAGCAAAAATAGTGTTTGAAAATAAAGATCATTTGTTTCGATGGAGAAGAATTTGATGGTTGATATTATGGTTTTGTCAATAGTGGCAACAACTATTAGGTGTATCGAAAAGTCTTTGCCGATTGTTTAACAATGAAATAATTTATTTTATTTTTTCATTTTTATTTACAAAATCTTACAAAACATAATTTCCTTCATTTACCATCTACTATTTTTCACTGCTTTTCAATTTCTCTTTTGAAAAAGTCTATGAATAAAATTTTTTCAGACGTCTTCTTCGCCTTATAGCATCGTGTTGCAGAATCACTAAATTGTTCCTGATTAATTCTCGATGTTTGATTCTCATTTTTTTTCATTCTTTCCAATTGCTGACAATACATATTATTTATAAATTCACAAATTCATAATAAAAAAATCCCACCAAACGCACAAAATAATCTAACGTTTATGTTGTTATAAACAATCCTTTTTTCATCCCCATCCATAATTCGGTGCAAAAAAGGACGAACTTTTTGTCTTGACAACAAAACTTTGCACGTGTTTCGTCGCTCTGTTTGTTACCGTCGGATAGTTCATGCGGCATCCAAACCCCCATTTCAAACTGAGCTCAAACAGACTTCTATCAAAACGGGCAAGGACTTATCGATACACTTAATATATGTTATCCTACGAACTTATTGAATTATGTGCTATGGTTAATCATTATCCAGTTGCTGAATTTATTGAGCATTTATGCGTGCACATTGTTTGTCGCGCGGATTATGCAAAAAGCGACATTCATTTTACGTCAACCCTCGTGTATAAAATTTCCGCAATAGGAATAAATGTTGGCATTCAGAAATTTCGCTCTTAAAAACCCTACACAGGAAAGGCACCGCTCGTAAGCACTGGGATTGTCTGTATAAGCATTTTGCGGTTAACGCAAATATTTTAATACTTAAATTAACACCGAAACTTTCCCTCCCCCCGCCACAACGGGCTATGAGGGATGTTTTAATTTCGGTCTTTTGTTTATTTAAAGGACTTCTCTTCCCCGGCGAGCGTTTCTTTTGTGCTCCCGTTGTTGTTATTTCATTCGTCCTTTGTTCTTAGCTGCGTTTAATAAAATAGAGGATATCTTATCGCCGGGGCTGTCTTCGACCCCGTAAATGGGAGTCGACTCGATCAAGATTACGTATATGGGACCGGGCGAAAGCTCCGCGACGATTGTGTATATCCTATTAAATTCGCAAATATTCGATGATTAAGGAGGGGAGGGGCCGTTCGCAAAGGTACCCCCGATACGCAGGGGATGATTATACGTGCGTATTTGTGTACGCATTTTAAATACAATTCTGTTTTCCATGGCTCGTTAGCGGACATGGAAAAGCTTTTTCGAGCCTCGCCGATTCGCTCAAAGACAAATCTGGAGATATTTTCGCAAAATAGATTACGACCCTTTCCTATTACATCGGTGTGTACCTTTCCCGGCGTAGTGTCCCTTACATTTTTATTCAATTAATTTAGCGAAAGTTCAATTGAAAAATAGGGTTATCGATTCTATTTTCGGAGCAGATAATCCTTATAAATGATGAGGGAATTTAGGGAATTAAAATCTCGAAAGCTCAATAACATTTATAAGCTTGACTAGTTGAAGCATCATTGTCTTAAAGCTGGGATAAAACTACTTTTACTTTAGCAATAAAACGAACGAAATCTACACACGGCATTGTATGCTGCTTTTTTAATTTGGGTTAGAATGCTTTAAAAGCCAGTATAACACTCAAAAATGTTTTGGTAAAGTAGTAACAATCCGCATATGCCAATTTTAGTTGTAGAAACTTAAATTGGGCAATAAAAGCTTAAGGGATGAACCGAGAACAGGAGAACTGTTGTATTTTAACAATGATGCACTAAAATCCCTAATCGAGTCAGATATATGGCAAACAATTAAGGAGTTATTACAAAGACTAGGATCCCATTGGGACTATTTAAAATTCATTGGAAAAACGAATAGGATGGGTGTTATGGCATAGGATAGATGACGCACGCTTTTTTATATCAAAGTCGACTTCATAATCGACTTGTTGAACAATGATCATAAATTCTACATAAGTGATATTTAGAGAATTTGAACATCTTTAAACAAAAATTGGTTGATTAAAATTGCAAACAAAAACAACAAATAAGTCGTAGTTAAAATGTAAACGTTTTGAATTTATGATAGCCCTGCCCTCGAGCAAATAAGAGCATTAATTAAATATTGCTCACGACCAGTTTGTAATTCAAATCAAAAATGTATTTCTATTCAGATTAACACCGTTATCATCATTAAAAGATCTAAGTGTTGCCATAATGGATATTTCTTGGCCTGTTTTAAGTATGTAAAATGGTTTGTTTGTCTACATGCAAAAAAAAATCATTATTCCAGTATCAGTCCTGATACAATTTTCTCGCGCTCGGCGTGTTAAAAGCTAAAATAAAATCCGGGTCTCCGATCTTAACACGAAACAAGTTTTCGTAGGTCGAAATCCGTAAGATATACTTATTTAAGGCATCGCCAGTAGACCCTTATTAATGCAGATTCCGGGCAACTTATAAAAAAGGGCTCAACATAAAAAGCCCATTCTTATTCCGAAGGAAGCCACCCTCCGACCTCCCCCGGGCGTAGGAATAAAATTCGACTGATTGACGTTTGCGTAAATTTCGAGGGTTTTGCCGGAACACGGATCTCGGAAGTGCGGGTCGAAGGGGCAAGAACAATATTTGACCACCCTGTCGGTGGTGGCGAGGCGTCTTTAAATTTTATAATAGAATTCCAGACGGAAGCTGTGATTTTTGTGTCCTGTACATATACGTCGTAAAATTGTGTCGGGCAAGGGTTCGTATTTATCAACAAAGGGTAGCTCCCGGCAAATGTTGTAGCATATCGCTAATAAGCTTGGAAGTTTCTTAAATTTATTTTGTAAAGCATGAAAACCATTAATCAATGTTAAAATGTAAGAGACATCTAAATGTAAAACATGTTTTGCTCAATTTATTATGATTGGTAATTAGATCGTTTATCGCCATGGGAGTCTCGCAGTTGGGGTGTCTCTCACTGTCTGAAATTGTATATAAATATCTTAAACTGACCAGCTATCTTTACCTAACAATCTTTTTCCAATTTTCTGACTTCTTCTCTGATCTCAGATGATAAGAGGTCAGAAAGGTCCCGAAGGAATCAATCATTATATTATCTCTATAAGGATTTTTAGCCTGCTAATAAGAAGGACTGTGACCTTGCGACTGTTTTTTAATTGATCTTTATCATGGTTAAACCGGGATTGGGAGTTGATACATGTGTGCTTTTGATGTAATGTCTATTTTTGACGTTCAAAATGATCAAAAACTATTCATTTTCATCTTCGGTTTCAATCTGGTGAAACAATTGGTACACCATGCATTTATCCTTGATGCTTTTAATGTCGTAGATCAGCGGTTCTTAAACTTATGTGGTCCTCAGACTCCTTCCTTGAACAATTTTTTTTAATTGGTATTTAAGATTTTTTTAATAAAAAAAATATTTATAAAAAATACCAGCAATCATTTTTTTGATTACTTTTCGCTTTACCTAATATGAGATTATCGAAAATGAAGATTCTTCCCTATTTAAATGCATTATTCAAGTTTCTTATTTTCTTCTCAAACTTAAGCTTTCGGAAGCAGCTTTGACATCTGTCGGATGTTAAAACTTCTTCTCAAAGACGTTAATCAATTTTAATTTACGGCTTTTGATCGAAATAAAAATTAGCATTGGATTGATGGATAATATTTCAACGAGCACTCATACAAAATGGTGGATTTTTTTGTGCGCTATGATATTGTATGATGCAGAGATTAGCAACCTTTGATTTTATTGTCATCAATATACAATGTCATATAAATAGTTCCTTTATTTATATTATATTCTATCGCTTAAATATAAAATGTTTGGAATCCGATAAGTTTTATTTGCTCTTTAAAAATACAGCTTTCATAGTTTTACAAACATAACTCTGTCATTTTGGCGTTGTTTTCTTATGGATTACTACTCTTAGCGTGGAACCGTAGAGGCGAGGCATATTTCACTTCGTTAAATAAACTTTGAGCAAAAAAGCGAAATCAAATAGTTTGAATATGCCGTCGAGTGCTCGCAAATGGTAAGAATACACATAAAATAGAAATCTAAGAGAGATCTGAAGAATCTTTGAAGTATTTCCATATTGTTGGCTCCCATAGAACAAACAGCCCGAAATTCCGGCGCTCGTAGGTTTTACAGTACATCCATCTTGAGCGTCTAATACGTATAATGCTCTGTAAACAAGGCGTACTCTATTATTAGTTTACGAGCGGTCCGTTCAGAATTCTAATTCCAGGGCCGTAACTTCCCACGCCGCTTGAATATTTTTATTTTTCGTAATTAATGAGATTGGGAAATTGAGGGGGGGCAGCCGGTCGTGACTCAATTTCTCGGTATTATATAACGACGTTTCGGGCGGGGGGCGGAAAGAGTCTCATTAAGATTAAACATCCCCGGGAATATTTTACACGACTTACTCTCAATGCCGCTCTGTATTTCGACAACGCCTCAATCAGGACCAATTTCGTTCCACAATATATAACCGGTCTGTAAAATAACTCTTCAAAAAATCCTGAAATAAATGAACAATATAAGTTAATCCAATTTTTTCGTTATTTTTTCAACACATTTCACGCGAAACTTTCTTAACGAGCACCGAATACTGAATGTGAATCAGCAACATTTCATTTGTATGCTACTATCTGCTTAAGAGTATAATTATCGCTTACATCGTACGATTGTTTCGATCAACAACCCAAATTAATCGATTTCAAACTTCAACAACGCCATTATTTTGTTACTAAATATGGAGACACACAGGTCTGTTGTTTACGTTTACGCAAAAAATGAACGAATATTGTATATAGTGTGCTATCAACAGTATTAATATATTGATATACATGATTTATACAAGCTGTGCCAGTCCTGAGAGAAAAGTGTATTTTTACGAACGATAATTGACGAATATACAAATATAGCATTTATGTAAAACTGAATTTAAATTTTACTTAGTCATTAAAAGGTTAATTAATACTTATAAAATCATTTTTCAAAATCTTAACACAAATCATTTCAAGAAATATCCCATTATAGTAACACTTCTTGAGCTATAAATATATTTTATTGGTGATAACGAGATTGATCTATTGTACAATAGAAATACATTTTAGACTTATTTCAAAGTGATCGTGCGCCAATTTGTTTTGCCAATGTATTCTGATCTACTCGAAGGCAGGGCTATTATTTTTGCCTAAGAATACTTATGTCAGATACATAAGTCAGACCTAAATATCTACCAATTGTTATTTACAAATTTGTTGTTTTTGTTTGCAATTTTGGTCAACAAGCCTTTGTTTAAAGAAGTTCTAAGCCTCAAAGGTCTAGTTCTGTAGAATTTATGAACAATGTTCAATAAGCCGATTAAGATAATATAATTGGAATAAATGGGCCTAAAATATGGTCACCTCCATGTTATCCCCAATTATTTCGATACAAAAATGTATATAAAGTAAGTAAGTTTAAATCGATTCATATCACATACTATAATGTGATAACATTTTGAAATCTCGTGCTCAAAGATTCGTTAATATAATTAAAGGAAAATCGAATACTTTATATACATTCAGGGCGTCATCCCGTGTGAGTGTTTAAACAAAAAAGATTTACGAAAAAAATGTTAAACAAAATGCCAAAAATTAACCTTTTAATGTTTTGTAAGAAGGTTCTATAACATAATAAAGGCATCGCTAAAATATGATGATTTAATGGATAATATCATCCCAATACATCAATTTGCAAATATTTAGTATGATGTTGTATTAATTGAATCATTTAATTGGTACGCATTGATCGAATGTTTATGACCCCTGTGAGATTCGCCATTGTCCACGGAGTACGGAATACGTCCGCGCGATGAAAGTCAATTGATGCAATTACTTGATATCATTATTTTTTTATGCACGCATAAATTATTGTATTAATGCATAAATGTTTGCGCGTGTATCAATTAGTGTGTAAGAAATTTAGTTTGAAAATATATTTTGGCTTTGCGTTTTTTATGCGCCAAGTTACGGCGCGGGATCCGGTTTTTTTAAAAATATAAATTGTCTTATATGAGGTTTGCAAAATTGGACAATATGTTAAAAAAGCGGTTATTTTTTCGTGCTATTTTACTCATTTCGACCCTAAATGCGCCATTAAACGTAAAATATTATGGCCTCCGCCTTAACAAGTTGTTTCAAGGAGTTTTCTTTTAGCGTATTTTTTGCAATATACCACGACGTTATTACGGAAGTGTACGACGATTAGTGACCCGACTAACGCGTCCCATAATTAGGAATTTTCATAAGGGGCGCCTAAATGAAATTTTCGAAGCGTGAAAATTGAAATAAGTTCCGTGCAGAAGATATTTTGCGCTCTCTAATTTGAGTCTTCTATTGTTCGGCATTTTATCGAATAAGCTGATTGATCGTATTTTTTTTTGCTTAAAATAACAAAGCCTTGCCGGGATCACGTCCCATTCAAAGTGCGAAATTACACCGCGGCAATATACGTTCGCGATATTGGCAAGTGCAAAATCGATACAAGAATAATTGGAATTGTCAAAAATTGGGCATTGTTTGATACAGTGATCATAGTGACGGATAAGCTCGTCGTGTGGCGTACGTATTCAAAAAATGTTGACCCGACTTCCTCCATTAATCTGTTTTTATCCTTGAATTTGACAGGGGTATATTACTTCGGGGAAGGTTAAATGGGATTGGGATAGAGTGTAAGCCCCGGGTTAATAAGATACCATTCCTGTTCAGCTCTGACAAATCAGGACGATTCGCGGAGGTCGATGAAAAATCTTGTCGTCTTGGAGGCGGAATAAGATCTGATGATGTTGCCGTGGAAGTATCAAGTTTTATTTTTGAATTCAGCTCTCGATGTAAGGGTTGTTTGTAGTTAATTAGAGAGAGCGGAAAAAAATACAGGGGTCGGATTCTTATAATCAAAGGAAACAGATTATTCCCTCGAGTATAATTCTTGATTTCCGACTTAATATTATTTGTGGAAATTATTTTCAAGCATACAATCTCCTCCCCTGAATATTTTCATTATTATGAAAATATTCATTTCCTGCTCAAAAAATAAAATCATCATCATCAAATATAGAATGAGTGATTGATGGTAGTTTATTTGAATTGGTCCATTAAGAGCTCATTGTCGATCGATTTTATTTAATCAAGCCGACAGTGCACTTAAATTTAATTCATCTATCGTAACCCTTTAAGCGCGATTATATTATCCTCTATGCATTTCGAACGCTGGCCAATTCCGCCTCCACGACGACCATCCGATCCCTCCTCTTTTGGATCGAGAAAATCTTATTGACCATGGCTCGCTCTGTAGGAGCTCGTTTTTGGTTCTTGGCCATTAATCCACGATCTGAAATTCAATAACTGCTGGAGGTTCCGCGTCCGGCTCGTTAAGGGAGGATGGCCACAGGGTCGGCAATTATCTCGCTGGACAAAAGCACCCTCGATCAGACGAATTGGGAATCGAGTCGCCCCTCCGTCGAAGGGAGGGGCCATTAAATAGAATTTACACACGTTGCCCGACAATAAAGCACACAATACATCGCATGTTAGGGGGGGCACATTTTTTGGCCCTAAATTGGGACGCTTCGGTCAATTTTGTACGGACTATTTGCATAAATGCGGCAATATTGAGCCTCATTTCGGGAATAATTGTTCGACTCGAATGATTGCCGCTTTGATGCACGGCCTTTGTGTGTTCAAAAATGTCAAACGATTTCACAATGTCACGACGAAAAAATCATTATTGCGAGGCGCC
The DNA here is from genome assembly GCA_008973525.1 of Stenopsyche tienmushanensis. Taxonomy (NCBI): domain Eukaryota; kingdom Metazoa; phylum Arthropoda; class Insecta; order Trichoptera; family Stenopsychidae; genus Stenopsyche; species Stenopsyche tienmushanensis. The sequence continues at coordinate 2,222,837 of WACJ01000533.1, read as the reverse complement.
ATGAAGAACGTGTAGTTTTGTTAAAATTTAAATTTTAACAATGACTACCATAACGCTTAGAAAAGTGCGGGGTACGCCAGATCAAGTGTTGCCAATTTATAACGCAATGTCTTGGAAAATTTACGATATTTTTTATCTTATATATTGTTGGAATCGTTCAAATGTCCGCCGCGGCTTTGTTTGGCGACACGCATTCAGGAAGTCCAAATTTTGATGACTTTGTCGCATAAATCTGGTTGAATTTGTTGGATAGCGTTCGTTATATTGAATTGTTTGTGACTTATACGCATCCAATTTAGATCACAAGAAGTTATTTATAATCAATCTATAGCGCTCGCGTTGACGGTTATAATAACGCCAGTATCGTTTTGGAAGAAGTACGGACCAAAATCATCACCAAACAGTGACTATATTGGGATGCATATGATGTTGGTGTATCTTAATTGAATTTATATCGTCCCAAATCCAACAATTTTGTTTGTTGACACATCCGTTCATCCAAAAATGGGTTTTGTTACTAAAGATGAATTTTTGGGCGAAACGTTTTTTGGACGGAACACTGACTTTAAAAAAAATTTAAATAATTTGCACACATTGTTCAACGCTATAATTTTCCAAAATAATTTGCCATATACCACTAAATAGCTTATAATAAATTTGGTAATTATTCTTTGAAAACCATGATCGTTATAACCTATCAAATTTTGGGCGTCTTTATTGAAATACCCTATAGAATTAATATGATTAGGTTTGATCTTGCTGATATTGTATGTTGAAGCATATTGTATGTATTATAATGATTAATACTTACATAGGTTACATCAAAATATATCCCGTTTTAGTATGATCTTGCAAGCGTAGCTTAAATGTTAGACATTGGCATTTTCTATAACACTTGAAAATTGTCTATTAAGCCATCATTTCAGGGTATAACGACACGATTGTCCATTTTATTGCATTCCCATAACACTGACAATGCAATTTAAATTTAACGACCGTAAAAACCATCCGGGAGAGGTTGGAAAACAAACGTTGTATCAGACATCTGGATAGTGAGCCAATCCAAATTGATTGAGCCAATGATTCGGACCATTTACGTCGTTGCTGCTGTTTTTTGCTGTCGTTTTTAGTTGGACGTCGGACAGTGAATGAATATTTTTCTAGCAGTTAGATGAAATGTGTTGCGATTGGACGTTTGGAGTGTTCTCGTGGCGTCGGATCGTTTTCTTCATTTCAGAAATCAAGACGGTGTTAAACGTTGTTAATTTTCTGTTTCAGATCCAATAACAGCCAATCACCGCCATCCACCAAATCCGAGGATTTTTTTCTGGAAAGTTTGTTCGGGGATATGTAATTTGAACGTAAGTGGAATTTTTTCACACCCTTTCCCATCTCTCGAGACGTATATTAAGAACATTATCTCCTGCAAAGATTTCCCCTGTCCATCAATCAAACACGCGGGAAGAGAGATTCCTGTTCGCAGGCAGAGTCCTGATTTCTTGTTTTTCCGCCTTGATGGATATTTTCTCATTGTTATTTTTCCGCCATGTTCATATCTGGGGAGAGTATGAAATTTTCCGAGTCCATCATTTCATTCGACCGAGTGGGACGATAATGAAATTGAAACTTTTTGGCACACCCCTTGATTAAATTCTTCATATTGACATTACAAAAAACAAACATGTTTTTACACCACAAAATCTTTCCATACAATCGTAGATGTATCCCTCAATCCAGAACAGTACAATAAAATGACACTGCATATATTGACACTATACTAAAATATTCTAGTCCCCGGATTCGAAATGGAATGACATATGAGGTTTACCTGTATATGTTGTAATATTTTCGCTTGATTTGTATTAGTGTTTGTTTTGTCTTGTATTGTTTCTTTTACGAAATATGTTATTTACTACTCGATTAAATAAATCTTTCCAGTCTAGAATTCTAAAGGGTAAGGTGTATGTAAGTCGGGGATACACCATTAAGGATTTCAGACTAAATTGAATGCATCGAAAAGTGAATTTATTTAAAAATATAATGTAAACACCAAGATCCATTCAAATTAAGACATTTTTGGATTCTCCACTATGTGTTTTTTTAATATTGAGATAAACAAATTTTTTGATTTCAAAAAAAAAATCTATGAAAAACGTAGCGACTCACCGGTGAGTCGCTGGTGTTTAAGTGATTACTTGAAATATGAGCTTTTTAAATATAATTATGACTTATCTTATTTGGTTTAAGTATTTCAAAACAGGTTATCCATTGCATCGCTTAAAAAAGCCACTATTTGTAACGTTTGAAATGATCGTAAATTATCCGATTGTCGTTTTCAGTTACGACCTGTGGGGGTTTAAATATAACCCGGAATTTTGCTATACAAATGTATTAGTGATATATAAAAATACAAATGGAGTATCTTAGATAGAATAGAAAGCTTATTATTCCATCATTTAAGAAATAGCATCTTCTGTTGCGCAACGTGTAATTGTTTATTTTTTCCATAAATGAAGTCGGCCATAAACGAATCAAGTGATATTTTGAAGATACTTGAAGCACCGTTTTATGATGCTTTTCTGAGTAAGACCCAAGTGTTTGATTAGGTACAAAAGTTTCCTGAAGGTCTGAAAGTTGAGAAACAGTCTGCTGGAAAAGTGATGGCTACAGTATTTTGTGACTTGAAAGCTATTGCATTGATTGTTTTTTACAAGACAGACATACAGTAAATGCACTACTTCTTGGCTTTTTTCTTCAGCAACAGGATCAAAAATATTGCTATCCGATGGAATAAATGCATTTATAATTCCATTTGTATTTCACCACATCACTGATACATTTATATAGCAAAATTCCGGATAATACTTGAATCACCCTCGTATTTATCCGCTGTTCTTCGCTGGTTGTGGATAATATATATGATGTCCAAACGTCCATTCCGTTTACAATTTCAATAAATTTTAAATGGTTCTGTATGAATTTCATTGATAACATCAAAAATGGTTTACTATTCGATTATTTTCAGGTATTGCATACAAATGCTTATGTTTTGAATGTATTTATCCACACATAATTGGTGAAATTCACATCATCCAGCGTCTTGTCTCAAAACTGTCGACGTCACTAACTGTTATCAACACTCCAGTTGATCCTCAATAACGAGAATTCTGCATTTCAAGAAGCTCTCCATCCTTCATATCCTAGTCAGATTTTAGCGTTCCAGCATTTCAAGAGAGAGAGGTGTTGGGGACTGGCACATGTTTATTCAACCCCCGATTTACGTTTTCATTTAGCGCCATAAAGGGTTGACATGATGTGAATTCTAAGAATTTCCATCGAAATATCCAGAATTGTAGCCGTTGCACGTAGGAAATATTTTTCGAACATTTGGATAATTTCGATTCAATCACACTCATTGAAAATAATATTTTTTTTCGGTCGCCACGTTTTCGAATATGTGGCAATCGGTCACGTTCCGATCGTCTTTATGTGCTTTAGATGAGCAACCAATTTTCTCTTGATTCGTATCTTTCGCCATTTCATTTTGAATATGTCCGGCGGAGAAAAACTTAACGACGCGGAAACGTCCGTAAAAATTTGTTGAAGAAGGACGACCTCCCACACGTCTTGAGGGTTTGGACGAGGGACGAGGGCCTTCCCGGCAACTGCGTCTTTACGGTCAGTTGATTGTCCCACCGCCATCTGGCGCCTTGGAAGGGCCTTTGATTGCTTCTCTGCGCCATAGTTGGCTCCAGTCGTAATCGTTAGGGAAGGGGCCCCAAATTGTAAGGGCTATGTAAAGTGAAAAAGTTGAACTTTAGAGGACGGGATAAAAAAGTGGGGCATGATTTCTTGTCGTAAATCTATTGTTAATACTATTTATGATTCGGCTAAATCATAATATTTGAGCGAAGCTAAAAGTTTTCGCATGTTTTGGCCCTATTAAATAAGTTCTCGAACAAGTAATAGATTGTTAAAGGCATGAAAAATTGATTTTTTATTGTTATGATAAGGCTGACATCAAATGATTTATGCTTTAAGCTATTGAAAATCACCAAATACGAGAGTCATCTAGAAAGTCCGGTTACAAGGGCTTCCGAGGTCGAGGGATTTTTTGTTGTTTTAACGTAAAAGTACCTGGCATATAGTGGGGATCCTAACGGTCAATCTGTTTGGTTCCGTGTGTTCGTCGGCCATTTTGTTCAGTCACAGTAAATTCATCCGTTGGAAAGGTCGTCGCACTCTCTCACTTATGTTGACAGAAAAATCTTTATACTGTAGCGTGGGTGAAAATCAGATTAACAACAAAATCTTCTGTCTCTCTTTAGACGTAATATGTCAATTTAACAGCGACATCTGTGGGTGCAAGGTGACGCGCAGGAAATGGGAGTCGCCAGAAGAGTCGTCGGATAGCCTTGGGTGCGAAAAGACGTTCTTCCCACGGCCAGATCTCTCTCTCTCGCTATTAATAAATAAATTAGCTAATACGAGAGTGTTTCTATTTGGCACCCGTTCATCCTTATCTCACCACTTAGTTACATTATCACCCGAAAGATGAATGAACCCGCATGCGAGCGGTGGCTATCGTGGGAGCAAATAACGGTCCGGGAACTCTGCTCAGCGAGCGCTTTCACTACACCATGCTACATTGGTGTCAGAAGTGCATGAAGATGACAATTCGCTCATGCTACAGTACATTGTTAAGTCTAATAAACGTTAAAAATGTAGATTTTAAATACTATTACATTTAGTTTGGCATTTGCATTGGGCGGAAAGAATTGAAGAATAAACGATTTCTTCGTTTGGCTGTTGCGCTTCAATTGGTATGCCAGAGTATCCAATTTCCTGTTAGTGGAAATACCCGATGGCATAGAGCTTTCTAATGGAATAATAGAGAAATACATCTATGGATCTATCCTTATAGATTTACAGAGGATTCAATCCTGCAAATATGGAGTGGAAAATTTTACTCGGAGTCATAAAGGACTGCAATTGGTACGTCGTCGGAAGTAAGTTTCTGCTTAACTTTGCAGCTGGAAGCCTTTCTATTCAGATTTGGTTCAATCGCTTTTTAGTTCGCTCGTAAAGATTTTAGTATTTGTGCAAGGTTTGTATGTCGTCTGATTGAAATTTGAAATACGTCGAGGCTTTAAACTTCGTTTGAGTGCCGGGGCACGAATTAATCTTGAATTTAGAACGGCTCCAAATCGACAAGAGGTGGTCATGGAAAAAGGAGCCTTTACCGCCAATGCTCCGGTTCCATTTAGCGGTTTAAATTTAATTATTTCATCCAGAGGTTCTAAGTTTCCGATGCTTTTTGCTTGAGATTTTTTTTTTTTTTTTTGAAATACGAACGAGATTTTCCTTTGGCGAATTTTACATCGCTCATAAAAAAATTCGCAACGATTTATATGGCGGCCCCTAAAAAGTTTAATTTGGTTTTAAAAAAATAAAGTAAAAATAACAACTTCAATATTATCCTCACACTTAAGATGCAAAATATTTTCTAGCGAAAAAGCGTACCTCAATATTCGCCGGGAGATGGAAAATAATCTCATTTTCAGCTGTTCTCCTAAGCACCCATTTTCATATGATGAAACCTGGGAAACAACTTTTCTTCGCGTTTATCGTCTCAATGTTTCCGACCTTTTTGAAATTGTCAAGCTTTTAATTGTGTTTTTTTCCACTGAGGGCACTTTTCGCAGGATATTTTCCTTTTAATTTAGCACATATGCGTGTTGGAATTGAAAAACAAAGGTAAAAGCGAAATCCTATGTTATAACGCGTGATGCAAGATCCTAATAATATCATATTTTGACGTATTGCTTGATATCTTGCGATATAGGGCTATTGATCAAATATGGTGTCAAAGTAAGTGTATATAAAATTACCTTTTTTATGGTTTTGAAGTCGGGTTTTGATGGTAGAAATGTAACATATGCATGGAATAAATAAAATTGAAAACTACAGCATCATTGTTAATTTCGAATATTCGAAATTGAAAATTCCGAATCTTCATGTGTAACGATGTAATATATTATTGTCCATGTAGTTCCAATATTATGTGATAAATCCATGTTTTATAGTCCATCTCGTGTATCAAAACATTAAAATTGAGACTCTTTTCAATATAGGCATAATAATAGGAGTTAACACATTCCGCACGGGTAACATGTTAACATTTTTATGAAGCATTTCAATGATCTGCTTTCTGATTTGGGTTAAAATCGGGGTTATTTCCAGGACTCTGGGTATTTCTTGTAACTTATAAATATACTTCGATGATTCATATTAAATAATGAAGGTTTGACATGCAAATACAATTTATAAACTCACGGAACGCGTTCTATAGCAGTTAGAAGAATTATATTTGATAAAAATATTTTCGAAAATTAAACTTTGGTCACTCTGTATTGGAAATCTGCCACAAAGAGGTTATTAATGTCCCATTTTCCTCTATTTTACTAAATAAGAAATTTAATTAGAATATTTTAATTTTATGAATAATATAACAGTTTGTTATTGGAAGATAAAGAATTTAATCCCATAACTTAAGTTTAAGAAGTTTTTATAAATGTGTATAGACTAGAAACATTAATTTAATATTTATATATAATATTTTTGCAAATGAAGGTTATTATTATATGTTATATATTGATAATATACTCAATTAAAAAAATATATTTCGTAATAACATTTTAGCTAATGTTAACACTATATATACCGGTGGTATCATGTTTGTTTGTGCTAACCATTCCAAACCGATGATACTTGATTTTAAATTAAATTTTTAAAAAATGGGCTTCCTGCACGCAACGTGTTGAGATCAAATCCATAACTACAGCGTTAGTTAACACGAAAGAGCAACAAATAATCTGGTTATTTTAATGACTACTTATTATAGGCTCATATACACAGAACGCGTTCTTAACAACGCGTCCAATGAAGGCAGGAACCCAAAGGTAAGCAACTCATTGCATTACCCATTTTTATCAGCATCATAATTAAATATGAATCTTCGATTGGTAAGACTATATTTTTGAGATTGGGACTGTGTTTCTTTACATAGAGATGCCTTTGAGGCTTCGTAATTAATATTGTTAGAACAGAATATAGCTTGAATTTAATCACACTGTTATATTCAATGAGCCCCAGAGTTTGAAGGGCGGAATTCGATTTATACAATAAACATTTTTCGCGAGCTAGTTTATCATATTGTTGTTGTCGAATAGTTGGGCCTTACAAAGGCGTGCGAGGGCTTAACCCGACTGGCATTTAAAAAGCGGTTTTCGGTTAAACTTTCGCGAAACTTTGGCACTTAATCATTTCATAGCGGCTATAAAATTGATATGCAAATAAAATGTATACGGATGCTGCCGAGTCCGCGCCCGTTTTAACCCGCGGAACACGAAAAACTTTAATTAATGCGGCCGGGAAACGGGCGCGATTAATTCGCCGCGAAGGTAGAACACAACTTAAAATGAATAATGCGACGGTCATTTTTAACTGCGAGATAAATTGCCCGTGGAGTGATCCGCGAAAACGCCCCCATAAATCGCCGCTTCGCAAATGTTTATTGCGGAGAGAAATAAAAAAGGAAAAAATCTCGTACGAATCGCCTCGGACAATGGGCAAATCAACGAATTTCTCGCCGGGCCTTTCTAAAACCGAGCACGTAGGAAGTGCGGAATTATACTCATGTACTGAACATGATTTCTAATGTCGGAATATCCCGTAATAGGAATTCCCCGGGGATAAAACAGAGATGTGCCATGGCAAAAAGCGTATCCCGAAAGTTTCACCTTTGAGTGGGAGAGCAAATTTTGCCGAAAAGGCGGTTAATAAACGCTGGATTATCCTCGAGCGACACAAAATTATTCCTTGATGAATCTCTTTGTGTCTGTTTATTATTTTTTTTATTTTAATATTTGACTTTTTCGCCCAACAAAAGTAATTTAAACATAAACAAGGGAGTGCGGAATTCGTGGAAAAATACGAGGACATCGCGCAGTAGGCATGTTTGGTAATTTGATCCTTTATGAAGGACGAAACTTTTCATTAAAACATCAAAAGTGCTGATTACCACGCAACTGGACCCTTACATTAATACATACAGCACATCAAATATGTAATTTTTATCATTTTTAACGATGAAAAATATTTCGTATGTATCGTACTAACTTATTTGGGAGATTAATCATCTTGATGCAGACTTAGTTTGAACTGAATTTAAAAAAATACAATTCCCGCTCTAACTATCCTTATTGAATCAGAATCATCTAGAAAGTAAAGTTATAAGGGCTCCTGAGGCTGAGATATTTTTTTTGTTTCAAAGTTGGCACACCTGACGTATAGGGTGGATCCTAACGCTCAGTTTGTTAATCTCCCATGCTTGTCGGCCATTTTGTTTATTCACAGTAAATTCTACCGATGGAGAGGTCGTCGCGTGCTCCCGCCGCTTCTTTTTGGATTGTCGTTTATATTCTGGGGTATAATCTCATACCCACGTCTCATCTTCCGTCACGATAAAGTCCAGAAAAGTTTCTTCCTCCTGTGCAAAATGTTCTAAAAATTCAAACGCGATTAACAGCGACATCTTCCGTCTCTCTTTAAGCACAATGTGTTAATTTAATAGCGCTATCTTCTGTAGCGCTACGGACACATTGCATCTGTAATAACGATAGAGATCGCTTCGAGCGCGTACACAGTTATCGGTTTGATGGATAGCCTTGGCTGCAGAAGGACGTTCTTCCCGCGTCCAGATCTCTCTTTCGTGATCAATAAAGAAGCCATTAAAGACGAGAGACTGACCGTTAGGATCACGCCTATGCGTTAAACAAAAAATCCCCCGGCTTCAAGAGTCCTTATAACTCAACTTTCAAGATGATTCTTGTATCTGCCGCCGCCCGCATCAACTAACTACTCCGCGTACATATATCACTTGTGAATTCAGCATATTTTCGATAAATCTGAATTTATTTTATGTTGAGTTGTATATTAATGTGCATTCGTTTTTCTTTCTTATAATCGTAATCATAAGATTAAGATCAATTAATCTTTTAACTACCAGTGATTTTAGAGATATTAGGAATTCCGGAAAAAGCTTTTTGACATATGTATTTCATGTCTAAAGCCGATTTATGTGTCCCAGCATACACATGTATATCACATGCTGTCCAGCGGGATCATTTACGGCTTTTGAACATTTCTTGTTCAGGGTTGTCACAACACAATGATTTAAAAAAATGTTAATATTGTATAAACGCCATTAAAATTGATGATTTATTTAGGGTTGTCCAAATTTACTAATTTTAGTAATAATAACATTCTGATTATTATTACCAATCATTCAATAGACAGCCCTGACACATCTGTTGAATTTATTTAATCACCGGTGAGTTTCTAACGCTTAAGTCATTAAGAAATCATAGTCCTGGAGCACAGACAAATATTGATCTGGATTTGAATGACAAATTATATTAATATAATATCCATACTGACTTATTTGATCCTAAATTCTGTTTGCAGTACACCAACATGGTGATTTAGGATAAATCGTGTAATTTTTTATGTTAGCCTAAACGAGCTTTTATATAGATTATCGTGCAAATTGTTAAAAGTCACCTAAATTGCGTTGTTATTTTCATTCTTTCGCCGTGAAATTTATTCGCAATCTATTCGTCTATTGATGATGGAAGATTGTATGATATTTTCACGCCTGCATGGGCAAATTTTCGTTTAAAAATCAATCTATGATAAGTTTGCAGGGACGTTAAGACGTATGTAATTTATCGCTCTGCTCCGAACTTTAATAAAGTATATTGTGTTGGCAGACAAGCCTAGTTCGTTACGTCAAATAAGTTCATCCCTATAAAAGAGTCTGAAGGTGATAGATCTTAAAAGTCAAATTAATATCCCAATCAAACTTTATTGGCGAGTATTGTTTTTTGCAGACTGCAAAGCGTATCGAATGTTGGCCTAATTGGCTCCAAGAAATACCCAATTCATCGCCAGCAAAGACTGGTTCGTGGCGCTATAAAAGCTTCATTGCTGATGCTGTTTATGTCTGCCAAAGTACTTTTGGCTCTTTGTGTACACAGCCATTGCAGAAGTGAAGAAGTGACGCTTAATTACTCTAAATAAATTTAAATCACTTTAAATTAAATAATAAATAAATTCTTCTTAACTTTTCCTTTGCTGTGCTAAAAAACCCTCGCGCGCTACTATGATATGTATTTGGTACACCATATGAAATATCTATTATATTTATATCGATATTCCTATTATTCGAGTTGAGTTGTAGTAAATACATCATAGTTAAGGAAATGTTAAAAATTATGCGACATAACCCCAAAGAGTTGAATCTCATATCATGATCGTTTACAGTTTGTGATTCCAGCATATTTATATTGTATTACATAATAACTTATGATTTAATATTTTAATGGAATTTAGGTTTCATCATTGGCTAATCGTTGCTAGAAGTGCATAATGCGCGAGGAAGTCGTCGGTAAGTCACTGTTTTAAAATATCTGCTTTAATACGACAGCGACATGTACGCCATTGGTTAGCGATAAACGATTTTTTCACACTGAAATTTTAGTGGAGTTAATTATATCAGCATTATATTATATTCGTGCTTTATTTTTAAAAAAATGCGTCTCACAGGGTAAAAGTGAAACATCTTAGCTCATAGGAAAAATTGTTTTTTTTAATTTCTTAATTAAAAATATTAGCTAAAATATGAAGCTTTGTTTGTATAATATATAATAAAATAGGCGCACTCTAAAGGTTGCTTTATGCTCACAAAGGTATGGATGCACACAAAGTTGTGACTCTGTATGCGATGAACTATACACCGCTTGGGGTTTCAGTTTTCGTGACGTTCAAGCTAATTTACTCTACTGCGCCTAGACATTAATTGTAAATTATTCCATAGTTTTTGCTCTTTTACTTTAAACAGGATTCTGAGATTTAGTAACACACTCACGTCTCCATCCCCTGTCACGATAGAGTCCAGAAAAGCTTCTCCCTCCTGTGCAAAACGATCCAAAAAATTCACACGCGGCGGTCATGCAATTTTAACGGTGCTCTGGTGTTAACATTCTGGGCACCCAGTTTTTCCAACACAATATCACCAAAAAGAATTCTAAAAATGTCAGGAAATTATTAATGAAGGAGTTAAACCACACACGAGGGTTATTTCGCACCCTTTCTTCAATTTTTTACACAAATTCGTCAGAAATCACCGATAGTCTTTCACTCCTTGTCTCATCGTGAGTATCAGTACGACTTTCTTTGAACAACTTATTCCACTTCATGACATGTTGTCGATTCATTACATCACTACTGATATTTGCGGCGATATTGTTCTACAAAGTAAAAAAAAAACAGATGACCATGCTGATATCGTACGAAAAGGAGTGACGAAGACGCGCGGCGACCTCTTCATCGGAAGAATTTACTGTGACTGTACAAAATGGCGCAACAAATACAAAACGCACAAAATTAAGCTGCCATTGTAACTCGAAAACGGATTATTTTTTAATATTTTTTTGGATACGTTTATCGATCATTATTGTTTCAGTAAAATATTTTTACGGTTTAACGTATCATATAAATACTTTTTATGGTTCATTGAGCGATATGCGCCATAATTTACTCTGTATATATCGGAATTATGTATACATATTTATTATAGTCGTTTTATTGTAACAATGTGTGATTGTATATTGTGTTCAGGGGAAATAATTCATTGTTGCAATTGTGTTAAGGTTCTCGAAAATTTCAATGTAATTCCGAGAGTTCCCTCAGATCTATTGTTGTTTTGTGGCTACCTTTCACGGGGGCCTAATTTGTATTCAAGGCGATCCTCTAACCAGGTCTAAATTTGAGTTTACTTTTAAGTGATTTTATTCCCAGGCAGGGCCAATCCCGTCGGTTTTTTCTTGTACATGCCGAAATCCGGAATCGTCTGAGGTGTTTTGGGGCGTTGGTTCGCCGATCACGCTCCGTGTCTTAATTTGTTTAAGTGTTAATGAACACCAGAAACAAGTTGACGGAGCTCGCTCTGCATTTTGAGCGAGCCGCAAGCTGAAGACTATCGGATGGAAGAAAAAAAAGTGGAAACAAAGTCTCCACCGAGTGGCAGGTAGATAAATGGTCTCCCAACGGCGGGTACTCCTGCTGATTATCTTCCGCTGGATGTTGGAATAAGCTTTTATGATGAATCGTCACCGGATGACGGCTTTCTATTGATCCGGAGGTGTGAGCGATAATAATTTGGGGTGAATTCAACGCCGTCAATATTTCTGGGGATGGCACATCGTGATACACATTTAATGGTTGTCATGAGCAATGATGAACTTCGACGATCTTGGCTGCTGTGCTGGAGACGCTTAATTTGACAAGAGGCCCTGGATGACATGTGACGCCTCATAAATGGTGTTTGACGCAACCTATTTACTTAACTCGCATATGACACGTGCCTCCGATATTTCAATTTGGATTTCTATTGTTCCATTATCAATATTGGTATTCTGGAATTAAAATATAGCCAAACCTACTTTTAAATTAGCTTAAAAATCTATTAACATCGCATTTTTAATAGGCTAAAATATGGCAATTTGGATTGCATTACGGAATATATTAAAATGAGACAATCTCAAATAAAAGCGCGGCAGATGCTATTGCAACTTTAACAATAACTGTCTTAAACTCCAATTGAATTTTCATCAACAAAAACGATCAAAGAGAGTGCAGGAAAGTTTGGCTTCGCCGCCTTCACAGTTTCCAGGCATCGCATCTTTATTTAAGTTGGAAATATATACTTTATAATAGCCGCATAATATAAACTCGGCGCGAATGAAACCACAAAACTATTGCGTTATGCCATCTAACTACACAATGCATCTGTATGGATTTAAATGCGCCGAATATATTAATTTATAAATTCCAATAGAAAGCTATTTATTAATATGATGATGGCGCGGGCGCCAGTGATGCGCGCTAATTGTTTGTTGCCAAATTATGCTTTCGTTATAATGTAATGAAAGTGTAGCTAGATTTGTGTTAATATTTGGATAATTGTGGTACTAGATCGTGTGTTAGTTGTGGTGAAATTGGAGTGTTAAACACTTACAAGAGTAGTCCCAAAAGTACCCGACCTAACAAAAAAACATTTTAATTCGTTAATTTTGGCTACTATAATAGCGAATCTGTGAATGGGTGCATTGTCTTGATAAAACAAAACTTTTTTTTCATGAACCTATTCTTCCCTTTCAGTCCATTGTTTTGAGTGTCGTTTTGTCTGCAGTCTGAAAGGCGGACCAGTTGGACACACAAACCTTGTGGCCACTTCCTCATCTTTTAGGGCACTTAGGGCTTTTTGTATAAGCTATGGGGAGAAATACATCCTCGGAGCTTTCTACTATCTCCATATTCAAGAACTTAATTTATAATATATATGTATATATCTAAGCTAGTTTTTCTTTTGTTCAAAATGTGGCCACTCGAAGTTGAGAATGAGCGTGTCCTCGCGGACATGGACATTAAATTCAGGTTTTGCACATTGCTGTTCACTTTTGTTGTGCGGGCTGGCATGGACCCGAATAGCGGGATCAACATACAGCTCGGGTCAGTGGAGGGTCCCCATGTCCTTTTGTCACTAGGTGGGTGTTTCTTTCTACGGTGTCCACCCATAAAACCCCAGGAGGTGGCAACTTTACGCTTTTGGGTAACAGTTCCCTGGGGTGTTGATGTAGAGTAGAGATAGGTAAAAGCAACCTCGTCGGCTTGCTCATCAAATACTGCTGCGGTAGCCCAGTTAACATGAGTTGGGTGAGCAGCTCACTCTGTGCTGCGCATCCGTGGAATGTGGAATTATCGCTTACAGAAGGAGCGAGAGGACTGTGTGCAAACATGGAAGAACGGCTTTCGGTTTCTCAAAAAACGATTCATCTCCGTGGTTAAGTACTACAAATGACCATGGGATAAGGGGAATCCCAGCAGTCTGTCATTTGCTACAGCCCCTTTTAAGCTGAGGTTGGACTCGTGGTGGCCTCCTGTAGTAGTTTCTTTGTTTTAGCATAAATTCTTTCTTTCTTCTCCAAGATACCTTCGGGTGCACGTAGTCTGAAACCGATATTCCTGCGGGTATTTCACTTCCTTTTGGAGGGCGCAGAGTGAAATGAGTGGACGCCTGGAATCTCTGTGTGTAGTGTTCCTCGGGGATCAAAGAAAGCAGCGCAAGGCATGAACTAGAGCGTCAAGTTGCTGTTTGTCCGATCTCAACGTATTTCTTTGTCTCAGGTGTGAAGTGATGAACCCATGTTTCATCCATAGTTATGAATCGACGCAAAAACTCAAATTAATTACTATAAAACTTCGCCAAACACTCGATTGAAACATCTTTACCGTGCTGTTTTTGTTCCATTGTGAGCAAATGCGGCACCCATTTACACACAGCTTTCTCATGTACTAAATTTTCATGTAGCATGTTTTCTCATTTAACATTTTCAATCAGATTCTATAGAACTTGGTTAAATAAATTTTAAAAATCTACACTTGAGAGACATTTATGTTAATTGGAATTTATGTACACCCTTCGCATTTAATTATTTAAAGCCACATTTCACAGCATAATTATGACACATATAAGCCTTGATTTAACTAGCAAAGTTAGTTAAATCGAGGTTGGTCTCCCATGATATATTTTCAATAACAACATTTGCCTTAGGTTCTAGTTATAGTTTGCATAATGAAATCGTTCATAATGCCTTGACGGAATCGCTTGAATGGTCCATGAATGATCTCCCGAGACCTGCACATCGTGTAACTATGCACAAGCTCTTAACCTTAATGACCTGTTGTGTTTCAGCGTTGTCATCCATCTTGTGCCACATGCATCCAGTGACATTATCACATTTTCATAATTTAGATCTAATTCCTCGCATTTCTCCGTCGTGCTATATTCCCGTGGAGCTAAATGCCTTCCCGTGTCCGAAAATCAATTCCGCCAATGCTTCATATTTTTGATCGAAATTCGTTCATTTTTCTAAAACCCCAAAGGTTGTCCTTCGACCTTCTTTATATGCGTGTCCTTCTCGGAGGGGGTCTCGAGTCAAAGATTTTCTTTGTCCGCGATGAGTGTCCAAGTTTATTCGCCCGATCGCCCTTTCTTGTTTTCTTCTCGTCCCAGATGCGTCCTTATTTGAAAAGAAAGGAGTGATATTTCACGTTGTCCTGCCGCCGCGTAATATGGTCATTCTAACCCCATTTTGACGTGGCGGCTCTGCGAAATAGTCCAGAGACTGTTGTAAATTATTGGGGTCGTTTATATCTTCAGATGAGATAGTTAATATACTGGCCGGCAGCAATCTTGCCTACTATTAGGCCTGAATGCTTGGGATTATTGTATAAATGGCTCATGGAGAGATTTTGTAGTGCAAATTTGGACGATAAACCACTTTAATGCCGCCATTTTTTTATACGCGCGCGTTTTGGCGGTTCCGAATTCAATTTTAGCGGACGTATCAAGCTTTAATATCACTAATGGTACCTAAATTTTAATTATTTTACCAGCCGAATAAAAAAATAATGGGTTTTTTATTTTGTAAAAAAGTGGTCTTCATAACTGCCAAGGCATTAAAAGATGGAAAGCAGCCGAGTTGGTTTGTTTTGGCGCAGTTTAATGGAAAATATTTGCCCTCCGAATGGGGTTCTCCATATTAAGAGCGCGGAAGTTTCTCAAACGGCGACTCATTTTTTTATTAGAGACTTCGCCATGGAACGGTCGCGGCAAGGACGAGGAAAACTTTGAATAAGAAATAATAACATTGCGCACAGGAAGCGTCCTTAATGAGATGAGGCCCTCGAGTTATATAAGCTGCCTACTCGGCTTGCTCCAACGAAATAAATACGTTCTGAATTTATAAAATGACATTTTATCCGCGAAATGTATTTATTCTGTGCTTCTTCGTTTATTTAATTCAATTGCGTAGGCGCATGCGCGTTGGAGCTTATGAAAAGGTCGCAATTGATGCGAATTCGCGCGGAACGACCGTTACTTCAATGGTCAGACGAACTATCTTCATTCTATTTTATTACTCCCTGCTTTTGCAAATTGAAATTATAAAGAAACTATTTTTGTCATGGTAGTCATGACAGACTACCATAAAAAAAAATATGAAAAAGTTTATCCAAAGTGTATCCCAAAAGTCATGAAATATAGTTTTTTTAAGAAGATTTTTTGACAATACCAATACAATATGATAATATTATTCAAAGTATTATCCTAGAGCATCTACATACTTTTTCCGGGATTCATATTAAGTTGGGACTGCAGGGTGGCTGCAGTAGTGTTGCTGTATCGTACTTTGCCAGGAACTCATGGACGCATAGAAACGTGTGGCTAGGTGCATTGTCATGATGCAGTACCCAAGTAGTGGCAGATTTTTCAAAAATGTCTTTTTTCCAGAACATCCGCGTAATAGCCAAAATTGAGCGTCTATCCTTGAAGTATAAACTCTTTGTAAACCCTTGGTGTTTAAAAAGACATTCAAAATTGTTTTCACTATGGATTGGCTTATCCTGGACTTCTTCGGTTTTTCACTCATGAGGTAAGAGTGTGGCAAAAAATATCTTTCATGACTTTTGGGATGCACCTTGTATATGCAGATTAAGTATATTTTTATTAGATATTTTCTCGTTATTTAATCCAAGGCGTCGGATCGTTATTTTTTGATTTTGGTTACGGTTATGTTTCAAACATGTGTATCAATTCGGTAACGTAGAAAATAACAGTTTTGATGATTAATAGAATGTATTACAACATCAATGCTGCTTTGGTTGATTTACACTGTAGCAGAGGGTCACGTTGTTCAGACGCGGAAATCGTACCCTCATATTTCTCCATAGACCTGTATGCGCATAGCGAAATACTCGGTGATACCACGTCTCAAGAAAATGACATTATAGAAGCTGTTCTTATACGAATTTCAACTGTCAAAATTATTCACAATCAATGCATAGAGTTATTAGAATATGAATAAGAAGATTAGAATTGAATAAGTGCCGTAAAGTGTACTGAATTATCGATAAAACATTTTATTATATTTATACAAGTGATTAATGAATATTCCTCGTCAATCGCGACCCCCTCCCCCGTTAATCGTAATGTGTAATATTAGGTTGTCTCATAAGTTTCTTTCGCAAATAAATTTGCACGAACATCCGTCCATAATCATCTGACAAAATTGGGATACATCAATCGTTCAGATGTGTGGCTTACTCATGAACTGACTGACTCAAATAAACTTCAGCGTATTTCAACATGCGATCTTCTTCTCCAACGACATAATAGCCAACCTTTTTTGAAGAGACTAGTCACTGGAGATGAAATTTGGATACTCTATGAGAATATCCAACGTAAACGGTCTTGGACCAAGGGTCCAGAAGCTTTAACCGTAGCTAAACCTGGCCTACATCCAAAAAAAGTTTTGCTATGCATTTGGTGGGACTGGAAGAGAGTAGTTTATTATGAGCTACTTTAGCAAGGTGAGACGATCAATTCAACAAAATATAGTTTCCAATTATACAATCTAAAGGATGATATTGCCTGAAAACGGCCAGAATTAAAGAACAGACGAAGCGTTGTTTTTCATCACGATAACGCCAGGCCTCATGTGTCTTTGCTCGTCAGAAATAAATTATTATCATTTTACTGGAATGTTTTACCTCATCCTCCATACTCTCCGGACATTGCCCCTTCAGATTATTATTTATTTCTTTCATTGAAAAAAATCGTCATAAGGCAAGGAGCAACCCAAAATCCTAGATTACTTGTTATATTTTACCTATATGATGAAAATTTACCTGATTTACCGAGTTTAGTTGATAATCCTTCGATTGTTTGACAAAGATCTAATCCCATCAGTACATCAATATAATAAATAATTGTTTATTATATTTTTGCCCCGAATGCATATCATAAATATAAAATAGTCATATTTCGGCATCCATGATTCAAACACAATTCCATAGATCTGTTTTTCCGACGAGACTTTTTTGCATTGGTGGAGAGCACAATTTTTTACACAGCGGCTGTTTCAGCTGCCGTTCGTGCCTTTCTCAATGCGAATAGATAAAAAAAAATCCTGTAAAAAAAGCGGGATTGAAAAGTTTGCGACACTGGCGTCACGCCCCGGTAAATCAAAGCGCTTTTTCACAGTTTTAGATCCAGCGTGTGTGTAGGTACGCTTCGTTGGAAATTCAATTATACTTTTTTATGTCCTCTCTGAATGAGGACACTTTGTCGAGGAAATCTATTCCAGGTCGTGATGACTACGTCTATCGGATCGGCGAATCCACAGGTCGTAATAATCCCGGGATGCTGTAGTGTCAAAGCGAAAAAAGTTTTATAGTCGCAGTGCCCGTAGTATCGCCGGGATCCTTAATCTGCCTCCTGTGAATCCTTTCGCAGGGTTAACAAAACGAACTTTTACTCGCTGCTCCAGCTCACTATTTTAAGGGAATGCATGCCATATTTTTTGTACGAGTGAAAACATTTCCTCATTTATATACCCCAACAATGCTGCGATTTCTATTTAAAATCATCCCCCATATATATGATGTTTTCGAATTTTATATTATTAGTATTAAAATAGTAACTAGTAATCGTTTTAGTAATAACATGCAGGCATTGAGACAATGCATTGAGAATACACTGCATTAAGACAGTCGATAAGAAATATTAATACTTCCCAATCACTCAAATTTGTTGGCATAATGAAATTATTTTCAACGATCTGGATTTGAACATAGATTATGCATATTCAGTGTATCTTACTTGTCTAAGAGTCCTATTAAAAACTTTTCAATTATACAAATATAATTGTACTATTGTTCCTATGATCTTACTTTTCCATGGATAAACGATTTTTTGGATGGATTAAGCAGATCACTCATATTTTGACTTGCATAATTTCCAATCAATCAAATATGGTGACATAAATTAGGGGCATCGAAAAGTATTCGCGTATTTTTAGACATTATGTTTGAGCTCAGTTTGTGACTGGACACAGCGATGAAAACATCTTTGTAAGTTATTTCATTTGTAGTTTAAAATTAAAAGAGATAAAAACAATTCAGTAATGCAGCTTAAGTGGAAATCCATTTAAAATCATGTTTTGCTTTAAGTCTGAAGAATTTTTTTTACAAAAAAGGATAAATTTATATTTTTATGCTAAATACGCGAATACTTTTCGTTACCCCTAATATATAGGTCAATGGACATGAATGAGCTGATTAAAAAAAATTCATATTTGTCTTATTTATTCTATTGTGGCTGATATTTCAGCGAGATCGTTATTACCAATTTAAATTTAAAATGTGGTCAGTAACCACGTCTCCTGTAGATTTTTAACTAAGAGTTTTGATAGGTTTTTATAAAGATTATAAAGAATTTGGTTGCTATGTTCATATTTTAGCAACTTAAATAATCATATAAGACGTTTTTTAAATGTAAAATAATTTTATTTCATACAGCAATTTTTTCCGCAATTCTTTGGTATTTTTTTGCCAATTGTAAACGAGTTCCATTGCTCAATTTATGCGGTTTTTTTTGCACTATACTCAAACACCTTCTAATATTTTATAAATAATTTTCTCTCTATAATTGATGATTATTAAACCCTTTTAACTAATCTTCACATGCATTTGAATTATAAAACTCTCTGATATCTTCATTTAAATTATAATTAATTTTTCCACCATTTATCGTCCACACAAATCCACTTTACTTTTCTCTCCGGACCGCGCAGCGTGAATGAAGTTTGTATATCAATAAATGAACCCTAACACTGTTGATAGCATACAAATTCGTTCATTTCTTCACATAAACATAAACAATACATACGTGTGTCTTCAGTTTTAGTAACAAAATTATGCATTTATTAAAGCTTTAAATCGATACATTTTGGGTAAATCGATACAATCGATACCACGCTGAGTTTATGTATATAATTTATATAAGATGATTTCTACTATTTCTTATGAGTCTAAGAAGATCCCATACCTAATCATCGTTTTTCGCAATATTTAGACGTGTAGGAGTGCCTTTACAGCACGACATTGGCATCAATGTATGATGAGACGCAAGACATCCGTCTCTGTCTTCGATTTACTAATCTCCGCACTTAACGTGCGAGAACGCTCTTTCTGTCGTTGTTTACGTGCGATTCTTAATCAACGGGCTAACGATTCATGCTTTCATTGAATACAAGTAAATTTGTTATGGACGCTGAAAAATTTTGTTATACAAAGCGTATTTTAAAATTGCGTTTAACCCAGTTTACAGCATCTGAATAAATTAAACACAATTGGAATATTTATAAACTTTGCACAGCAAAGCTTGTCCCAATACACTACTTCAGCGAAATATTTGCTCAACTTTTCACATAAAACCAGAAGTTAAATTATCAGTAAGCCCTAAGCTTGCTTTTTACCGCCCCCCCCCAAAAAGCCATAATTTAAATGTTCGAACAAGTTTTCCACGTTGTGCCCACGGAAGTGTGAACGAATACGTTGTGTCGCAAAATGTGCATCCGGATTTTTGCTCAAATTCATGAATAAAGAAGCATGCAATTCTGCAAAGAAATGCACATTTTTATGCTCGCATGTCGGAATATAAACTTGCATGCATGCCATTTGAAGGCTTTATGCATTCGTAGGTGTGTCCTTTATTTCGACGTCGTCTGCCTTGGTATGGAATCCCAGCGCGTATGATATTCGAGGAATATATAAATAATACAAAAGGGGTGTAAAAATGAGCGCGAACATTTGAAGTTTTGATTGTATCCATAAAGTTTTCGTAGCATATTTGAAGCGTGCCGATTTTTGCCGATTTTTCGACGAATAACAGCAATTTTTATTGTATATTATTAAATTACGAAAATACAGTATATTACGCAGAGGGCGGAAAAACTGTCACTTTGTATATACATCCGCAGTTTATTTGCTCATAAGCCCTCGTCGAGTACATATACATGGGAATATTGACACGCAAAAATATGTTGTTCCTATAAATAAGATATTTCATCCGACAAGCGGAGAAGGAAAATAGCAATATGATTTATCCCGCAAAAATGACTAGTAAAAAAATAAATAAAAAGGGTGCGAAGGAAAATTGAGCGAGAAAAGATGGGCGCATAAAATATTTTTATTGCAGTCTCGAGCCGAGTAATCGGCGGGTCGATGTCTCGATACGTTTTTCGTATATTTACATCGGCCAGATGAGACGAAGAATATTCCATTATGTTTGTAAAACTGTGTAATACGTTGCTCTCGAGATACGTCGGGCTCGGATGCGCCGTCGTCTGATATGGAAGGATAATCCATATTGGCACAACTAAACCCTTTCAGTATGAAATTCGATATTCGCTCAGCCGAAAACTTTTATATGGCCCGATGCTCCGGTTTTTTCTTCTCTGGATCTGAAATATCCACCGGGATGGACGCCAAGAAGCCTAATCGTTTTGAGATTAAAAGTCGTAATTTATAAACCCGATTTGGCAAACTGCTATCGAATTTCCGAGTGGCATTCGAGACTTAAAATATCTTTAAAACGGAGTTTTTCTTATTTAACTCAGAAAAAAATAATTCATATTTAATTTCACATAGTCGGTAAAGATATATCCTAAATGCTATAATTATATTTTAGCATATTTATCTTTTTTTATTCGTATGTCGACATTATATAGCCGACATTTTAAAACTCGTTTATATACCATGTATTATCTTCTATTAAATATTTTTGCTATTAATTATAATATATATACTATAGATAATATTTTACACTACTTAAAAGTCTGCGATTGGAAAGGGTTTATAAACATATTATCCAACAAATTCATAACGCTCCTAACACTTTAATATGTTAAAAAAATATTATTGATTTTATGAAAAATTTCGTGTGATCATCAAATACCTATATTTGTTTTTATTTTTGCTGTAGGTAGTCAGTTAACCTTGGCTGCGGGAAGAACATCTTCCCGCAGCCAAGGTTAACTGACGATTTTCCCTCTTGCGCGGACATCAAACACTGTACGCATAATAAGCAATATATGTCGTTATTCTAAACGCAACGTGTCAAAATTTACTGTTAAATTGACACATTGCGTCTGAAGGGAGACAAAAATCTAGTGAATTAAATCTGTAAAGATCAACAGTGGTATTGCGCAGGAATCAGAAAAGAAGATATCTTTTTAATAAGATCTACTCAAATCGTCTCGATACAAACTAACGCGATAGAAAAAGCTTAAAAACATTCGGTCTTCCTAATACTTGTGTGCAAAATTTAATACAAGGATAGAAAAGGTATTTAAATTTTTCTTCAAATTTAACTGTTAAAAATATTATATATACATACATAAGTAGCTCATATGTATTTCGATAACATATTTCGTCATTTTCGTCAGTTTCGAACCTCCTTCTTCCAATTGTCCATGCTCAGACGTGCGGCATTTATTTCTACTTGTCTATCCTAGCGTAGACGAGATCTTCCGACGAGTCTACTGCCACTCGGTCCCGAATCTAATATGGCACTAGGCACTCTATGAGTCGGCATTCGCGCTACATGACCTGCCCAATGTAGAACGGCGACGAAGGATGAACTCTCGTCTCAATCCAGGTTTACCCTAATTTCCTGGATTTGAAAAATTAAATTCTGAGGCGATTAATAAAGTTGTGCAGAGACGCACATGAGTGAGTAATTGAATTTGCAACAATAATTACTTTATAATTTATACCCAGCGAGTTGCTGCTACAGAAGTAATAATTCTAAAAATATCGTTTGTTGGTTTTATTATAAATATGAAAAAACATACAAACATTGATTTTTATATATAAGATCTACTGTTAGTTAATTGTACTATATCTATATTATTTGAGAAAGTGCAAACGATAAGTTGGCAAAGTTTTATCGCAATCAAATGAACGGTACGGCAGCACATTTAATACGGACAAACAAACATTGATTTTTATTTACTAGACTATGCCTATGTTTCTCGCGGAATCCTTAACAATAATTGGACGAAATTTTATCGTAATTCGATATACGGTATGGCAGCGCATTTCAAACGAACAAAACCCAATTTATTTTATATATTAGAAGAAGATGATAATTTCGCTACTCACTCATAGTTTTTCTCCTCTCCTACCTTACCAAATAATCCTAGGCAAAGGCAACGGAAAACCACCACATTAAATCCTTTTCCTAGTAAAATCTCCTATGGAGATCGTCTTCGTCCGATGGTTCGGATATGGCACATTAAGAAGAAGAGCGGGAGAGTCAACTCCAACCCGCAAGAAACTGGCCCACAGTTCTCGATAAACGCGGTTTCCTATTACGCGGCATCAGGGCAGAGAAAGACTTAGTTTTTCAATTAAAGGTTTGTATTTCTATACGCCGCATAAAATTGATAACATATTCTTTGAGCGTTCTCCGCACTTCTTTTCTACCCGGCTTAATCATTAAGCCATGTATTCTTATTACCCCGGGCTCTTTTTCATAATCTTACACTTGTGATATCTGCCTCGTGTAACAAGTTTTCCCAAATTCCTTTGTCCGGTTGTTTTGAGAACCAAGGTAATTGAAACATGAGACTATGCTTTTTTTGGTAGTTAAAATACAAACATCACCTTGTTTTATATAATCTTGACTTGTGTTTATGTAATACCTCATATACTGCTCGGGAATGGGGTTATTATCCGAATATCACTACAATTTTAATTAGTATTGTGTTCGTTTCGCCGGTTGAGCTACACGCGGGCCGTATGCGGCCCGCGGGCCTTGCGAAGTTTGTCCACTCTGGCACAAAGAACAAACTGGTAGACACATAGGTAGCAGAAGTTTTAACATAATACATCGTGTTTAATTTGCAAAAACAATATCAAAATGTATTTCAATAGTAAAAATTCTTTCATATTTTCAGATTGGAATAATTTTGCACGAAGCATTCTAATATCGCATATTTATGATGATGCATATTCATAAGCATATTGAATTTATCAAATGAAGAATCATTGGATTTCTATTCAATACAGTTTTATTGCGTCTGAGATACATTGGACAAAACTAGCTCAGAATATAAATGAATTGTGAGGTCCTTATCCTGGGTCGTTCTCATTGGATTAGTGCTTTGTTTGGTTATCAAAATATAGTATTGATTGAATTTGCTTCATTTTTTTATAATATTGTGTATAATCTGAGCTAAAAAAATTACAAAACGTCGTAGCACAGCCCGAGGCTTGATATTACGGAAGTTTTTGAGCTAGCAAACATGGACAAAAAAATGTTGTGAAAGATCAAATATTTCACTTATTTCAACAGCATACGCGAGAAAAAAAATACGATTGCGTCGAGGAGGATAAAGAGGAAGTCGGGAAAATATGCTTGGATAAAAGAAAACGGGGAAATATTCAAATAAGCAAAAATATTGTATCCTATCGCCGTGAAGCCTCCGACTCAGGAATGGGGCCTTATCTCAGCATAAAACCCACTTTAACGTATTCCGACCGATCGCAAACAATAATAAAATCGTTCGGGGCATAAAGTTTGATACTTGGACGATTATGCTCGCATAATTATGATGTCACACGGGTGTGTGCCGTTATTTGGTCTTTGTGCGCGCGCTCGGTGTTATCCTGCGAAGGAATAAAGGACTTGCATGGCTGAACGATTATCGGGCATTCACACATAATTGACTATGTAGAGACCGCACTCAAGATCACATGAATAAGATATAAGTGTCAGGTTTATGTTGTAGAACATTATAGGGCTCCCTGCGATCTTATCTCAATTGAGTTTGCCTTATGAAAGTCTAAGACTCTGCTGCGCTATGGTTTTGTAAATAAAATGTAAGCGTCTTGGAAGAATCATGGCTTTCGTCTCGGTGCTTTCAGTCTTGCGAAAAATTCCCACTAGTGTCGTCAAACGTTTTGAAAGTACGTACTGAAATTGCGAAGGAGTCATGTTGACAATTTTCCATCGAGAAGATAAAAAGAAGACTTTAAATTGGTTGTTACTACCCGCCCAGACCCGCCCTCGGAGCATACAATCAAAACTTTAACCCAACCCAATTTTTTTGAATGTCGATCGATGAAGTACTATAAGGGTAGTTTCATTGAAATAGATCCAATCAAAATGGTTTTCTTATTTTATTGAATAAGTTTAAGTTTGATAAATCGTTTTATCAGATATCTTTCAATCTTATCTGAAAAACGATCTTCAAATAAATATTAGATATCTATATCTTATTTGAATTTTTAAACAATCATTGATTTAACTTTGTATTCGTGACTATCTTTATATACGTCAAACCGAATGTTAAATAAAGAAAAAATATTGCATTAAGTTCGCATAATATATTCATGGTTATACATCAACGCAAAACCTCGGCTTTATTACTGTGAAATATTGCCAAAGACTCGATTGAAACATCTTAGTGATGCTGTTTTTGTTCCATTGCAAGCAAACGCGGCACCCATCTTGCGCACAGCTTTCTCATGTCTAAATGCTCAGTCCATATGCGATATATTACACTTTTTGAAATATCTACAATGTCTGCGCATTTTCAATGACATCTTCGCAGTTTCTTCGAAGGAACAGACTCCTGCAGAATAGAATCTCGACTTTTATGTTGTTTGAAGAAGAAATACTTCATTCAGTCATTTAGCAACAGCGAGTGGCTATAAAACAGTGAGGATTTGTTCAAGTCTTTATTTTAAATACCATGACCGTTAATGATATCTATCCATTTGAGGTTTTAGATGTATTTATAGTATATTATGTTCATAAAAATAATAAAGTCACTCTTTGCATGCTGGTTTTAATAAAATTTTAAGTTAAGTGAATTAAGACAATCTTCGATTACTACTCATATTTTTATTAGGTTTCCTTATAAAATCTTGTTTCATCAATAAATTATGGATATAAAAAAAAAATTCACGGCAAGGGACGTTTTAAAAGATTCTCGTAGCAAGTCTTTATAAAAGCGTATTCGGCTTCTGATTATTGGATTATATTATTAGATGAAGTCTGCGATGGATTTAGTTGTGTTTTAAAATTCCATTATTTTCCTACTTTCGGTCAATTTTCCCTGTGTTACCATCTCGGATTGATTAGATTTCGGTCCTGAAGTGTATGTCTGGCCTCTTAATGTAATTGTGTCCCTCCCCGTAGATGTTTCCTCCGGAGTCAATGATTGCAATCTCGGAATAAGAAAAACAATCTCTTTTCGAATCGCCATAACGACGGAAGGAAAACTACGTCGTTTGACTAATTTCATCGTTTCGACCCTTCGTCGCGGCCCATCGAATCGGGATTCGAAAAGGGGCACACTTTTAAATAAGGTCCTCGCCATCGATTCCCTGCAAAGCGGCTGTGTCGGGGAAATTTTAGAGCTTTCCGAAATATATTTTGTGCAGGCTCGAATAGAATCTGTCTATCGCACGTACTCATCATGGACGAATAAGTCCGCGAAAATAGAGTATCTGTAGAGAAATACGGTCGGTTGGATATTTTACACAGTTGAAAAATATAATTTCAGCGGATGCTTTTCAGTAGCTGTTGAAATGGATCGTGGTATCTTTTGAATTCATTCTTGAGAATTTATGTCAAATGTATATTTTTAGAAAAGATTTTGTTTGTATCAAATTAATTCATAATTAATCCTTTGATTAGTGAGCTAAATAAATCTTGAATTACCCGATTGAAATCCGCTTTCTGCGAAAATTGTTCATGTTCAGATGGCAAAACTTGTCAGAATAAACTGAACAATGACTGTTTTAACTGACAATGACATTTTGGTGTAGTCGTATGTTTAATCAATATTACCTAACCGATTAAGCTACAATATCGTATGACGTACGTTTAATGATACCAATTCAAATATAAAACGCGTAAATTTAGGCAACGAAATTTAAACAAAATGGGTCATTATTAATACATATTATATCCTTCATATAATAAATCTTGAATTTTAAATGAACTATTTAAATGGAGAAAATAGCTAATTAAAAATGATCCTTATACTGGACTTCATAGGGAAACAACTTGAAGAGATACGAACTAAAAATAGAACGCAATTTTGGCAGATAGGTACAATGTACGTGTCCTGAATAGCACAGGATACAAACACCTTAATAAAAATAGTTTAGAGCATAATTCATGAAATGCTGGATATTTATGGGAATAAGATTGGCCTCAATAACGATGCCTTTTTATAGAATACTGTTAAAATTTATATCATTAAGCTCTCAAAAGTGCATATATCTGCCAAAGTTCCAGCTGTTAAAGTGTCAAACATTTGTAATGAATTATTGGAATAATTTATTGGAAAATGGAGCATATTTATTATATTAGATATTTCTTTCGTGCATAGTTAGAATGGCTATTGAACGCTGCTCGTATTTCATTTTATCGCACACTTATTAAATTGTGCGTACTATTTGAATCATTACTTTACAAAAAAATTCGACAAAATTAGTTTTTCCCATGGAAAACTTGTTTGTTTTCTATTTTATCTTATTACATGTATTCAATGAAGCAATCTCAGTTGGTCCGTGAGTTTTCTCCGTTTGTTATTGGGGCGATCTGTGTATATTTAGTAGCGCTCCGCTAGTTTCTGATGACCGATGAGTTTGAAGTTAATTTTCTCTTTTGCCTATCTGCTTAAGGAAAAGAGGAAAGTTTTTAACGAAGCTTTAAAAACCGTCGGAAAGTTTTAAGGGAAGAATGCGATTTTGTCCCAGCGATGGTAGGTGGAAAAGAGGTGAACGGTAATTGGGGCATCTCGACGTAAATCTGTATCTCAAAAGCGAAGCTCCGAGGGGTTGCTCCTCTTCCAAGTTGACGTGAAATTCGATTCGGATTTGATTTTCTGCTCTTTCTCTATGCTAACCAACGGAAACTTTCTCGCAATCTAACGTGGACCCTTCTTAGTTGCAGATAAATATCGAGACGGAAATAGACCTAAGAAAATACATCCGATTGGATGAAATTTTAAATTGGCATTCAAATCGAGTTTGAACAAGACCTGATTTTGGAATGAGACCCTTGATTTGGCACAAGGGAATCCTTCCTGAAAAATATTGCTGTTGAATTATTTTACATAAACCATATGTATCGATCCACAATCATACTGAAGCTATCTATAAAATGAAATCTTTTAACACGTTTAATTTGAGACTACGTTTTTCAACACGGTTGACATGTTATCTCAAGTTCTAATTAATTGATTTGCTTCAAATTTAGTACGAACTTTTTATATATAACCTTCTATTGTCTCTACCAGATTTATGCCATTAAAAAAAATAAAGCCAATTTTTTTTTACAATTAATAAAAATTTAAACAAAAAATTGAACTTTTTTTTAAAACAGTCGTCATTTTGTGAAAATAAACAAGTTTGTTTTCTTTAAGGTAGTGACTATAGCGACATTTTTTATTAATTTATTATCTTTTCTTAAATTTTATTTTAAATAACTATAAGGGTTGAAATTGTGTCAACTAGAAGACGTCCTTTTTACCCTTACAATTATCCAGCCTATACTTTTTAATTTTTATTATTTATTTATTTTTTTACTAAACTTGAAAAAACATCCAAAATTTGTGCCTCTAGACTAGAATACTCTTTTTTAACTTTTTTTTATATTTTGCATTTGAAAATTGCTTATAACCTCTGGGTGAGATATATTATATTTCAAATTAGTTCGGTGTGTTTTCAAGACAGACATACATTATTTACATACTCTTATACGCCATTAAAATTAACTTGGGTACGTTAAAGTTTTTCGCAAATATTTTATTAAAATAATTTTTGAAAATCTACACCTTAATTTTTATTTGAATAATATCTGGACATGCTGATGAAATTTAATTTTTTTCATTGAGGTTTAATTTTAAAAAAAATCGTTAATTTTAATGATTTTTAACATATTTTGACCATAATTTTTAAATTTCGCTCGATATGAATGTTTTTTATTAGCAAATAAATATATAATATATACACGAAGAACATTTTAATAAGTTTAAACTACCCTCACGGAAGGATTTGTAATTTATTTTTGCTTCAATACAAAGTGAATGTTACAGAAAATGGCAAGGATTGTGACTTCTATGCTACACACGCCTGAATTTCTCGGATTTAATTAAATTTCATTTAAACCCATGGATGAAGAGTCTATGTCTTTGTTTAGAGCGACGTGATGGTGTCCTGTAATCCAAAATATATGAGATCCTTCGACAAAGGCGGTATTTTTTTCTTATTCCAAGTCGAGCAGGATATCTCGATTTAACACTTTATCGCTCGACGCCATTTTTCATCCCTGTTCTTCGGCAGATTATTGCACCCCACACGTGCGCTTGTCGTTTGCTTCCTGCTTGATTTCCGCATCCGTTGGCAGTGCCGATCCTGTTCATGATCATCCCTTGCAAAATGATTGGATTATTTAAGTAGGCTGTCATACACCTGATGGCGATGTTTTATTACGATGCCGAAGGCGCTTTTGATGTTCGGTGTCGTCTGCGTATTCTTTATTTGTTAGCCAAGCTGCATAATTCCTTTACCAGCCTCAGGGAATAGTTAACAAGTTAGGCTTTAGCCTTTATTATTCAGCAAGTCACATATTTCAGAAATGGGTAATTTTTACTGCCGCTTTCGCTATGAAGGCGACATCCGCTTTACAACCCTCTGGTGCTTTAAATCCTAAAAGAAACTATAAAATATCAGCACCATTTTATAACCAGAACTGGTTACATCATAGATTTTGTATTAAGAATTTGTGATTTATTTAATTGATGATTCGCCGATATAATATAATTTATCACCATATTCTCAACTTATGCCATTTATTTTAGGAAATTATTACGATTAATATTTTGTTAGGAGGTATAAAAAAATGCTCCTGATCATATTTATTTTTGATGAATTCTATCTCTTTTTTAAAATATCTCTCGACTATAAAATATTTAATTCACGCCACCTTTTTTTATAGTTTAATATCCATAAAAATGAAGACGGTCTGTGACCATTGTTCGAGTGACTTTGTCACAAATCAATACTAAGTTCGTAGGATATTTTTACAAAAATTGCCAATAACAACCCCAAATAAATAAGAAAAAAGTTGATTAAAAAAATCTTTGATCTTTTTGAGTGATGTGAATTTATTCATGTTGTCAAGAAGACGTATTACATGTTTCGTTGTTTGTTTTGTTTTTATTGTGTTTAATCAAGATGTGCTGTACTCATCCTACCCCATAACACCCATCCTATTCGTTTGGCCGATAAGTTTTAAATGTGTTTGCACGATAGTTCTGTTCTCGGTTCATCTCTTAAACTTCTCTCGCTCGATTTAAATTTCTGGAACCAATATTGGCAGCTGTAGACTATTACTATTTCACTATATACAACTTTGATTGTTTTACTAGCTTTTGCGGCAATCCAAAACTGAAGACACACATGTATATTATTTATGTTTACGCAAAAGAATGAACGAATATCGTACGCTATCAACAGTGTTGAGGTTCATTTATTGATATACAAGCTTCACTCACGCTGCGCGGTCCTGAAAGAAAAGCGGTGGACATACGAATATAGCATCTATGTTTGACTCGTTTTAAAATTAACTCAATAATCAAACCTGTTTATTAAATTTGTATTTTTTTCTCAATTTGTTTCAGGAATATCTGCGCCTGATCTTCTCTAGCTGCTGATGATTCAAAGAGCGTCTCCGCCAACAAGTTGGATGTTAAGGCGAATCTGCTTAATAAGATATGAAATCGACGTAAGGCGCATCGATGCATTGACGCCCTAAGTCTCCATGATCTCTCAAAGCGTTGTGTTACATTTAACGTTAATTATTAACTTATAAGTGATCTTTTGTACTTAATTAAGGCATGTGGCGGCTTGATCCACGCTTGGAGAAGCACTGCATTTTAACTTAAAAAAAATAATAAAAAACGGTTCTAAAAGGATGATCTACGGTAGCGGTTGACTTCGTTTTGTGTCGTCTGGTTTAATTTGACCGTCAAATTGTGTATGTAGAGGTACTTATTTCGATGCATTTTTTAACTCCTAGACGTCGGGTATGACGTACGCAGATTAGATTCAGTATTATTTTTCGCAGTTGTCGAAATTTTCGGATCGGTTCTTAGACGCGACGGATTTTCTTTGTATATGGAACAGTACCTGTATGAAATGAAGACTATTTTTATTGTACGCGTTTGAAGTGTTTATTTTGCATTTTTGTGCCATCCTTGTATGGGGGAATCTCAAACTTTTTTATGGCTAGGGTTGCGTACAATCTATTTTTTGTTCTGGTCGATTATTATTTTTACATAAGTGCTATTATATGTATGGAGTTTGTATTGAGATTTTTAAGACGGTTCTCAAAAAAGGGTAAACGATCACGATGTGAATAGATAGTTTGCGTTGTTTTCTTGTTGTGCCGCCATTTTTGTTTATAAGAGGGCAATAAAGGAGGCGAAGGTCTCCTTCCCGGGAAGAAAAGAAATGAACTGCTTACCGGGATGGAACGGCGCCATTTTTTTGACCCACGGGAGAAATCTTGTGGGCCCATCTTATAAATATTTATGCCCTTTCATTCATCGGAGATGAGATAGAACTTCTTATTCTCCGGTCAGTTTCCGTCACGCTGTATTAAAGGGTTTCAACCCTGGACGTCTGGATCGATTCAAATTTCAACTGGATTCGATAAATCTTTGAAATAATCCTCCTAAATAGGTATAATGTATAATGCTTAGGATATTTTTTTTCATTTAAGCGTAGAAATACTTGTTAACTCTCCGAGAAACTCGTGGAAAATAGTGTTTTTTTTTCTTGACGAAATTCCACATAGCATGAACCCTCTTTATAAAAGAGACGATGGGAAACTGACTGGAGTTATTTGAAGAATGTTCTTCGAAAATGGGGATGTGACGAAAACGCCGGCTACTCCAACCCCTCCATCTGAACGCCAATAAAGCGCTGAAAAACGATTTTATTTTTGTTTAAAAATAAAATTCCCCGAACGGAAATTTTCATGTCAATTATGTAAAAATATTCAGGTTGCAATCGTTTTACTTCGCGGCATTTTAACAATTTCCGATCAAATAAATTTTCGATAATCGCTTAAAAGTGTTCAACTGGGGGAGATAAGAGAACAACATATTTTGAGCAAAGTAGATAATAATTGTCAAAGAAGAGCAATGAAAAGGAAAAGGGAACAACTAAGTTGTTCTTAAGGGCGTTATCGGGGAAATTTACCCAGAACACACCACCAAACGTTCCGAACAAAATGTCCACTTTTATAGATTATCATCTGCTTTTATATTTAAAAAAATCATCCACAAGATATTGATCTATATATACTCCCTTGATTGATTCACATGACGTCTCATAGTAATATGATTTTGACTTGTCGAATGCATTTTTTTAAATTAGGGTGATAAGGATCTGTCGAATCAAATCAGAGTGTAGTGGTAGTGGAACAATTTTTTTAAAAATATGAATCAACTTCATATCATTTTTGTATAATTTTGTTGGGTGTTTCAAAACGTTGTTTATACATTAAATCTAGATTTTGTCGTTTTTAATCGAAAAGACGAAGCTTCAGGGGTTGCTTCGTTCTTCTTCGCCAGTGAGTAGACCCTGAAAGGCTTTCGATGAATAAAGAGGGAAGATGAAATATTTTTTGCTAAATAATTTATAAAATGATAATAAAAGTGTTCGTGTCGAAAGGTGATCATGTCAAAAAAGGGTGTGAATCAATTCTTCATTCCTTTTCTAGTCTGTAGATAGAGGTTGAAAATATATTAAGTTTAATCTTTCAATTTTATACTATATTTAAGCGGATTTGATTTGGTCTAGCCAGATTAAGGTGAGCGGGTCGTGTTCCGGTTATTAAAAAAAATCACAGTGAGATTTAAAATTAGTATAGCGACTTAGAATATAAGAGATATGTTAGATAGTGATATGAAAAAAAAAATGATGAAATCACTTGGTACTTAAATTAGATAGCTAGATGATTTTTCTTCTTGAATTCATAGTGGTTAAGATCGCTGAACTAATGATAAAAGCAGTTCATATTAATGAGATGCCTCAAATTTTTCGTATTATACAAAATATATAATGATAATTCTATATTAATTATAGTGATTTTCCAAATATTAATCTTTCCTTCTTCATTAGTATGCGCTTTAGCGCATACTTAAAAAATAAACTTATATACTCAAATATTATTTCAAAAAATAAATAAATCAATGTGTTCTTATAAATTAGCAAGAATTTAAATCATCATCGATGATATAAACAACGGTTTGTGACAGCCCTGTTCAATTGAGCGCGCAATTCGTCAACATCATCGAGCAGGGCCGCATTCACGCAATTAAATTCGGCGCTAATATAAGAACACATTAAATTTGGACGCACGTGCGTCCAAACCGATACATAAAGTAGTTGTAGTATAATATTTTAAAAAAATGATTAGCTTCGACTTTCTCATAAAATTTAAGAACTGTTTAAATAATGTAATCTCTCAGTGAATAAAATATTCTTATCAAGAAAACGCTAGCAAACGCAACACCAAGATTTATAAACGAAAATATATTTCGCATACATATATATTATTATAAAATAATTATAAAATTGATTTAATTAAAAAAAATGATAAATGATTTATGATAAAAAAATGAAAGAGTTATTTTTAGTATAAGAAGAGTACCTTGATTATTATATATACAATAAATTATAAATATATGAATACAACATATATATATTATATATACATTAAATAGCTTTAAAGATAACAAAATAGTGAAACTATTTTCTATTACATATATTTTGAATTAAATAATAAAAAAGAATAATCTATATATATTAAATAACTTAAAAACCTAGTGTCCGGATACTACGCGTATCTCAAAAGATCGGGGGAGTGGCTGTTGTATATAGTATACTTTTAATTTGTTATTTTTAATATTTTACAAGGATAAAAAGCACGTTTTCATCGACTAGTAATATTTAGACAAGCGTCACTATTTCATCACTATTTATTATTTTTATTTTTAGACCTAAATCTAGACTTCTAAAATTTGATTTCGGACTGTTCGAGTCTTATGCGGAGTGATCGAAAAGCCCGTGTGCAACGTGCGTATTTTTTGACAATTTTTAAAATGGCAGTCACATTTCTTCAACGGTAGTCGTATTTGTAAGTAGCATCATACAATTTTTTGTCGCTCTTAGTTTAAAAATGTACTAAAAATTGAAAACGATCTTTGCAGATGCACGAGGAATTTTCGATTAGTCTGTGTAATAGTAAGTTTAAAAATTAACCATGTGTTCCTAACGAGCCTTTTTCGTTGTGTAAATATAACAATGTCCTTAATTTTTTAGTCTCGAATTTCATCGCATGTTGTTTTTTTAATTATTTTGATCTATCGATCAGCGAATGATCTGCCGAATTGAAATTTCGATGCGGGCTTTTAGCTGCATAACAAAATCGAGATTATCTCGCGGCTGCCTGCGCAAAACTGCAAAATGTTATTATGCGATGAAGTTCGGTCTTGTACACCATTTGAACATGAAGATCTGAAAATCAAGTTTGATTTCATGAGTAGAATCCTATGAACTTTGATCGTGGAAAGGATGTGAAGTTATATTGTTATTTTGCAATCGTTGTCTATTAAAGGAGAACTTGTATTCAAAAGCCTCTTTCTTGAAATATTTTCGCAAATTAATATCATTTTTCGACATTTATTTTTTTAACTATGCAGTTAGACTTAAGGACTATAATTTTGAATTACAATATTTTTTTTGGATAGTCATAAACATAGTTTAAAAAAATCTTGATTGTTGTGTAGTCGGAATAGATTGAAATCAAATCAATTATTGGTTTACAGGGTCAATTTTATATTGAATAATAAAAATCATCAAAACAACAATACTACTTCACTCCTTGATTGTGACATATGTGTATAATTTTAACCCTAGATTTTTTCAGACACGCTGCCGTTTTTTAAAAAATTAGTGAAAAAAAACGTAACTTTAAGCATATTTATATAGAGAACATTTAAAAAATCACACGAGAAAGTTCGATACTATCGCAAACTGTATAAAAGACGTACTTTCTCCAAGATAAGCAACTCATTTCAATGATAAAAATGTGATACTTTAAACGTAAAAGCTATACAATCAAACAATTTAATAATATCTTAATAACGCCAAAGTGGAAAAAATAAAAAAAATAAAAAATTGACGCCATTAGATAATCCACGCGCAAATGGCGCGATGATTTTTCCGTAATATTTAAGATTTAAGCATAGTGAAGAGTGAAATTATCCCTTATAATATTCTTCGATCGATCAAAATATACCGTAACTGTATTGTAATTTAATATAAATAACTAAATAAATAAAAATATATAAAAATGATTAATCTTCTACATTCCACCAAATTATAGGAATAAAGCTTCTAATTGACTACTTCATATTTTTTAAAATAATGTAGATATCTTGAAGAGATGACTAGCGATCAATCTATTGTTTTACTTTTAATTAACTTCTATTTGTAATATTTACCATTTTTACCTATATGAATAAAAATAAATGCGATCGGCATCCGGGTACAATATGAAAGGCCGACTGAACCCAATCCGACCCTGGACGAATCATTCTGCGCGCCCATAAACAAGCCGTTAACATTCGGCGTACTCTTTCACTCGCGTCGGTATTAATGCGCGCGAAAGAGACGGCACTGTATCGATGATGCGTGATATTGCGCAATATTTATCATGCAATCATCATTTTCGCATACAAACACAACATCATGCACATTGAACATTTATTTTAACATGTCTGTATTAATATTTATTTTATTATTATTTATATGTATGTATGTATATATGTATGTATACATTTAGCAATCTGCCTTTCATATCGTACTTATTGCAAATTTCTAAGGACTGCCCTTGCATCGAAGGGTCGGTCAGTGGCTGATACTAAACATAGTTAAACGTAAGGTTTCGTGGCGACGAACATTAGTATCAATTCTGACGCTTCGATTTTCGTCCTGATGTTTTGATTGTTTGTATTGTTTCGACGTGATTGGCGATCACGACCAAGATCGAAATGAAAGAATTGAACGTAATAAAACGTGTAGCTAGAGAAATATTCTGACTTGACAAAATACGTCCTTAAAATTAAATCAGTGCATTTAAAACCACCCTTCGGAGGCTTGAAATGTAACGTACCTTATACGCTAATATAGTTTGAAGCTAGGCTTTGTTATTGAGTAGTAACAAAAAAAATGTATTAAATCTTTAAAAAACACGCAAAAAATTTTGAATATGCCTAATCAAAGAATGAGTACCTATTTGCTTACTTCAACAATTATTATTATATTACCTTCCAAAAGAATGGAAGACATAGAGGAGAAAGATTTTATACTTATCTAGTTAACTTCGAATCATTATAAAGTAATGTATTCAATCAATCATGAGACTTAATTGTTTAAAATGGAAAAGAATAAGTAAAATGAGAAAAACTCTTAATGAGATTTTAAATATAATATTTAATATAACTTATACATTAAAGAAAAATGTAAGTCATTTTACATCCCGATTTCACCAGTACTTAATAATTAGTGATGCAGAACATATTTTTTGAATAAATAAAAGTTATGATTAGCGATTAGGGTTTCTCTCGTAGGGCTTGCGAAGGTCGCGACACTAGGTTATTTTTTTATTTTCGCCACTTCCTTATATTCCCGTATTAACCGAACGGTTAACGAAGCGGAAGAAATGGGCGGTCGTCCATCATTCGTCTTTTCCCCACTCGGGATACCTTTCCGGTGCTACGAGGACTCGGCGAACGGTAGACGATGGAGGAAGAAGGAAGAAGGAAAACTTCCCTTTTTTTGTTCCGGAGTCCGAAAAGCTCGCATTGTGCCTGAAGATGGCTGTGGAGATTAAAAAGCGATTTGTAGGCCGCGAGCCTCTCGTCTCACCGATGCGACTTCATTTCGAATGATAAATGCTTGTTTGCGATATTTTTCTTCTTTTCTTCCTTCACAATGACACTTTTATTCTACGTCTATTTGGACGCCCCATTTTCCTCCCCAGCCGGAGAAACATCACCGCGGATGTGTTCATACGGATACTTTCTTTTATTCCATCCCCCCACGTATGACACCTCTGTTATTTGTTTTATTCTCTTTCGTATTTATAAGTATTTCCATCTTTCGAAGGCGTTTAAATATCGAAAAAACTGTATACAGACGTAATGCGTATCAGATCGAGTACCAAGTGTGTGCGTTTATATGCATCATGTATGAAATTGCCCCAATCAATCAATAATTCATTATTATATAAGCGATTTAATGCTTAAAGTGCTAAGATGCGATATATCGCCGATTGTGAAAATAACGAAGACTGCAAACAATGATCGCTATTGGCTCATTGATGACTTCAAAATGCTCGAATACAAGTAATTCTAGCGCGTCAGGGTATCAGTGATAAACGCTTTGACGGACACGTTTGCATTATACAGTCATTTTTCGCAGACGTGTCCGCCAACGCGTTAACTTTGTGGTGCATCTTGCTTATATATTAGCGCGATCAAACAAGCGCAAGGAAGATAGATAGATACTAACTTTCGTTCATCGAATAAATTCGATTAAACATGTCGCTTCATTGGCCTTGTTCTTAAGAGCCGGTAACGTCTCGTTTTTTTTTAAATCGTCGCTTTGAAATCTGAGCACAAGAAGAAAATTATATACATGCGCACTTCGTACTCAACTTACTTAGTCATTCTACTCAAACTAACAGATGGAATCTAATCAAACTTCATCCTCTCTAATGTACGTGATTTTAGCTTAAAACTTGCGTCACTCATTAGACCAAAAGTACTTCAAGATAGTCCTGTAAATATTTCACTAGCAGCCCGGACTTTTCGCGATCGCAAGCCTTCTTGTTAAATTAACTTTTCAAGGTATTTTCA
Source organism: Stenopsyche tienmushanensis (assembly GCA_008973525.1). NCBI lineage: Eukaryota > Metazoa > Arthropoda > Insecta > Trichoptera > Stenopsychidae > Stenopsyche > Stenopsyche tienmushanensis. The sequence continues at coordinate 2,184,786 of WACJ01000533.1, read as the reverse complement.
TTAATACTCTAAGTCACGCTTAGATGCTAACTGAATAAAAATGTGATTATAAAATAAACATATATTTAAATATTTCAAAAAAAAAATGAGAGGAATATTTTATTTATAAATATATAACTTCCTCTATTCTCTTTTTAAATACTAACCATTATTTATTTAATTATTTTGTAGCGTTTGCGGCGCGCCCCCCTTTAGGAGGGGCGCACCGACGAGTATTAGTCACACGTTATATCGGATATGAAATGATTTTTTTTACACAAATATATTTAAAAATATGCGTAGGGTTGTTTATAATTTTACTGTATTCATTTGTAGGTTTTGGCTCTTGTAAAGAAAAAAATGCCTGCCTAATAACAACTTGCATATCAATTCAGTTGATTATTTATAAGTACATAGGCTCTTAGTCCTTATGCGATCGATCGAACACATCAATGCGTTTCGGGCACCCCTTGAATTGCATTTGAAGGCGAGATTCGGCCCGAAGTTGGGGGTTGCTGTGTTCGAGCGATCGGTTGTTTTGTCTCTTCAGCTTTGAGACTTAAATCTTGTTAACACCTTGTTCAAATTATTCACTTTAACTTCCTTATTAAAGTTATCGGTTGACTTATTTTTTAAATATTTCGTAAATGGTCGTGCGCGTATGGTGGTCTTTGTGTGCGCGCATGGTCGTTTATTTGTAGTCCTTTCGCAAAATGAAATGTAAAAAATTCCCAATTATTTTTATTAAGTACAATTGTATGAATTTATACAATTGTTATTTTTAATGTGCATTGTAATTCATTAAAATTTTTCATTCAATACTTTTCTGTGTGTTTTATTTATCAAATTACCTCCCTATCCCAAACATTTTATAATAATCACAATGCGAGAGCAGAGTTGAGTAACTAATGGTAAGGGGTGTAAATACTTGATTTTCTGTTGGAAAACTAATCTTCGAGCCTTGGTAAAAGAGGAATATCGAGGAACTGCTCGGATTAGTCATGGATAGAGTCGCCTGGATGAGCTGACAGCGGGAATTTAGAGGAGCTGACATAAAAGAAGATCACCGCGTGGCACGTACAACACGCCGCCCCAAACGACAATGTCGCATCTCATAACCAGTGCCGAATTCTTAAATTAATTATATGGATATAATAAATTGCATCATTATGTATCTCACAACGAATTACTGTTTTTGTTCTGAAATGGCAAGAGCGTCGAATCTACGGACGATGTCTTAGCTGATCTTTTTCGAGGTGGGAGCTGATGTGTTACAGTGTTAAATAAGCATTTGACACAAGAATTTAAGCTCTTGAAGGGGGGATTCCGGCGGCAATCGGATTTTTCCTACTTAACCTCACCTCGACGATCGTTTCTCGGTAAAATTGACCTACATGGTTTATTTTCTATTGAATTGGAGAAGAGGCAATGAAAAGTAAATAACGGTCAGGAAAATAGCTATTTCATTTAAAATAATTATTTGCTATTTTTAACAGAGGAAGACCCACTCCTTCAAATATGATCATGGTCAACTCAAAAACGGTAAAGAAAAAATATTTTTTTGTAGTTGTAATAGTTTGCTCTCAAATTTCCGAGTGTCTTTTATTTACAAGAATTTCCATGTACTGCATAAATACATAACAATTGGGGTGGTTGTGGAGCAGGTTTCAATAAATATTGGGAGAATATGTGAAAAGCCTTATTATTAAAAAGCTATTCACTTACGTGATAGTCGACAACAATGATTGTATTATTTTTAAATAATATTCTTTTGAAGTTTGCATTTGCATGGGAGTAAAACTTGAATTATAATTAACTCCTTATCTCACTCCTCATTTTCTATACCAAGGCGTATCGGACGCTCTCTAATTATTGCCTTAACGATCCTGGCCGGGATTTTCTCACTAGATCTCGAGGTTCAATGCCGGACGGTAATATTCCTGACCGAAAATGGTGTCATCCCAATCATCGGCAGCAGGAAGATTCTTCTAAATGCGGATGGATCCGACTTACTGGGCGACCACCATTGATAAAAAAGAGGCTACGTTAGATAGTTGGCAAAAGAAATGGCCCCCGTTCATTTCAGATCGCCACCTCCTATTTTTCCATTTGATTCGGCACTGTTTGAGATGTCCTTCGGCCGCTCCAGACTACTGGATGTCCCAGTTTCTCACAGGACATGGGTAAATTAGAGTTAGGGGTCGCTTTTCAGGATTGACGTCAGATTGCGAGGCACTTTTTCGTTGTGTCAACGGTCCGTATTACGGACCAGTTGAACACGCAGACCTTGTGACCACTCCCTCAGAAGTTCAGGGCATTTTTCCTCAGAAGTTCAGGGCATTTTTAGCATATGTAGAAGTTACGGAGAAAAATGTATCCCCGGGGCATTCTATCGGGTCGTAGAAGTTTCATTCACTATAAGATTGCGAGTGAGATTTAGAAATTAATCTTTTCCACATATTATACATTATACACATATGATATGATATTTTTCAATATATATTACCTAGTTATAAGTAAATCATTATTTAGCTAGACCCCGCCCCCACGCTTAGAGCGCAAGTGGTCACAAGAAGTTGAGAAAAAGCAAGTCCTTGCAGACATGGTTTTATTAGCTTTTGATTTTGTACCAGTACGTGTACTTTTGTTGAAAGAACTGGCATGGACCTGATTAGCGGTTCCAATATACAGTCAGAAGAGGGTTATCTATCTCCATTTTGGTCATATACATCATAGACACCCAACATGTATATGCGCGGATGCCTAATGTTTAGCATAAAATGATCACTAGACTAGTAGCAAAAGTTTATTATATATTGTACAAACACATTTTCATCTTTTAATTAATAATTTCCGTTTTAATTTCGCGTATTATTTATTCAAATTTTGAAGTAATTCGATTTAAATTCCTCAGCATCTTATAAAACTTATCTACAAATGCAGATGTGTTTAAATGGGGGTGACAAAATACATAACAAATATATAAAAATATGTCACGCATATTTTTATGCGCGAGCACGCGCATATTTTTTGGATCCTAGCCCTTCAGTCCGCGCTACACGTAGCCTGAAGCAATAAACCACGTAAATGTACTACTGCGTTTCTTTTCAAATCATTACTAAGCGCATGTGGTTTGTAATGCATGCTGAGTACTCACTAATAGATAATATTACAGCATTCTTCATTAAATGTAGCTACTTTTGTCATGATATTAGTTGATGTGAATAAAATAGTGCGATCTCTTTAATTTTGAAATAGAACTTTCATCATAAGCAGTCATGTTTTTAAATCAACATTCGATAACCATGCTTTAAAAATATTTTCATTGGAAAAGGGCGACAAAATGTCTATATGTTTAAACTTTTGCAGCTCCATAATCCCATCGAGATTTGGGAACGCTGTTTTTTTAATCTTCCAAAGGTTGGAGCTTTAATACTTTCCACATTTAATTGCGATCACTGCTTTGGCTTTAAATCCACTTTGACAACAAAGTTCAATAAACTTATTACCCTCGCCATAAGAGGATTTCATTGGATATGATACAGCCCAGGGCCATTTTCTCCGAATACTGTCTGCTTTGAATCTGAAATCCATCTGAGCAACCCTTATCAAACAACTCTCCGATGTCATTTTCTACACTGTCTTCTATTTTTGCTCACCTCTCTTACTTTCTGTTCGTTCAGCTCAGATCAAAATTGCTATTATCCTCGGTCTGCTTGTTTATTTTTTCTTTTTGCTTGTGTTTTTTTTCGCATAAGAAACGCATAAACAGAAGCCGATTATTGACTGCGCCTATTATTAATGTATACAGCTCCAAAAATAACTAGTTTATATATATACAATAGCGATTAATATGATATTTTCTTTACAGCATGCGTTATTAATATTATTAAATAATTAAAAAACATTTTTATAAATCATTTATTTTATTTTCAGTGATATTCAACAATTCAACAAAACAAGTTAATCATTGAACATTAAAAAAAACTACAAACAAAAAGGCCATCTCAATATTCGAATATGGTTATTTGTTATGCCAATCAAATTAATGATATAAAAGAACAAACTATTTGACTAGGTATTTTTTATACATATAAAAAGACAGACAATTATCATACATATAAACATTGAGCGATTGATTAATTTAATAATTTAAGTAATAAAGGCCTTCGATCGTGTAAAAATATAAAATATTTTTATAAAATTGTGTGATATTAAATAATGTGATAATTTTAAGCCGCTGTATCTACATTGCGATGATTTTAATTTGTGGCGATTTCACAGTGCGTTTAAGAATAACGTTAATATTAAATGTATCATTTGATATAAATACAAAGTAAAAAAAAGAACACTCATCTCGTTAAATTCGAAACTTCCTGTGATTATAAAAAAACATAGTTAGTCAAAAACTGGTATATATTTACAGTGTGATAAAAACATTAAAAAAATGTAAAAAAAAGCAAAGCATCAGCTTAGGCTGTATTAATATGTTTTTTTTAAAGACAAAGCCTTCGGCTTTGTCATTCGTTGAAGAGCTTATTAAAATCAGATTTGTTACATGAGATAAATACGAAATTTGACATAACGACTAGAACTCGTCAGACATGGGTTTTTGATAAATTTTATTGACTAGCTTTACATTGGTTTAATTATTCAACATTTTTGTTATTTTTAAAACATTACAAAAACAAACTCCTTATGGGATTACATATGGAAGACTAGAAGACTTGCACACGATGATTCTCTCTGTCGCATACTATGATATTCCCGTTCGACATGACCGCGATGCCTTCCAATCCCTTGAACTCGGCATCGCCCGAACCCCAAGAGCCGAACGCCCTCAAGAAAGTCCCATCGGGGTGGAAGATCTGTATTCTGTTGTTCCCTGAATCTGCGACGCATATGTATCCTTGATCGTCGACGGCGACACCCCTGAAAAAAATAAATTCATTATTATCCGACCGAGAGCTCATCAATTAGGGGTGGCTTTTTTGTTATGCCATCGAGCGGCTCCCAATATAAATCCACCCTCCACATTCGGTTTGTCTGATAAGGTGGACAGGTAACAAACGACGGGCACCATTAGTTACCATTCATTAGGCCGATCGGGGACAATAATCGTAAATTCATTACGCCAATAAAATAGATCCGCCATGGTACTTGGATGGATAGTCGCGACGACCTTGTGCAAGGTATCGAAATATTAGGGAAAACATCTCAAAGGATCAATCCAATTTGTGGCTTTGTCGTATAATGATATTGCGGTAATATTTATGAATTAAATCATAATTTACCATTGTTAGCTCTTATAAGGCTAGGATCACCAAGCCAGAATTGGTGAAGAAAATCCACAAAATGTTATTGGATGACTGTCGATTTAAAGTGTACGAGCTAGCGAACATGGTAGTTATTTCAAAAAGTGCTGTAGATCGCATTTTGACTAAAAATTTGGATATGAGAAAGCTGTACGCAATATGACTGCCGAGTTTGCTCGTAATGGAACAAAAAAAGCATCGTGAGGATGTTTCAATCGGATGGTTCTTCCGCCGCGGCGTTCATTTTGGTACATGAAACTACACTCTGCCTTGCATCAAACGCATATTCCTCGCAATTGTCACCTAATAGCGTGAATGGCTAAATAAATTCTTTTTTAGATAATTCCATCTCTTAATTGTCTCCATTTATTTCCAGCTCCTCTTTTTTGACATGTTATAAAAAATGAGCAGCAAGGAACGGGAAGGAATGTCGTCGTCAACCGAAGCGATGTGGAAGATTGGAGCCCTACGTTACTGTGGTTTGGACGCCCTGATTTTCTCATTGAAGACTCGATTTATGATATTTTTACACAAGATCTTTATAATTTTAGAAAAATCACGTATTTTTAAATTGATTAGAATGTATTGATTGGCGGTTTCATTTAAGCTTTTGGCAAAATGCTTTCCGTATCTAAATTGCTAATATAAATACAAATTGTAATTATTTCCTAAGGAATTACATTTCCGTCCTATCCCTTACAGTTTACCATCACGTAATAAAATAAACTATCCTGACGTGCCACTTAAAAGGTAGCCGATAAATTAATTATCGAATTGTAAAGCACCGTCCCGAGAGCGTTTCGGGGGTCTTTTCTATGGTCGAAAACCCAATGGATTAGCACTAGTGGTGAAATAGAGCTGGCAAACGACCAAAAATGTGATCCGATATTTAAATACTTCTCGGAGATCGGCTGGAATAGAAATAGCTCTTCAGGGAGATGTAGAAAGTCCACGAGCAACGGTGTCATACGATACTTCTTCGAGAGTCAATTAACAGGACCGATAAAAAATTAAAAAGGCACCCAAAAACAACACGTCTCGGAAGACGTATTATTTTCTCGCAGCGAACTTATGTAATCTAGATTGAAGCTTTCGTTTTTTCGCCCTTTCATCGCGTGCTTTTAACGCGCTACATAATATCGGAAGCGAAAAGAGATAGACGAGCCGAGCGAGCTCGTGAAAGACGAGAGAATTAGAAAAGATTAGGAAGAAAAGTTCACGGCAGGTGCAAAAGTTGTAAAGGAGATTGTAAAACTGATTTAAGCCGTATTTATGAAGACGGATGGGAAGAAACCGGAAGAGATGCTGCATGGTCCGCTACATTTAGAATTTGTCGCGAAGTCTTTTATTTTCGATGCTTCTCCGACTCCGGGATAGCTTGCCAGAATTTCGTGCATCATGCTCTGAAAATAAATATTATTGTTTTATTCGAATCACCTCGGGAATTTGAACTGTCCTTCTTCGGATCCTTCGGTGCCGAAGGACGACAGGACCCTGCCGTTGACGTCGAAGATCTGCACGCGGTGGTTGTTGCTGTCGGAGACGATGACTCTATTCGTATTGCTAACGGCAATATAATGAGGATGCTCCAGTTGTCCAGCCTTGTGTCCGAAAGATCCAAATTTGCCGACGAACGTGCCATCTGATTGGAATACCTGGAAAATGATTTCAGTTGTTATTAAATTTCAGTTTAAAAGCATAGTTAAATAGGTATTCATTGTATTTTCTCCTTATTAACACACATTATTCAGTTGATTGTTATAACGGGGCAAAATTGCCGTTAAAACAGAGCAAAATTGCACTTTACGAAATTTAAAAATTCCACTTCTGACACCATTGTAGCGTAAAAACGGGGGCGCTCTGCTTTATATATATAGTCGGGCAGATGAGATGGAGGCGTCAAATATAAAGTATTTTGTCTTAGATAACTTCTTTATTAATCACGCGTGAGAGATCTAACCGCAGGAAGGACGTCCTCCCGCAGCCAAGGTTATCTGGCAACTCCTCGCGAATCTCAATTCCTACGCATCACCACCGAATCGATAACGGCGCACGCATAAAAAGCGATCGGTGTCGTTTTTTCAGATACAATGTGTCTGCAACGCCACAAAATATGGCGGTGTTAAATTGACACGAAGAAAAACGAAAGATGTTGCTATTAATCTGGTGAATTAAATCTACACAGATTAACAGCGCCATTGCATGGGGATGATAATTCGCTAATGCCATATTACGATAAATATCAAATACGATAAAGCTCGTATAATTTATTAATCGCATACAGTTTAACCACTTAAATAATTTTAAATATTTTTTCTTAATAACAACTCTCGATCTGATATTTTTAATAAAACTATCCCTGTGAAGAAACATTTCTACACAGTGTAGCGTGGATAAGATGTATAAATAGTCGTCGAATAGCCTTGGCTGCGGGAAGACGTTCTTCTCGCGGCCAGGCACCAATCAATTTCTCTTTGGGTACCAATCAGGCACCCGAATACATCCACTATTCCGCTCGGATCCATTACGACTCAATAGCAGAACGAACCCGCGCGTATAATACGGAAGGGGCCTCAAGATTCTGTCGCCAGAATGCCCTCCGCTCCACTGGTGTCAGAAATAGGATAAACCTATATATGGTATAATACTAATTCGCATTACAGTATTAATCATGAAAAAATGTAATACTCTTTGTATATAACATTTTAATGATTATTATAAATACAATCACTAATGGGCGATCATTCACGATATGATTAATCGCTTCAGTATTTGCAAGATTTTTTTTATACAACAAGTCCAGGAAAATACATTTTCTCTTGACTTTTTTGATATACTTGATCAAAATTATAACAGATCAATCTTATTTAACCCCAGATCACTATTGTCGATTTAACGATGCGACAATTGACGTGCAAACGCAGTGAATACGCGTGGGTCACTAATTTACTTATTTAGAAGGCTGTTGAATAAGACAGGGTAGGGAATGTTTGGAAATCTGTATACATGTGAAATGCCTTCCGAGTCTGTAGTCTGTGAGACTAATGATTAGTGATCTAGCGTTAATATGATCTAATGCATATTTCATCTGTATAAAGACTTGCACTACTTTCATGGACAATAATAAAATCATCAATATGAATTAACGCGAAAGTTCTTTATTTAAATGCATAAATTATTGATTTTAAGAAGATCTTAATTGAGTCATGTAGTTCAACAAATTTAATATTAGCATTTAAATAGAAATCATTTCAACGTCTTGAGAAGAAATTTAAAATTCAAGCTTACAATATGACAAATTTCTTGCAAATAATTGACAGAAAGGCTGAAATTAATTCCAATAAGCGAAGAAAGAAGAATTGTTCAGCGGTGCATTTTATATCTCCTTAATAAAATTGATATTGAATTATGATTTGTCCTTCAAGTGTCGCGCAAGAGGAGACATTTTCAAATATGAATTCAATATAATGCCTCGGAAAATTTATGATTTTTTACATAGAAAATAAAAATTTGCACGCAGAGTTTAAAGCGAAGCCAGTATATTAAATCGAAGTAAGCAAAGAGTAAAGCTCGAAATTGAACTTTTCTTCGCTGCAGACTCCACTTGATATACTAGGCTGTCAGCATATTCGATCTCTTCTCTTCTATCTTTTATCTCAATATTGGTAATGAATTCATTATCCTCCGTCGGTTTAATCAGAGGACGTCATTCAGGACGCTTCAAACTCCAAGCTCCAGAAATTAAAAGTCAGCCGAAGAGTGGCGAAATTCCATCACTCCTCAATCGACTTAATTGCAAATTATTATCATTGTGCCACCGGATTCAATAACGATTTCTCAACGAACGCCGAAATATCCCCAACCCTCATTGAAAAATAACGAAGTAAAGCGTATTTATTCGTACATTTTCGATGACTTGATTGCTTTTCGGGGGGTTATTTATGCGTATTTTTTGTTATTAAAATAAACTTACGATGACCGTAAAAAGAGCTGAAAAACTCTCTCGTTAACCTCGCGTAATGGCACATAAATTCATATAATTGAATATGGGAAACGGAATAAAAAAAATTTAACGCGATTCATTCCGCTGTCGGAGTTTTATTGCGAATCAGCGCTGTAATAATGTAGAATTAGATCTGTTCAATTTATCATTAGCATCGTCTGCGCGAGACACAATTTCGTCTTTTATTAATGGAGCCGTCTGCGTTTGAGATGTGGAAAGTTTTACCTGAACTCTGTGGTTTTCCTTATCGCAGACGTAGATGAAGCCCAGGGCGTCTGTCGTGATGCCCCATGGATAGTTGAAACGTCCGTCAGCTGTACCCTGACTTCCGAACGATCTTAAGAAACGACCTGATGGATCCAAGACCTGAAGCAGAACAAACGCAAACATCAATAAAAGTATAAATATATAATAGATATAACGACGATTATAATAAGCGATTGCTTAAAATTAAAAAAAAATGGATGACGTAGGTGCCAATAGCGCATGACATTTCCTAAAATTTACTAAATCAATAGGATTAATTGAAATTACCATTTTTTATACGAACGTAGTCCCAGAAGTACCTGAGTTAACAAATAGTTTGGAAAAAAATATCGTTATTAATTCCTTTCTGCTCGATACATTTTCCTTGATGATGTTCAAAACAGTCATCAACTACCGACTCCATTTCTTCGTTGTTGGCATTTTTTTTACCACTCTCTCGTAAATAGGGTAAATATCAATTCGAATTTTACCGCATTGATTTTAACCACCATGATAACAAATGTGTGAACTGTAGATGGAACTGTCTTCGCCTACTTTATATCAGTGGTCCGAAAAGTGGACCGGTTGGACACATAATTCTTATGGTCACTCCGTTCTCTTTTAAGGCTCACTTTGTGCTTTCTTTGGTCTGTACGATTACAAAAGCCTCTCCAGAGGCTAATTTACATAGGTGACTTGCACTAATTGAGGTCACGAGCGAAACTATATATTTATCAACCTTGCTTATTTATTTTATCTAGTTTTAGTTTACAGCACGTGATGAAGAATGATCACCACATCGATTTTACTGTGACAAAAACTTTGGCGATTATCGAAAACTTCGGGACTAGGGTTGCGAGAGAAGCAATAGAGATGAAGTGATGGGCCCACGTTTCATCCATGGTTATGAATCGACGCAAAAACTTAGTTTTATAGTTGTATAACATTGCCAAACACTTGATTGAAACATCCTCATAAAGCTGTTTTTGTTTCTTTGTGAGCAAATGCGGCACCCATCTTGCGCACAGCTTTCTCATATGCAAATGTACAGCCAATATGCGGTGTACAGCATTTTTTGAAATGTCTTTCATGTCTGCTAGCTCGCACACTTTCAGTTGACGGTCATCCAATACCATTTTGTGGATTTTATTCACCATTTCTTAGGGGGGGGGGGGGGGTCACCTAATTTGGTCGACTATTGTGATATTCATCTTGGCAGCTCATACGGACTCGGTTAAACTCTGCCATTCAATATTTTACTATTAAGAGAACGTTCACTATTGATGTATGCCAAATAAATACTAAACAACGTAATGTTTTCAAATTTAAAACTCTATAATGTAAGTTCTTTCTACCATAAATATTCCACTTTACATATACACTTTTGAACGTTTTTTTTAAATTTAAAGCGTTCTAACAGTTCTATTAATATGATGTTTTTTTTTAATCTACAAGACGTTAACAGATAAATTGACTTTTATATAAATTAATATTATTAAATATACTCAATTCTACTTTATATGAATTTTGGATCTCTTATTTTTATTATATATTTTTATCAAATTATTTATTTCTGCTCAAGTATTACTTTTAGTTGTAGTGCAAGCTTATTGAATACAAAGTGGCATACAAAGCGAGTGAGTAGACGATATTGGCAATATCGTATGCGAAATAGTCCTCAAAGCTTGGTTGAGGATACCATATATTATATATTCTAATTGAAGCAAAACTATTTTAAACATGATAAAAAAATACGATTTTGTAGCTATTTCCTGGAATATACTTCCAAGAAATAAGTTAAAAACTAATGTAGTAATACATTTAAAATAATTATATTTTCCATTCAAATTTCCATATTTTTGAAATATAGAAATATTGCATGCAAATTGGAATAATATTCGCGTTTTCAATTAATCAATTTTAACAATAATGCCGGCCGATGACACAACACGTGTGCCATAGCTCAGACACTCATTCACGGCTACATTGGAATATGAGTACGTGACACAGACCCTGCGCCACATTATTCGATCAATATTAGTGGCTGTTATAAATTCATTAAATTGTTTTAAAAAGTGTCCGATTTCAAGTGAAGGCTTAAGGATTTAATTGAACTTCATATAATGAAATACTCACTTGTATGCGATGGTTATATCTATCAGCTATGATGTATTGACCGATGCGATTAACGGCCACACCGGCCAAGCAGTCAAATTCTCCTTCACCGCTCCCGTAAGAGCCAAACTCTTTGACAAATACTCCGTTGCTGTCGAATACTTGTACTCTGTGGTTGGACGAGTCCGCCACCACCATGGTGTTATCTGGACCCACGGCAATGCCGCGAGGCCAAGTAAATGATCCGGGTTCGCTCCCCCGGCTCCCCACCTATACAATATTTAAGAAATTCAAATAAAAAATATCTCAAAAGGCGTCCTTACAAGACTTGCCGAAACGTACTTTGAACAGCTGTCGACGTTTTTGCAGATACTGGCTCCTAGGGGAGGAACCTGCTGCTGCGAAACCTGTTCATCAAATCAAATGTTAGTCCAAACGTCTTAAGTTTTAGATCCAAGCGACGATGGCACAAGTCTTACCTGCTGCTACTGCCGTAGCTGCTGTAGGGGAGATGGGGGAGCCTGCCGCGTTTTTTTGGTCGTCATCAGAGCTATTTAGTTCGTTTGCCGACCTTAACGGCAGGCCCAGCGATAACCGACGGGCCGCTGAAGATGAAGATGGCGATAGCCCACCGCTAGCGCCACTGTCGCGTTCTCGATCTTTAGCCGCTCTATTTCCATATTTGCTCTTCAAATATCGAGCCCAGGAACTGAGAGCTGCACCGTCCTTTTCGGTTCCGGTGGTTGTCGGTCGTTCGGGCGAGTTCTCTCTAGATTTAAGTGCGTGAGAGGAACGACTCCTTGCTAATTCGTTGCTGCTTGAAGATGTGCCGTATCTTGATGCTAAATAAGCCGAAGGCGACGCCGTCGTCGGAGACACCGGATCGTCTAAGTCTTCATCGTCGTTCGCTCCGAATCCCGTATGGCTACTTCTACTTCTAGCTAAACGATTACGACGTTCTTTCAAAGCTAAGTATCGCGATCTTCCTGTTTGGTTTTTATCAGGATCATCGTCGACTTTGGGAGTTGGTGAACCGTATTTGGGCTCTTCTTCCTCAGCTGATGCTGCAGTACTCTTCCCTCGGTTTAAAAAACGACTTGTGTAGCTGCCGCTCGAACCGGATGCTCCGTATCTGGAAGACGGTTCTTCTTCCGGTTGAGCCACGGGTCTCGTTCTATATTTGACGGGAGACGATGGTTCTTCTGGTTTGGTGTATGATGATGGTCGCGTGAGTGATGGTGATCCATCTTTATGCGCTTTATTTTCTTGAGCGGTTTCTCTGGCGTTTGAGCTTCGCGCAAGCAACGGACCGATGTCGCTTTTAGCCATCGCTTGACTTTCAGCCTGTTTGGTAGTATCTTCCTCATCGCTTTCTTCCGAAGAATCGGTCTCTTCTTCAGAGCTCGTTTCTGATTCTTCCTTGGCTGGCTCTGGCACAGGCGTGGTTCTGTTCGCGTTACCCAAGAATCGACTTTGGAATCGCTGTGCGCCTCCCGTGCCACCGACGCTGCTGGTCTCCTTTTTCTCGGCTTCTGTGGAAGATACATATTTGTTTGTTGGATTTATGTCTGTTTTATGTGAAGGTTCTTTTGGGAAATACTTTTTTTTAATCTCTTCAATGGTGAAGACCGCACCTGTGTTTTTAGGGACTGGAGCAGCGGGGGCACTTTCTGAGGAGGTGCTGGACTCGGAACTGTCGGACCGAGCTGGTTTCTTTTGCGATGGAGATTCTGCTCCCGAGGAGCGCCTGGGTACGCTTGTTGTCTTTGAACCAGCCGTTTGCGCCGCAGCAGCGGTTGCTTTTCTTTGCGCTTGTTGAGGAGAACCAGCAGACTCATCCGATTCGCCTTCGCTTGAAGCCTGAGAAACGCATTCAAACAATTGCATTTTCACAAACAAACACATGTTAATATGTCTAGTGATTTTAATTTCAACAATATCCGGAGTTAATGATTTGTATGTGAATTTTGAGTTTTGAGGTTGAGTGTAGCTTGAACAGAGTATCCTGGCAAAAGCTGTTTTTTTTTTTGTGTTTTTGTCGTATATATTTGGGCAAAGCGTATGTTAATTTTAGTACATAGATTTTTTGGTTATCAGTCTTCGTCTACACTCACCTCCCTCGCAGCGCGACGTCGCTCTTCTTCATCAGGCCGTTGTTTGAGTGCCGCAACGCGTTCTGCAGCCGGCCGTTCTTCTGTGGTCGATGATGAAGCTCCTTTATTTTGTCGTTTGATTTTAGAGATTTCATCATCTTCGCTAACTTGTCTCGCAGCCGGAGGAGGCGCTACAGTTGATGTTTTTTTGAGTGCCGGTTTAGCCGGTGGCGGTGCTAAGACTGGTATAGGAACTGGTGGAGGGGCCTCTTTGACAACTTTTTTCTTGCCTCCTTCACATTCTTGGAGACGTTTCATCACCCTTGGAGAATCAGTCAAACGGAATATTCCACTCAAAGGTCCACGAGCGACATCTTCAGTATCGAAGACCTTCTCGCGTTCCTTTTGAGGATGCTCAAATTTAACATTACGGCCACTCTGTTCGTTATCAGAATCGTCACCTTGCTGTTGACTCTTTACGAATCTCGATCTGAATCGACGTCTGCTAGTATCGTCATAGCCGTAGTCATCTCCACCACTATAGTCGGTTCCGCGACCGTATCTATCGCTATACCGATCTGTCGGTGCTGGTTGTGGACGTCTATCGCCGAACTTTCTTCCACCCAATAACGGTTCATCCGAATCTCCATATCCTCGAGATTCTTCCTGTTGCCGGAACTGAGTTGCCAGTCTATGATCGCTCTTGGATCGCATCAATCCAGGACCACCAGGCGCTTGCAATAGATTTCCTCCTGTCGATCCACTGGTCGTGAATCCCGTATTTGCCGTATTGATATTGAGTTCTCCATATCCTGCTACGTGAAGAACGAGCTGATTCGGATCATGCGTCATTACAAATCGCACTCTTCTTCCATAATCGCTTGCTTCATATTCAAAATTTCGGATAAATTCGACAGTCTTTAAGAAGATTTCTTTCGCATCCATTAATTCCATATCGTCCCATTCCACATCTTCGTTGATGTGCTTATCGGCTAAATCGCAATTGCTTGTAATATTTGATATTTCTAATTCCAAATTATCCTTGAGCGTAGATAAATTCCTTATCTCTGTTCCTAAATATCTATCGACTTCGGCTCTCAAGAAATCAGTGCGATCCTTCAACGCCTTCAACAATCTTTTATGGATCTCATCCACTTCTTCTGCAACCGAAGAACAGTTATTTTGAAGGCAAATTGTATTCTTTTCCACAACCGATAGGATATCCTGTAAGCGATGTATTCCTCTTCTTACTTGATTATTAATCCTGGATATTTCTCTTCTTAGGATATCCATATGAGCACCCTTGCAGTCTTCGCATACTTTCTTGTCGCAATGTCCGCAATTGTTGCAGTATGCTTTTTCTGAACAGACATTGCAGCGTTCCATTATTTGACCGGCTGTTGGATCTGGAAGCTCTCCGGATATTTCTATATGCAACTCTAAGAAACGTTGCAGGGTTACATTTGTAGGGAAGCCCTGTACTCCCTGGTACGGGATACGATGTTCCGCTCTGCATTCTGGACATTTTACCTGAGGACATTAATTTAATATATTAATACATTTACATATAACTCTCTTACAATATATATAAAGAACTAACAAAAGGATCGTTTGTGTTATAAATTTTATACACGCAGAGAATGGATAAACAGGAAACACCTGTTTTTGGCAGTTGACCAAACATCTTGCCATGACACCAAGACTAGAGTACGGAGGCTGTATCGATTTCGTGTAGCAACCTTACTACGCATATTTTACAGTATGATACAGGATAAGGATGTCGTAAATCACGGTTCCATTTTACGATATTGAAAAATATTTTTTTTTTTGAATTTTACGGTATTCGACTTCAAATAGTTCGTCCTATTATATATGCTCGTTCTTATCTTAATCTTATTTATATATGTTTATTAAATTTATATAATATCCTTATTATTTCTTATGATATCAATATTTTATTTTAAATACTATTTATTTAATCCAAGAGTGAAATAACAACGTCTTTAAAGCTAAATTTGAGCTTCTAGGTCTTCTTCTAAGCGGTTTTTTGGCTCTTTTTTGTTTTTTTTTTCTAAAATAATATCAAACTTTCTTTATCTCTCAATCTTAAGCGTTACCACTGAAACATGAACGATACAAGAATAAAATTCTGATACACTATCTTATGCTTTTCTAGCTTACAACAATTTATATAATTGTAGTTGAGGTCAAGAGCTAGAGTTTGAAAATTGCAATAATAAAGAAGTATAAAAAGTCTCATTTGCAATTAACAGCAACATGGTAGTGTAGCGCAGGCGAAAAGATCCCATTCTCGAAAAAAATCCACTTCTGACACCAATGTAATGTGGTGGAGTAGAGCAGAGCCCTCGGACCCCGCCCTGTTCGCGCATTCAAGGTTTAAGGTTTCCCAAGTCCCTTCAAAAAAGTTTTAGTATTTTGCTACATCTGCAGGATATTAATGCAGGTAATAGTTTTTTTAGAATTAATATATTGCTTTCGAACAATTCAAACACACACGTGATATTCCGTCTGGACGCATATTAATGCGCGCGCATCCAAATTTTATATCAAACGCGTTGCTCTAATGGCATCTATATATTTATATAAATACTAAAAAACAAATATTTTTTAATTTCATTTAACTTTCTGCTTACTTGTTATGTATACTTAAATTAAATATCCATTGACTATTGGTCTCAAAAACTCTGCAAAAAGGTTGTAATTATTCTATGTTTAATATAAACTATGTCCGTTTTGAAATACCTGTCTTCTGACATAATCCACCAATCCGTCCATACAGGGTTCCATACAAAAGCTGTGCTGGCATGGTAATAATTTGGGATTTCTGTACCGGTCCAAACAGACGCAGCACGTTAAAAGCTGCTCAAACTGCTCCATTTTTTGTGTTCTTTATTGCTTTCTGCAAAAATATAAAAAAAACAAGTCAATACAAGCGAAAATTTTCAATAAACTATATTCCATTTACTATGCATAACATATGCACAAAACATAAAATTTTATTCCCGCCGGGAATTGTTCGGCACGCTCGGAGTCCCGCGGAAAATTGCCGCCATTATAAAGTTTTTAAGTAATATTTAGGGCATCAAATTTCACCATCGAATATCGATTACGTATTCCTGGATACATTAACAGCAGCCGCCGCAAGAATTCGCCCCCGGGGGGCTCCTTCTGAGGTGCTGGATGGGGGTTCGCAGCCCACTCCCGATCGGATGCTTCCCATATCCTCCCCGTTTACGACCGTTACCGACTCAATAATAGAGACTTAAATTGCAGAGCTTGGCTGTTATTGTTCTGAATGAAATGCTCTCGCTTTACTATCGCATAGCGTACATTTAGATGTGAGGACTTATTTTTCAGTTTTTATCTCTTCCATTTGACGATTGATATATCATCTGTGACGTTTTGATCTTTTCAATTCTATCATGATCGTTTCAATGGTTTTAAACAATTCAAAGTGAATAATTTAATCAAATTCTATCAAGCATACAACACTTTTGTGGTTAAGTCGAGCTTACTCAAAAGTCATAATTTTGTACATTTCAAACTATTATATACTATTGATATATTATATCCCATTATAATATGATAAATAAATAGATGCATTATCTATCTTGATAATAATTAATTACATGTATTATTGGCATTTTGAGAATATACAAACAATTAAAAAAGAAAAAAATGGGATGGTCTAGTAAAATGTAAAGGATAAAAAAAAACATATTTTGGTTGACACAATTTTAACCTTTTTTGTAATCTAAAACAAACAAAAAAAAAACGTATTTCTAATCAATAAATATTTTTCTATAGTTCCTACTTCAAAAAAATGCAAATAATTTTATTTTCACAGAATGGCAATTTTTTTTAAAAAAAAGTATTTTTGGCCTTATTTTTTCAGTTTTCATTTTTTTAAATAGTTAAAAATAAATTTTTTATACAAAACTGGTAGGAACTATAGAAAATTATATTTTAATTTTTTTTTAATAAACTTAAAGTAAATCAGTTTGATAAAATTTGAGATATCATGTCAACCATGTGGAATAAAATAATTCTGAGAAAAACGCGTTTAAATATTTTATTCTGGCTTAGTCACTAAAATTAACTCCGTAAATAATAGGAATTTTGGAAATTTCTTTGAAAAATTTAAACTTTGAAAATATGCAAAATATACAAAAAATCTATTTTTTTAAAATTCTACCTATACACCCTTAAAAACCATCGATCATTTTGGGATTTCAGTCATTTTAATAGCATGGTCCTAAAATAAATATAATTTTGAGGTTAGATATATTGCTTTAGCTGTAAAAAAATGGATCGCATTTATAAAAGTAAAATAAAAATGTTTCATAAACACCAACACTTTGTTAACAGCTTCATTGGACGCACGATTGAGAGCGCGTTCTGTATGATCGTGGATCATTAATTCATGTTTTTATTAAATAATATTTTACTTTGAATGGATAAATTTAATAAATTTTGATATTTTGTTAACAATTTAAGGCGAAAACGATGCTAAAAAATATTTTCAGTCTTTAGTAATATATTATTTGAAATTAAAAAAATGGGATTCTTTTAGAATCACAATTCCTTAAATTAGTCAGTTCAGTGTTTTTACGCTGCTAGAAAGTCTGTGGAGAAGTTTTGATTAAATAAGAACGTCTCAATTTGTGAAAGCTCTGGCGTAATCAAAGTTTACGTGCAGGGCTTTAAATTGCACACGAGCTTAAAGCTCGACGAGGTGACCCGCAAGCAATGCATCACCTAAGTCTGAAGAATTCTGACGGAGAGCCAAGAAACTGAGACCAAGAACTAATTAGAAGCTATGGTCTACGACGGGAGCTTTTGTTGATGGAAATCTTAGAAGCAACCCCATCGCATTGAGTAATGCATCTCACCCTGAACGTGACTGGGTTAACCTCGCACGTCTAACAATCGTGCATCAAAATTGAGGCCTTTAATATGTGAATGTCGTTAAATTTAAACATCCAATGTGGAGCACGCGAACGTTTCCGGACAATATAACCCACTGCTGAAACGACCCTTATACGTTCCGAGAGGGAAGTAATTCAAGTCGTTCAGCTCGAGCGCAATTGTTTCTCGAGTATTGTTTACTCGAAACTGTGAATTTTTATCTCAAACAATTTGCTGAGCATTTGTTCGAATCTCTCGGCCAGGATTCGATGCAAGTTCGGAATTGTCAGATTTTTATTCAGCACCTTAAACGATTCACTTGAGATGCAGGCGGACGTACTTGCATGTAAATGCAGATCGAGAAACTTCTTCGACCAAAGTAAATGTAGCGGAAGAAAAAAGCTTTTTGAGACGTCTTCGAGGTTTAAAAACAAACTTCGTCAAAGGACTTGCTGCTCAAAAGATCTCGCAAGGCGGAATTGTGCAGAGACCGGTGGAGAGCTCTCGAATACTATTACTGAAATTAAAATAAGCAATTCTTTGAAAAACATCCCCTCTCGATGTGAATAAATCGTCCGTATAAAAATCGACTTGGTAATTTATAAACTGTTTTATGAAACCCGTTTATAAATTACCACTGTTTCAATGCCTTTAATTTACACACAAAAAATATAATTTTATAAAGATTTTATTTGACAATTTGAATGTAGATTTGCAAACAAATATATTAGACCTTAATAATTGAAATAATAAATTAGTAGGATTCATTTGGGGTCTTATATTAGGGTGTCCCATAAGTTTCTTTCGTTTTCTCTCCAGAAGTCTCATAATGCCTTCTTGCCAAAATTTCCCAGGTTTGCTGGCAAAATATTGATCAAGGTACATTTTATATCATTTTTTTAATTAAATTTTTTACCACGTAAATATTTTTTTAATGAAAGAAATAAATAATAATCTGAAGGGGCAATGTTCGTAGAGCATGGAGAATGAGATAAAGCATTCCAGTCAAATGATAATAATTTATTTCTGACGAGCAAAGGACACATGACACAATCTGGCGTTATCGTGATGAAAAACAACGCTTCGTATGTTCGCTAATTCTGGTCGTTTTCTGGCAATTGCATCCTTTAGATTGTCTAGTTGGAAACAATGTTTTGTTGAATTGATCGTTTCACCTTGCTAAAGTAGCTCATAATAAACTACCCCCTTCCAGTTCCACTAAATGCATAATAAAACTTTTTTTTTGATGTAGGCCAGGTTTAGCTACAGTTAAAGCTTCTGTTCGCTTGGTCCAAGACTGTTTACGTTGGATATTCTCATAGAGTATCCAACTTTGATCTCCAGTGACAATTTCATCTCTTCAAGAAAGGTTGGCTATTATGTCGTTAGAGAAGAAGATCGCATGTTGAAATACGCTGAAGTTTATTTGAGTCAGTCAGTTCATGAGGAAGCCAAACATCTGAACGATTAATGTAGCCCAATTTTGTTAGATAATTATGGACAGATATTCGTGGAGTTTCTAACTTGTTAGCTATTTCGCGATCTGGTCTTTGAGATTCACCCCCTATTAAAGTCCTTCTCGCCAACATTACGAATCACGTGGCAGCCGAGGGTCTGGACCTGAGAATTCGGCCCTGGGGTCTACGTTACAGAACAATAAATATACTGTAGCATTAATACAAGTCTATTAATTTATCAATATATTTAAAAGGCGGAGAATTTAATCTCCCTACTTGAAAACTATTTTATTCGGAAAAGTGACCGAAGCCAACTGCGAGACTTCAATTACGTACCACTTTTTTCAAATAAAACCTATATAAAACTAAAGAAGGACAGATGTGGAATGAATTATCTCGTATAAAGACCAAGACTTATTGTCAGCTCCCGAAGATGGTGATCCTGAACCCCTTGATGAATTGAATATTTTACGTGATTGCGTTCGATTAAGTTCGATTATTTAATGCATTGATTCATGTGCTTGAAAAGCAACATTTTTACTCTTTTCAAATCTTAAAATTGGATGTATTTATTGCACAGAGATCATTTTTCAATCGCTGAACAAGAATTCAATGGATGGCGCCAATTTATATGGAATGGTAACATTTTTATAGCATTTATTGGTTTGATTTAAGATTAATGCTTTAATTTAAGGCCTCTATTAATGCTCGGCGGGATAGCATGAGATTTTTCATCGGGGTGAAAAATATTACCGCCGTAATTCAACGATTAGTGCCCGAGCGCATAACCGAATTTTAACGGATGGTTACCCTAATTATAATGTCCTCTCGAAGTGAGTCTCGATACTATGGTGTGTATTTTTTTGCGTGGCGGGATCTTCATTGATATCGGATAATTTATATCGCGTAATAGATTTTGAAAATCTGGAAGGTCATAAATTAGATCTAACGGTAACCGCAGCCTCCGTTTGGGAGTGGATATATTTCGGTCAAATTTATTCTGTAACAAATGGGGTGTGGGAGGACGGCGTCACCATAGTCGTTTTCCTGTCGGATAGGAAATGGGGTAATGTGGTGGAGTTTGTTTATGATTATGTGGTTTTTCTGATTTTGTACTGCTTTGATATAAGCTGATTGGTTGTCTGATCGAATTATATGTCTGCAAATACAGGAGCTCACAAAAGTTTTGGGACACACGAATAATTTTAAAAATATCGCATGTAGTCAATGCTAACCGATGACTCAACAATGTATCCGCAAGGCGACAGAAAATTGTCATTATTAATTTGACATATTGCATCTGTGGATGCCATTTCATCCACGCAACAATACCATGACTTTTGTGATGCATTATAAGTCATCCATATTGTTGCCCCTAATTAAAAATCATATATTTTTTTAATATCAAAAATTAGTTCACACTGTGCAGGTTTGATTGACAATCGAAAACTTTTAAAATATCGCAAAATCAATCGCAAAAAAATTAATTGAATCTGTCAAGCTAAAAACTTCCGACGAACTTCCCCTTTGTCGTTCCACCCCCAGATGCGGTGCTCTTATAAATATGCAAAATCCATATCGAAAGTTTTGATCTGTGCTGAATACAAGTCGAAATGTGTGCTTTATTAAAACGTCACGATTATGGAATCGGAAAAGAAAGTGATGACAAGGTAAACATGGGGAACTGTCAAAACAATGCCGCCAGCAGTCGGATATTTAATTTGGTCTTAAGGCGCATAAATGCGATCATGACGCGGGGAATTTCATCAAGTTGGTAACTTTATTTTGTCGACATATAAATAGCGTACCGCAAGACTGCTTTGTGTTATATTTCTGTGGTGTGCTCTAATCGTGTATTTATATTTGACACGCCGCTCCGGAGCCAATGACTTTGAGCAAGGAGGATACAGCGAAATTCAAAGAATTTCATTTTTAAATATTTTCAAAATTAAATTCAATAAAATTATTTAATTAATCCATTCTTAAGTTGTGTAGAGTCGCTAAAATTTATATAAAAAAATCGGAAATCGATTGAGTTAATACAAAAATTCTAGATGAGATAAAACTATATTCGATGATTTTCTTGGACATGGCGCAAGCGTTTGATAAAGTATGGCATCAATGGCTGGCGCATAGATTAAATAAACTATTATTGTATTTTTTACATCGGCTGCTGATGTCATAATTGACAAGTAGATTAATTTGCATCAACCAAGAAGAGACATAATTAAAGCTGGATAATCACAGGAAAGTCTGATAATCTACCGGTGAAAATCAAACATTCACAGGAAATTTTAAATGGAAAATATTGATTATATTAATATTACATTCTGTATTTTATCACTGAATATATTTCAGCATATTAAAAAACAGCGATCGTCGAAAATGTTTAAGGTAATTGAACCGATTCATTAGAAACGCTGATATTCGATGCTATTTCAAGGTACGCGAGCTTCGATAAGTCTAAAAATAACCAATGGTGCAGTTTTAGAAAATCGACTCACTTGAGAAGTATTCCCAGAGAGGATATGTTTAAATGGGATATTTCGGGAGGTGCTTCATGTAAAATAAACATGTATTCGTGCGAAGATCTTGGCTGTGAATGGGCATCGAATACATGAATATATGAGAGCTTGAAAATGATTTTTAAATTATCTTATGATGTGTGTTGTATAAAAAAAATCTCATTTTATAAAATGTATGCAATCGCTAATAAGGGATGCGGCAGGGAAACTACTTTATTTGAAAGTCGCGCTCTGAAGCGAAAAATATTCTGAAGACGATAGGGTGATATTCTTTTAACTCTTTGATTAGTGAGGTTATTTAAAATAATGATGGAATTTTACGATAAAATTATTTTAATATAAATTTAAATCAATTGTCCCAGTTCTGCATTGAGACGATTGATGGCTGATTCTCAATTTGGTTGGTTTTGACCAATTTTTATCATAATCTAAATATGTCTAAACTATTTTTAAAATAGCCAATGATCTTATCCATTATATATAAGCACTCAATTAGAATATGTATTGTAATTGATCGAAATATGTATAAATACTATGGGATAAAATTGAATCTGTGTTGTGAGCCGGCGATTAATATATTTCTTAGCGATGCGCTCCGCTTTACATCCAGCTTTGGCAAATATTTGTTTCCCCAGGCGTTCCCTACGGATACACAACAAACAAATAGACGACATACTAAGGCTTTGATGAATATTTCATATTATGATATATTTAGTCGAGCTCGAATGGACCAACAAGACGTTGAATTAAGGCATATTAATGCACGAAGCTGATGGAATATGATATAGCTTGAGTATTATCCGAATACTCTCAAATTATTGAGCTTAAAGGGCAATATAATTTATTGATGTAATAACTGCAGATGGTGCTAGTCTCAATGTAAAACTTAATGTATTATATATGATCACTTTTAGATATTACGAGGGGGATTCAAATATAAATAGGAATTTTGCTATAAAAAATTATTAGATATATATTATATATACAACATACAAATATATGGTTCCCTTCGTTAGAAAAAAATCCATCTGATCCACAGCGCAAAGCGTAATTTTTCTTTTTCTCGTAAAAAAAAGGTATGAAATGAAGTGAAATTTTGAAGATACTTGAGGTTGAGGAAATTGTATGGGTACCTAACTTTCTATAGTGTTTGTTTCTTTTGCGCGATCTCGACGTTATAGAAGGGTTGAATCTAGTATAACAAGATGAAGAAAACCGATTAGAATCGGCGGGCTGTTCACTCTACGGTGCCCGCCCAGATAACCCCAAGGGAGAGGGCAACTCTACGCCCGTGGGTAACAATCGAACTTCTGGAGGATACTCCAGTATGGCTAGTTTTAGCATTATATCGTAATTATACTAGGAATACCCATCTTACAATCCATACTTGGCCTCATATGATTACAATATGTTTGGTCCATTGAAACAGGCAATGGAAGGGCAACGATTTTAAGACAACGTTGGGGTCAAACAATACGTGCGCAATTGTGTTTAATTAATGCATTTCTAATGAAAGGAACTATGTAGAAAAATAAGATACTTATTTCTGTATATCACCAATAAATTTGTACAGCAAAATTCCGAGTTATATTTGAATCCCCTTGTATGTATTTGATGCTAAAATCATTATTTTATAATGGGTTCATTTAGATTTGCTGCAGAAAAATGATGATTATTTTAAAACACAGACCGAGAGTGATATTTTAAAAATTACTACAGATCTTAAAGCTCGAGTAGTTCGAACTACCCAAGCTTGAAGATGAAGATGGCTCGTTAGCTTTAGCTTCCAAAACTTGCCGAGTTTTGTAAGCTCTAGAAGGCAAAATTCAAAGTGATTATGCCAATTTCATATATTCAGCATGATGATTGATTCTGTAGTATTAAAGCAAGGTCAGTGCTACATCAGGTCGGCAGAATGTATGTATAGTGTCACATAAATTATTAATAAAGTGATATTTATTGATATAGACACATCATTATGTATGCACATGATGTTTATTCACTGTGCGATGGTCTTTAACCACTAAACCTAAGTGCTACAATTATGGACAATCCTCACAACATCACAGCTTGCGGGACCATAATTTATGTATATCGCCCCGGGCGTTATCATCCCCTGTTACATACTTAATCATTCAAATAGCAGGAAACTGACAGCCATAACATGGATGCGATAAACAGACACACAGCTCGATCGTCGGCGAAGACTTGCTCAGCAGATCAGGCTGCATCCACGCAGAATTATCATCTTTATTGCTTGTAAACTTTGATAATTAACACGCATTTATGGCCCCATTGGATGGGGCTTAATGTTGCAGAAAATTCAATAGTTACAGCATCCGATTGAGAGAATCTAGTAGCCCGGGCAAAAAGCTCCGGGATAGCGCCATATCATTTATTCCCACTGACAATACAATAGATGAAAAGAATTTTTCACAATATGTTAATATTTCAAAGTCCGCCATGAAAAGGTCCACATTGTATGTTGGAATTTTTAATATTAGACTTTCGCTCAGTGTTAAAAAAAACATAATAAATAGCAACGTGTGTTTTCGAAAACGCCCGGAAAAAATTCTAGGTCGCGACGCTAAATCAAATGCAGCGATCAAAGAGATGAATTTCCGCGTACGAAAAAAAATCCGGCAATTTAGGACAGTCGTATTGTCGAAATAAACCGGCCGAACAAAAGGAGAAGATTAAAGAAAAGGATACAGAGAAATAATGGTGATTGCGGCCGCATTTTTCGGTCTCGCTTATCAGATTAGAGTCAATAAAAAGGATGATAGATGGGCTGTAAAAATACGAAAAAAGACCTTTGAGTTTTGATTAATCGGCCCATTTAGTTACACGAGTCTTAACTCGATAACGTCTAATAATACAAATCGTAAAAAGTCGCAAGTAATTAAACACTGGGCCTATTTGTGCACGCGGACGAGATAGTGCTTCAGAAATTTTAACCCTACAATACACGTTTTGCACAAACGCAAACCCGACACTTGACCTATAGATTGTGGAAGAACAATTTATTGTTATTTGTGCAACTGTTGAAGATTGCTAACAACTAGGACACGTCCATTTTTATTCCTTACACCTTACCAACCTATATATTCTTTTAATTATTTAATTTTTTTGTACATTGTTTCTTGATTGCCAATTTTTTAACGACTTTTTAAAGTGATTTTAAAAATATATCGAATTTGTTTTGCTACGTTTAAAGGACTATACTAGCTCTTAATTTCACGATCGACGAAAAAATTGGAGTAAAAAAGCATCCAGATTCAAAGTTATGTTTCAGATAATAATTTTTTTAATACAAAAATCTATTGAGAATTATATGAACAATAATATAGGATTCAAAATATAGTTTTGGCTAGATTATGAAGCAAGAAAATTAAAAATATCCATATCTTCGTTGAAAAGAAATTGATCATACTTATAATCAATATATAATATCGGATTTGAAATAAATTAAAATATGTGGTTTACATATCTAAGTCACATATCTTCTTCTGTTCAATATATAAAAATGAATTGGGTTTTGTTCGTTCGAAATACGCTGCCATACCGTTCATTGAATTGCGATATAACTTCGTCCACTTATTGCTAAGAATTCCGCAAGTAACATAGGCTAATATATAAACAATCAATGTTTGTTTGTCCGTATTTGATACGCTGCCATACCCTTCATTCGATTACGATAAAACTTTTCCAACTTATTGTTTAAACTTTCTCAAATAATATAAGTATACTACAATTAACTTATAGTAGATCTTATGTATAAAAATCAACATTTGTACGTTTGTTCACATTTATAACAAAACTAACAACCTTTTGAACTGGGATTTAAACCGGAAAGTCTTTGTAATCTTATCTTGCAATATGAATTTTATTCCATTATAAAATAAACATATTCCCTGGATCAAATCTAGAACGCTTCATATGTAAACACGACAGCAGTTTTAGAAGATTTATCATCACACTGCAAACGGTTATTTTTAGGCAGAGCAGAGATTCAGGACAAGAATTTATCCTCATTGTTTTTCGTATTATGTATAAAATTTTGTGAAATTACAATGTTTATATAATAATTACAAATAGAAACAGTAACGAAATGAATTCTTCATGGTCCATGTAATAATCGAGATGTCTGAAGCAGTTTATTAAGGGGGTATTCTAGCTTAGAATTTTGAATAATAAATAAATCGATCAAAGAATTTTTCAAAATTCCAATTATTTATGGAGTTATAGTTATTTTAGTGATGCGGCAGCTAAGGCCGTTCTTAACAGAATGAAATCTTTAAACATATTTTTATCGAAACTACTTTTATTAACACGGTTGAAATTATGCCTCAAGTTTTAATGAATTGATTTACTTAAAATTTGCTACGAATCTTTTCTTTATAACCTTTTATTGTCCCTACCAAATTAAATATCAATATTTAATACTTAACTATTATTTTTTTATTGGGGTAGGACTATAGAAACATCTTTATTTAAGAATCTTTTATATATTTTGATTTTAGATCACTAAAAGGGTTGAAATCGTGTCAACCAGAACACGCACTTTTCTATAATCAATTACATTTCAACACCCTATAACTTTTATTTTTATCAAATTTGTAAAAAACACCCAAAATGTGTACCTTTAGACTAGAATATCCACTTAATTAAAGTATGTAATTCAATCAAAGCATTCATATACTAGATATGGATCGAATGAATTTACATGTGCCAAAATTATATGCATAGTTTAACAATTATTATTTTCCCACTCACTAGCCCAGAAAATTAAATCAAATTAGAGTTCTGCTTAATTTGGACTAATTTAATTCAGCATCGGTGCAAGTTTGGACTTAAATTTGAACGGATTTCGTTGTAAATGCTTGCTTGGCACAAAAAGCTCTCGCTGCTAACAGAAGTGAATTGTCTCTATAAATACGTGCTTTAACCTGCAAAATTAAAGCGTTATCTCAAGCATCGTATAGAAGAAAAATTAACTTTAAGCAGCATATAAACAATGGTGTCTCAGAATGATATTCACTTCCAATCAAAAGATTAATACACTATATAAATTCTTATATCGTACAGGACTAAATGGAAATATAATTGGATTCAATCTATCATTTTCAGGCCTGTTTTACTATTAAAATTGACAACGGTAAAGTAATTATAGGTTTTATTCCTAGCAGCTTCCATTAGTTCTATTACACAAGAACCGATATTTTCCATCAATGTCAAATATACCACATCAGCAATAATTTCATTCAAATTTATACGATTATTTCGTAAAATCTGTTTTTAATATATATCATTTCCCCTTTGACGTTCATTCGGTAATATTAGGCACGAAAATTCCTAGTTATGCCCTTGTTTCGAGGGTCGATTACAATAAGGCCAAGGGCGCTATTATTTTTACCCTGGAGTATTCCATTTGGATGAATTTTTAAAGTTGTAAGAATACACATCTCCGTCGAGACGTCGTCCAGAAAGATGTAATGCTTTCCGCGTCATTGGAGATGTATTCCAATTGCTTCGAAATGTGGGTGCTTCTATTTTCGAGACGGCTCTGGAAATAGCTCGAAATGAAATTATGATCGGGACTGTCGTTTATAAATATTCAATTCCAATAATATATACGCGAATGTCGTCCTTAGAGTGGGCGTTCGATTTGAACGTGAAATTTTGTTGTAAAAGGCTTACAATATTTTTCAGGTAATAACTGAATTCCTGAAAAGCTGATTGATTTCGTTTTCATTCAAACCAATTTTTTGCTGTGATTATCGAAGCTTTTGGTGTTTTTCGCTGAACTGGCGATTGAAATGTTTTTATACTACTGTATTTGGATTATCAATCAGCTTTAATCCGAAAGTACCGAAAAACCAATAAATAGTTTTGATTGATAAATCATATATCGGTGGATTTTATGTCTAAAAGTAGTGTTTTTATAATAAATAAACACTGTGGCAATATTTCTGCGTTAATATAACTTTAAAGAGACAAATTTAAAATTGCAATAAGTGGATTCAAGAATAAGAAGCAAGCATAATAAATTTTGTCTGAGATAAAAAGATACTGATTTTTCAGCTTGGGTTAATAAAGGCAATGATGTTATAATACCAAATAAGATGTTATACAATTGGATTTTAAAGAATAAATTAAAAAAATATGAAACTATTTTATCAAAAATGAATACGCCATATCAAATGTTACCAATCTTATTACATTATAAAAGTAAATTTAATAACAATACTACGTTATAGGATACTATAAAAGCAATATAATTGTAAAAATACATAACTGTAGTTAAAAAAGGAATCATTCATTTGGAGCATTGAGT
This sequence comes from Stenopsyche tienmushanensis, assembly GCA_008973525.1. NCBI lineage: Eukaryota > Metazoa > Arthropoda > Insecta > Trichoptera > Stenopsychidae > Stenopsyche > Stenopsyche tienmushanensis. Next base: position 2,155,787 of record WACJ01000533.1, on the reverse strand, counting down.
GACCATGAGAAAGCAAGAACTTGTCATTCTTATAATTTGGGTAAAATTTAATGCTGAAGATCACTTTTAGTTATATATTTGGATATGGATATAAATAATTTAAGCATTATATATATAAAATTAATTGATTAGAAATACAGCTTAAAAACAATATGTTTTCATTTAAATATCGGTTCGTTTATCATTTTTAGCATGAAACTCAATCGGAATTTCAAATTTTAAACGCTAAATAAAGTACGCAACTCATCCCCAAAAAATTCACTTTTATAAAAATCCCGAAGAATTTTAATAGTGCGTTCAAATTTACACATTGGCCCGGAGCTGTCTATTTACAACTGGATAAAACGGGACTCAAACACATGCAGCGTGCGAAATAAATCGAACGTGCATTTTTACATACACGTGCTCTTTCATTGGGTCATGAGCGAACTTCTAAATTTAAAATCGCTACGTGTGTCTTCTGAATGAGATATCTGCGCAAATCATTTTACGATGATGGCGAAAAACAGTGGAACGGCTGCCACAACTCGTCCAGAATCTTCCAAGAGCATGACATCAGTGTTTATCCTGAAAAATTAATGACGCGCGTTCGAACTTCAGGCGGACGCGTTATTATGAAAAATTCAATCTAGAAAACGAAATGCGAGACCGAAATAAAGCCCAAATGGAATTAGCATACTCTAAGGACGCAAATACTCCCGGTAAGATCCTATAAGATACTTGCGACCTTTGGGCCCAAATATACATGCTCCTATTAAGGAATTAGTGCGCGATCCTGACATTTGTGACTCGCAAACAAGGAATATTTAAAAAAATGTATTGTATTTGAATACGATAATAGCTTCTGAGAATTTACATCGTTTCATCATTGATGCGATTTGTTTATACAAAAAGATTTCACGTGGCGTTCGCGGCACGTGGCGCTCAATCTGTCCTTGATTCTTCAAGCAAAAAATCCTTATTTATTCCATATAATGGCGAGAGAAATGTTCGGGAATATAAATCGTATCGTATGATATTTGCTAAAATAGTTCATCCAAGCTACGATCATTCTTATTGAGAATTCAAGCTGAAAAATTGGCTTTCATAACTTAAAACGTATTTATCGCCCGAATTCAATGTCATAGAAAAGCAAGAATTTTCGCATAATCTGTATAAAAGCAGTACAAAATGCAGGTGGGATGCGAGATGATTGATAAAACACCCACCCGTGGTATTATAAACTGGATGAAAGCGATTCCTGTATAAATAATCGCCGTTGAAAATAGATTCATCCCGAGCTTGCGAGATTATTAATTTGCAAATTGATATTTTTAGAAAGCTCATCAAGATAAAGGGTTGTTAAAAATTGTCATGAATGACACGTAATGGTGTCAACGATCGTTTAATCGATCTTGTTTTCGTAAATTCAAGTTCAAATTAATTGATTTTGCTTAAAAAGACTATTTTTAAATATGTGCGAATCATCTTGCTTCAGACGTCAAAGATGATTTATCTAAAGATGATCTATAGATAGTCGCTTTCAAAATTAATAACAAGGATGATATTTTGACCGTGGCCTATTTGTGTCATTCAGATGGAAATATTGCCAGATTTGCGGCATTCTTATACGAGCAAAAATATCGATGGGGTTGATAAATACAAATTGCGGTTCCCTATGGATTATTTCAATGAGATTTTGTTCGAATTGAGTTTGTAAATAGCGTCTGAAAATAAAGTTGAATAAGTGTACTTACCACCCTTGCCAAGATCACAGTATTAAGAAGACAATGACATTACGCTTCACGCTACGAATCACACGATGATAATTCATAGTGGAAGACAAAGAATTATCTCTCTTCAACAAAGAGAACAATTAACACATATCACAGAACTTAAAACTCGGATATCAAAGCACCTTTTTAACATCAGAGTGTCTTGGATGTCGGCCGTAATCACTTCACGTGGAAGGCTTTCAAAAAGGGGACTCTCCGGAGTTTCTCCCGTCGCGGGAGAATCTGCCTGGAATCACGAATTTTGATGCTTGATCTCCGCTCACGATCCGGAGACGCTGTGGAATACCAGCTCCAGGATGTTCTCCCTGATCCGCGCGGAGTATTTCTGTCCGGCCATCGGCAAAGCAGAAGCAGTCACGTGGACCAAGACCAAAATATCTTAGACTGTGGTAGCAGTTCATCGATACATTCGTGTGTGGAGGCATTTTGTCGCACTCGGCAACAGGAACCACCAGTTGAAATATGGAACAGAAGACGCTTTTAGAGTGCATCAAATGTTAACCTGCACCCGAGGAGACCGGCTGGAGCTTAATTATAAAATTAATTTTGCTGCCAATGCGATTTTGCATGGCCGAGATTGAAAATCGCAAAAATAATTAGGCGGAAACGAGCTAGTGGGCGATGAAATACAAATAAAACCAATCAGATTTTCTAACAAAATAACATTGGCTCGTGTAAAATTAGACCACCTCACATACAGCATTATGAAATAGACACAAAATCAAATTTATGATTGATTAAAACATTAAACGAATAGATCCAACATTGATCCCTATGCATATTTCCGATTTACGCGATTAATTATTCCATTCGCGTAAATCTAAACGATCTATGTATACATGTTTTTTTGCATGAAAATGTCGAAATTCGCTCGCTCTAATTTCGAGAGAATCCTTGAATACTTATTTACGAATGAGAGGTCAAGGTTTAACACAATGACATAGTTTTTGTTTTGAAATGTGGTCGCCATTATAACTACGAATTATATTAGATAGATAGCTTGATAGATGACTAAAATCATTCACTTTCAATAGGAACGCTATACATTTGTTAGGTTAAAGTGGTCATGTTGTTAAAGCAACATCTATCAAATTTATTGTTAACTAGTGATTATCCGGCATGCGTTGCAATGCCATGTCTCGCATAAAAAACTGCGTACAGAAACAATATTTATACTATGTTATTTCCGCACAAGTATAAACAATTAGTTGACAAAGTTTTATCGTAATCGGATAAACGGTATGGCAGCGCATTAAATACGAACAAACAAACATTGTTTTTTATATATTAGACTATGTCTATGTTACTCATTCAATCCTTAGCAATTTAAAAACGAAGTTTTATTACAATCTGATAAACGGTGTGGCAGCGCATTATATACGAACAAAGAAATATTGATTTTTATATATAAGATTATTGAGTAGTAAATGGCAAATTATTATATCTTTATTTTTATCAAAATTATCGAAAATTAGACCTCCCCGAATACGTGCCACCAAGCAAAGCCGCGGCGGACATTTGAACGATGTTATGCTTTCAAATACAAACAAATTGAGTGGATATCTCGTAAAAAAATTGTTTTATTTACATTTAAAAATCGAGCGCCCTTATTAAAAAGTCGTGTACATTCGAAAGATTAATGGTCAAATTTTGCTTTAAATTTTTATGGTACAAATATTTATGCAATATCAACCAATTTAAATACTTCATCAGACCATTAAAACATTGAATGTCTTATTAATGTATACAAAAGTCCTGCAGATGGTCAGTATTCCTGGAGAGGTTAAATCTGAGGACCCCTTAATGAATCATTGTATTAACGTATACATTTTTTAATTAAAAAACACAGATAAAAGGTTTGGTTTTCAAAATTTAAATCGGGTAACCGATGTTTGAATGATACCCCCAGAACTGGAAAACCTTAGAATTTTGATGATGACATATTTGAGAGCCATAGTGGAAACAGATTCTCGATTAAGCATGAAAGAATTATCACAGAATATATAAAACGTATCGGGAAGACGAATCGAATGGGAGTTTGGATGCCGCACGAACTGTCTAACGATAACAAAGACGATGACGAAACACGTGCAAAGTTTTGTTGTCAAGATAAAGAGTTCGTTCCTTTATGCATCGAATTATCATTGTATATAAAAAAATGTTTATTTATGATAACATAAGTCGTAAACGTCAATAGTTTCCCCGAGTCCCTGAGATAAAAACCATTTCCACCTCCGAAGCTTAGATTTATGACCCCCAAGATTGTTTTGTGCGTTTAGTGGGATATTCAAGGAGTTATTCATTTTAAATTTATAAAACTTGGCGAAAGAATAATTGCACATTGGATTGTCAGAAATTGGAAAGGGGGAATATAAAATTGAAAGACATACGTCCAAAATTAATCAGGAACCATTTGGTGATTCTGAAACACGACAATGCACGACCCCATAAGGTAAACATATTTATATTCATCAAACCTCACTTCGACGGATTATCATCTTTTTCAATCTTTGGCACATTATTTAAGGGATAAACGCTTTTAGAACGCAACTAAAGGTTAAAATCATATTAGTATGTATTTTGATTTAAAACCAGAAAAAAATCTCAAAGAGGAATTGAAAAACTTGAAAACCTGTGAGAAATAGCAAGTAGTATTTTGTAAATAAAAATGAAATTAATTATTTCATTGTTAAACAATCGGCAAAGAATTTTGATATGTCTAATATAATATTCTGTGGCATGAATTTACAAGTGTGATGATAATACGAAATATAATTTAAAAAAATTAAAAAACCATCATACACAATATGAAAAATCTTTCATCAAGTGTATCTTAAAACAGTCTAAGACATCATGCATTTTGAAGCGTCGTAATTCCATTTCGTACGTATGCAAATATTTTTAGCTTGCCATTAATTAATTTGTAAACGATACGTTTGTGAGCAGAATTTAGACAAGATTTATATTGCTTATGATTTCTAATTTATAGAGTTGAATTTGATTTTCTATCGAATTTGTATTGAATTGTTGATTGAATTATTTTTTATCCTAAGTTGTAAAAATATGAAAGTTTAAATGTGTTTTTGGATAATTTAAATCTTTGATTGCGACTACTTTATGGTCATTGTTTGAGTTTCAGAACGAGAAAGCCCACTGACCTACTTCTTGCAATAAATCACCAAAGTCCTTCTGAAAGTTGTTTGAGTTGTTTGCGATCCATCTGTCCCGAGGGAATCATAAAGTTTTACATCCTTGTTATTAAAATTTACACTGCATCGTAAATGATGAAAATTATCAAAGCGATTTGCAGATAAGATAAACATTCAACAAGAGATCGGGAACTATGCGATAGGTATAAGCCAAAAATTTGCTTCTGCAGAAGTTGTTTATTTATGTTGGTTGGTACAAATACTTCCGATGCATATTTGCTTAAAATTTGCAGTTTAAATGCCGGCTTTGTTCTATAAATATTGCGAGTGGGTGTTCTGCCGGAACTGGACCGTTTATTAGGGTCAAGGTGTTGAATTTGGAGGTCTGAAAGCAATGAAACGAATCCAATTTAAAAATACAATTTAACCACATGAACGACACGGCAGATTTAATTATTTTTCGGCGATAATTTTCGTTCTTAGTACCGGGCTTAGCGAGAAATGTCTAAAAAGCCTTAATCAAAAGATACGATCTGAAAGAAAATCCACTCGGGCTTCCACACGACTACATTATGCAAAATTAAGGGCAGATGAGACAACAATCTAAAAAAAATCATTTCAATTTTCTCCCCGACGCTTTTCTTGCCTACCCCCGTCCTGTCCGGTTTCCCTCGGGGGTGTCAGGATACGCAGGGATACGTGCTGAGGGCAACTTCGTCCTTGTTCGTGATTTGTACCGTCTCGATGAGGAAGACCATTAGGGACTTTTCTTCGGATAATATTATGAGTTCGTGGGCAAACACTTTTCCGGATGAACCGAAAGCTTTCAATCGACTTCGAGAGCACTTTGGATTTTCCACTGAATCATTTTTAACGAGCCCTTATTTGATCTACATAGTCACAGAGAAATATAAAGAAATATATTTCATATACTTTTTTAATTAAACATCTTATAAATTTAGCACAATCCAATAAAAATGATATGTAATCAACGATAAAATCTATTTTCGTCGGGGAACCGCTGCGGCTAAAAATCGAAGATTTTGTGTAAAACACATGCAGTTTATTATCCGCTATAACTTTTAAAGTATTTAAATTTATTATGTTATATTAATGAGATTTGGGTAAAAAAAACAGGTCTTTGATATGAAATGGTTACTGCTCTAAATTTTTATAATATATAAATCACTCGATTTCTATCGCACATATGCGCGATTACTCATCAACGTGGTAATGAACTTAAATAAAACTACTGCGATTAAATTCAATTGCATATATTTTAAGTGCATCTGGGCTTGCTTTTGATTTAAAAAGATTTTTTAAATTAATTATGAAGTAATTCTAAGTCTCAACATATTCACATCTAAAGCTTTCAATTCAATTTTTCACCTTTGTGTATGCGCTGAATTCGATAAATATTTCATGTGGCGTATTATGAAGAAGCCGAGTACCGAGCAACACCATCTGTATTTATGAAATAAAATTAAGCAGCCATAAAGCAGTTGCCAAGTATATCGACTGAGCAGAGAGCCAAGAAATCCAGAATATAAACAGTTTTAAAATTATTCAGCAAGGCGACAGAGGTGCTCTCGTACAGCTAGGAAGACTTCCGACCACCTCTCGTTTTGAACGTTATTAGCCCCGAAGGCTGCATATAAAATCCCTATATTAGCAAAGTTTTTATATACTGAAATCATAGATTGACTTTGGCGATCTTTACAAAACTTTTGCAATAAATCTTTCATAACAAATATATTAACTTGGGAATTTACGACTTTCATACGGAAAACTTATTCAATCACTCTTCTATCGATATTGACATGGGTCAAAAAACTGGTAAATTACGTTATTGTGTTCATGGGGACTTTATGCAAATTGCTTCGAAGCGGCTGAACAATCGTACTCCTGAGTAATGTCAAATATTTGACTGTTTTAGTTGCTGTGATGAATTGCCATTTAATTAGAGGGATGGTCTTTCAAATTCCTAGAATGTGCAGCCGTCCAGAGTGAATTTCTATCAATTTTGCATTGTTTTGTATAGGGGTGTCCATTATTTTAATATTTAAAATTTCAAACAAAGAACAGGAGTGACATGGAGCGAACAATGCGAATGTAAAGACCGAGGTGAATGAGTGTGCAATATGAGTATTAGGACGATGACTATTTGCTGTGTTGCAATATGGTGAGAGTTTTTTTTAGAAGAATAGAGATTGGATTTTGTTGAAGAATTTGAATTTGGCCATTTTTGACGTAATATTATTAATCATCATAATAAGTATGAATTATCGAAATGATTTACCAAATGTTGATACAATATTATTGTTTTAGATTGATTTTAGTTTTATATGATACAAGGTTGCATGTATATCTAAACTATATACGTTATATAATGACTAGAAAATGGGGGAAAAATCGGTCATCTTTATTTGAAAGGCATCAGTCCAATATCAAACCTGAGCTAGATTATACTCTGAACAAGTCTGTTTCTTCGTAAATAATGAAAATAAAAAATAATGATTATAATTTATCAATATATTATGGAATAAACTTAATAAATAAACATTAAATATGAATTTTACAAGACCGGCCATGTCCACTTAGCTTTATAAATAAAATGTAAAGTTTCAAGAGAGAAGACTCGGAATTCGCTCTATTTCTTAATTTAAATCGGACCGGAAGCCGGGATGAAGATAAAAAGGCGGGACATGAATTGATGGTGTCGGGAAGAAAGTTTATGAAGGTTTTTAAAAAATCTACACCCACTGTTAACATCACGAAAAATGCGATGATTTATGCGTACATAGATATTACAAGGGTACAGTGTGGCACGTGTCATCCGTATCTATGTGGTAGTCAGAAAAATGAAATACTCGCCCCGGCTGAAGGATGAAGTATACAAGGCTACCTTTTAAATCGGCAGAAAATAAGCAGAAAATTTTTCTTTCTCCACCGTAATATGACCGCAATGATTCAAGCCAGTTCTTCGATGAGAAAAAAAGCCGTGGAAAAGTACTCAGGTATCCAATTTTCAGAGAAGACGCAGATGTTAAGCAACCGCGCTCCATATGAAATATGAAAGACGCCCCCTTCCGATGATCTTTCCTCCCTTATAAAATACAATTTGCCGACGTACTCGAATACTAGGCGAGGGATAACCATTTGAATTTATACTGGACTATGTGATCCATAAAATATCAACACCTCATTAAAGCGCATATTGAGTTACGGTCGTGCACAGTAGCACCGCGTTTAGAAGCGTAATGAGCCAAATGATTGAAATGTAGCCTCATTAAATCCTGCGATAATATTCCATGTGATTCTGTTTGACGTCAAAATTTGCAACATTGAATAGTTGATACGGTTGAACAATATGGCTATTTCAATTTATAATTAATTTTTCAACAGAAGACACTGCCATTGAATATCCAAAATATTTTATCTAACGTTTTCAGGCGTCCAGATTAAAGAGCATATAGTTGAGATATAAGACTTATCTCATGGATATTCATGACATTATTTAGAATGATATTTTGTTGCTGGAATTCATGCCACAATAAATAATAATTTACTACTTATGTTACGTATAAATTTATATTTAAATGATTCAAAAAAATTTAGTAATAAGTAAGAAAAAATAGTGACTAATTTGGTGACATTTTTTTGCTATGGAGGATTAAGTTTAAATAAGTTTTATCTTTCTCATACAAACAGTTGCATTATTTAATGTTCCTTTACATAATAAAATTATTAGTGGTGAAAACTGAAATCTTTAAATCAAAAGCTTAATCTCTTATATAGTATTTGAATTCGGAACAAAAGAGCTGACTGATAGCTTCAGCTGTGGGAAGATGTGTTCTTCCCGCTGCTCGCTAGTATCTCGTGACTGTGGCCTTAGCAGGAAAAAAAAATACCATAATTTATTAAATATTTCAACCCATAAAAATATTTTTTATGGAATTTACGATCTTTAGTGTTGAAGCAAATTTATTATAAAACTTAAATGCTTTTTTATATCAAAAATAAATATATAAGCACAAACAGTTGATTAAAATACCAAAGCTCTTTTAAGAAGCTTTGTTATTAAAGTCGACCGAGTACTGAAAGCTTTCAGTAAAGTATTGTACTTAGTAAAAATAATTTGAAAACACTAAATAAAGTTAGCGATTTGTTGCAATTTTTCATACAAAATAAATAAAAATTCAATATCATGTCGAGTGAATAATACAACTTATATTTTGAGCATATCATCAAATTTTACGCGCACTTGATATTCATTGTTCGTCGATATATTTCGAATTATTGACAATCGAATCCGAAAATGTTTCCATTGTTCTGGCACAAAACTACATATTGAACCTAATTTTGGACATATGTCGGAGCGCGATGACGGGCCCCAACTTGCCAAATCTATGCTTGAAATTACAGCAATGGCTTTCATATATTCGTCGAATATTCAGACACTATGAAAATTATTAGGATGAGGGAATTTTAGTAGTGTATGACGCCAGGGCTGTTAAATTTTAAACAAAAACAAATTTCGACGATCGTAAATGCAAGTGAAGGGTAGCGAAAAGCTGGTCTGAGAATTTTAACAACTTTCCAGACGTTTTGTTATCGGAACGTTTTGTCTTGGACAGATAAAGTGCAAGGAACCCTAGAATATAAATTTATTCCGAAACGAAGTCTAGGTGAGGCATTGCTACTGGGGGATGCTCGACAATGCGTCATCAAATTCAATTTTATCGACACTTAACTTTGTATTTGTTCACCTCAGTATTTTTATTAAAATCGGAGCCTCCGATGCGATCCAGAGGCATCGGTTAATTGAATTCTACGACAATATGAGGGCTGTTTAATTAAAATCTGTTTATTGACAGGGCAATTGACACGTGCTTATTTTAAGCTTCGCACTGCACAAATCGCCTTGAACATTAAAGTCTAGACTCTTGTCTATGTTTGGCTGTAAATATTTACTTCTGAAAATAGCTTTTTAAGCAGAATTGAACTCAATATTTCTGATTGAAATTTATGGAATATTAAGTATTGTAAGTCATCGGGTCTCGCTACGAATCAAATGTCAAGATAATCAAATCGAACGCTACGAATCTTTATTATCTTAAATATATCAATTTATTCATATGAATAAATATTCAAATACTATGAAATTGAGCATTCATTAAAATACAAAGCGTATAAAAATACACGCTGTAAAGATATGTAACTCATACATAACCATAGGATGGGATGGATTTACAACTCACATAAAATATGGGGAGAAGTTTAAAAGATAAACATAAAAGATATATAACATACTTTTTGATATAAAATGCAGCACATTATGGTTATAAGTTAGTATTATTTTATTTAAATACATTGTATAAAAGCGCGTAAATTAAGACATTCATTCATCATTTAAAGATGTATTCTAGTCTAGAATTTTTAAAACATCGATTTTATTTTATTCACATATTTTAAAAGTACCTTTAAGATTATATTATCCAAAGAAATTTTCAAAGCTCCAATTATTTAGGGAGTTATGGCTATTTTAATGAGGTGGCAATTAAGCCACCAGAATGAAATCTTTAAATACGTTTTTGTCGAAACTACTCTACACGGTTGACATGATATCTCAAGTTTTTATTGACTGATTTACTTCAAATTTAGCATAAACTTTCACTAAATAATTTTCTATTGTTCTTACCAGATTTTTCTCAAAATTTTATTTTTAACTATTTAAAAAAAAATGAAACTGAAAAAATAATTCTAAAAGCTGGCTTTTTTAAACAGTCGTCATTTTTTTCATTTCAGATGACGAGAAGGATTGGAATCTTATTAACCAGGACACGTCATTTTTTCAGTTAGCCTTTATCACACTATAACTTAAAAAAAAATTATATTAAAAAAATATCAATAAATATCTGGTAAAACATTAAAATCACTCAATGCATTAAAAATTCAATTGAAAAGCGAATTGCTTATATTTTTCACAAATATTCCACTATAATAAAAACTTTAAATGCTTTTCTATAATATGAAAAAATAATTAAATTGATATATTTTATATCGTTTGTGTTATTTATTTTTAAAATAAGGTAGTTTCCCTGTCGCACCCTGTAATTAGAATTTACTCTTTTCATTTTGAAACAAAATTTAGTCGATTTTCACGCTATTGAAGTATATCATACCTCAACGGCAGTCGTTTACATTGTTCTCGCATCTGTGCACATTTAAAATGTTTCCCGGTCCTTTTTCTGCCAAAAGTAAACCTTCATCACACGATATTAAATATTATGGCATGTTTCGAGCACACAATAAGCGGTGAGATTGACAATCCAACCCGCAAGAAAAATGTTTCCAGCACAATGGCACAATAAATATTTCCGTTGACATATAGTCTGTGACCTGTTGTCACCGAAGTGCGGTAAATTCCCTCCCCAACGGCCAATAAAGGACTTCAGTGCCACAGGACATTTAGTGTTCATATTAGCAAATCGGTTAGATGGACATGCTATTTACATTTTGAGTAAAATTGAATTGAGGCAAACTACGCCGTTTAATGGGTTTTTGTTATTAAAAATTCCAACTGAATTTCAGAAACCAAATCATCCTGTTAATACAGACATCTTTGATATGAAGATATTTTTCTATATCGGTCTATTTAATGATAAAATGTATTTTTTTACGTCAGCAATAATGATGCCTTATTTGCGCAAATGGCTTATCTGGAATGATATTTGTTTGTTAGTGAATACATAGAAAGCATGTAAATTAGTTAGGACTATTTGCCACTCGAATGAATACATTAAAGAAGTGCTTATAAGGGGGATAAAAAATTAAGTGGAGCAAAATCTCCGTAAACATCCCTGGGAAAACACGGAGACCTCATTAGTCTGATAAAGGTAGCCGGATCGTATCCGGTCTCATGGGTAACATTTACATCCTGTATTTTTCTTATCAAAGAAAGCTCCTCCCATTTATTTTACATATATTAATTAATTAAGATATGCTAATAAAAAGACTTCATATTCCAAGAAGGACCTCTCAGGAAATTCAATTATGAGAAAAATACAATTTTTTCACGCCCTCTTCTCTCACCGGAATGAATCACGGTCGACGCGGTCGGCTTCGCACAGGATATTCAGGTCCTGTGACATTGATGCCGGGTTAAGAAATTGATAAAATCTGGGAGGACCACGTCGCCCACTCTTACATCCCCCAATTTTCCCATTTTCTTGCTTTTCCACTTCGATTTTGCCCTAGGTGATACATTGCCACCGTCGGAGGATATATTAAATAAAAAGATTTAGTATCGGTCGTTTCAAACAATTCATCCACTTCTTTGTTTACATTGTAATATAGATGATATAAAACGTTAAAAAATACATACTTTACATCAACGACAAGCATTATATATCATATTTATATCAAATTTAATGCAAATTCATGATGTTCCTATTCCGATTTAATAAAGATGTCGCTATAATCCTTAACCCAAAGAAGAAAAAATACTGCTTAAAAAAAGTCATTTTTACAGTTTTAATTTTTTTTTAAATCTGGTAAAGACAATAGAAGGTTATTTATAAAATGTTAATACTAAATTTGAAGTGAATCAATCCATTAAAACTTGAGATATCATGTTAATAAACCGATTTAATGACTCTTATGTGAATATTTTCATAAAGACATGATAATCAATATTTACTTGTGCGAAAAGGATTAATTTGCTTTCTTAAGCGCAGACTAAACACAAACAATATGCCTATATTTTCCTAACGATTTGATACTTTATGTAACAATGTAAACATGATTTTAAAATTACAGTGGAATTCTATTGTTATTATAGATGCGTATTATTCAATATAACATCACTCAATAAGTTCGTAGGATGACTAATAAAACAACGACTTTATTCATCAACATAATCTCCTTACATAAGATACATCCATTCCAACGTTTTGATGCCTTTTCTGTAGAATCTTTGGACCTCAAAAAACGCTTTAGTTTCGGCAATTCCACGACAAAATGCTCTCAGCCAAGTCTGCAAACAGGTAGTATCCGCTGAGAATCAGATCTATAGAATACGGTGAACGGGGTAAGCAATTCAAAGCGCAACTCATACAATTTTGCTATTGTTTCGATCGATTTATGACAAGGTGCATTTCATTTGGGGTTATTTTTTTGGAATGTTTGCTATTGATGATTCTTCCTTTTTCAAGATAATCAATTAATAAAGCACCAAAATACGGAGGCCAAAACAGCTCCAAACAGCGCTGTAAATTGTCGAAGCTTTGTTGTTATTGATCGAGTGTCAGCAAACGTGGTACTCATTTCGAGCAATGCTTTTTCATGGAAAAATGTTAATGCAAAATAGTGAATACACTGACTTTTGATGTCTTTGAGGTGCCAACGATCCCACGTTAATTTAATTATTTAATGACCAAAACTATATTGTTTTCTGGAACAAGTATTGAATTTAAGCGACTATTAGAATCATCGGTTTAAGGCTTTTTTGTAGATGGTTTTTGTCAAACCATTGCTTTGCTTCAATGATATTTTTTTTACATAAAAAAGCAATGCTTTATCAACACACGAAATTCAGGAGAGATAGAAATACGAATTTCCTTATAGTAGCGCAAATTATACATCATCCTACGAACTTATTGAGTGATGTGTTATTTTTTATGAATAAATGATTCCGTCCATTAAAACTTCGTTAACCTCTTCATTATGTAACCATTTGGCCATTTAAATTATCGCGGTCGAAATGGGATCCACGACTCGGAAAGTGTTAAGGCAAATTTACGTTCACACTGACGTAATTTCAAAACGCTCCCAAATCATCTGACGGCTGTTAAATTAATTCATGATAATTTTCGAAATAATTAAATGAAACAATTTGACGTTGGAACATTTGTTACGTCACACAAAGAACCCACGTCCCGAAATATCTCAGTACGTAAACGTTGATATATGACAAAACATAAAAAGCATTCTGCGTCAACGAATTCACATACCTGTCCTGCTATTTTTAGAGCGGGCCAAAATGCAGGCGCGCATGCGCATCGCGAAAATATTTCGCAAACACAAGAAAGGGTGAAATCATCCCCGGAGTCGCTTTCGCCGAACTACCTCATCACCTAATACCGCCAAATTGCGACCCACGACCGAGTTAATGTGGCGACGTTTCGGCCATACTAATTGCGCCCAACATCATTTTTATTTGCTAAGCCCTGGATTAATTCCCTGTTTTTATACGGCCGCCCCTTTGTGAATACAAAATCAACCACGACCCTTAAAATGCAAAGACTGAGCGCCGTTGCGGGCGCATTTTTGCGTCAGCCGAATAATTAAAGCAACGCACAGAAGAAAAGATAATCACGTGATCATTTTATTGCTCCCTTTTATGTTTGCGTAATTAACGTTTTCAACTATTGTTCTTATTTTCGGTTGTATTTATATTTTGCTTCTCACTCACATCCATAAGAAATACATATACAACCCTCGGTATAGCCGTAAAACTTATAAAACACTATGGATCAATCTTTTTCTTTGTTATAAGTCTTCAAGCGCGACTAAGTCGTTTTTCGATATTTTCCCCAGAATATCTACGGAAATAAGAAAAGCCACAGAAAAACTAATTTAGACCTTTGCCGCCGTAAAAGCCCAATACTTAAACTCACTTTAAATAGTTTCCGACTGGGAAAAGTTCAGCGTCCGACGGGCTGCGATTGCTCCTGAATAACAAATAGGACTTTCGCGGTAAATATTACAGCAATTCACCGATCGCTCCCGGATTGATTAGATTTAAAAGTTTAAAATAAGCGACATGTGTAATTTTATTTTTGCCCGTGATTTTATTTTATTAGAAGTTGCTTGATACGGGTGAGACAGCTTTTCCGGGGCAGTCGGACGTTGGCATACACAGATTGCCTTTGCTAAATGCATTACGTATTTTTAAGGGATTAATTAAGTTCTACACGCTGAAAATGATTGAATGAACTCACGAAATTAACTTCACATTTTATTATGGATTAATCATGCCTAAAATTAAAATGCGGGACTATTTTTGCCAGTACTGATGTTAATACAGGGATAATATAATGGGTACGTTTTCGTACTGTTTTGGTACGGTTTCGTTCGGACAAAAATAACGGTTTTGCCGGTTATCAGATTGGATCATATTGAATTATACTCACTGTCTAAAAATATAATAAGATGGCGTTCATTCTTTTAAGTAATCAATTCTTAAGAACTAGAGCCTTTTCAATAACCATCCTAGGAAATTCACCTCTGTCGTATGATCACCCAGTGAGCAAACTGAATGAACATGTTGAAAAGAGCATTTACGATTGTTTTAATAGAAAATTGGATTGATCTTATATCTCATAATATGACTAAAAATATGCATTCATTTTAGACAATCAACCAACCAGCTTGATGATCAGTTTTCTAACTTCAATTTAAGAATTACATTGGGCTAATTTAAAAATACTGCTATTAAAATAACTTTATTTTAGAAAATGTACAACTATAAATATTTTTATAATAGAGCGATATTAAATTTGTAAAGGTTTTGAGTGAAAACATAAGTATAATTTATAAAGAGATATTGCATTGAAAGCATTATGATTAATTGATTGAACACATTTGAACATAAATTTCATCGTGGCAGTCTGAAATAAATAGACCCACAATTTCGAAAAGATTATAACATTAAATGCTGTGTTATTAATCACCCTGTGTACATCTTAGTTTATTACAAACGATTAAATAAAACCCTGTCATACAATTATATTTCATTCTGTCTGTTAGTGTTGTTTTTTTCTAGATGGAACAATAAAACCTATCATCCATATAATAATTTTTAAAAGTTTTTTATACAGTTCTAAGTTTTATAACTTTTATTTATAGTCAAAGGACAAATGCTTTAAGCCGTTTCGCACTGAAAACATGCGTGTGTTCAAATGTAAACTTTTTTTTTCTTCTCAGAATCGTGCACCATGAATTAAGATTGTATATCAATAAATTAACCTTAACACTTTTGATAGCACACAATATTCGTTAATTTCTTCGGAATATTTCGTCGCGTTCGATTTTTTCGCGAATAACATTGTTTTGGACATTTAACATTATTTCTAGTTATTTTTGAGTTTGAAAGAGTTTAACATTTTTGAAAATACCCGACTTGAAAATCAGATACCGAGTAAGAACTGAATTGAAGCTAAATGTCAATGAATGATCTTTGCTACGCAACTGAATCTATTTTGAGATGTATTGGTCAGAATGCCTTGTAAAATAATGTTCTTATTAGTATCGTATATATATAGTAAGTTTTGATAACCCTGACCAAAAGATGCCCAAAACCCGTAAATGATCCCGCAGGACAGCACGTGGTATATATGCATATACTCAACCGAACAATTTTTTGCGCAGTTTCTAATATTTCTAATTTCGCTGACTATTTAAAAAATTGAGGTAAATTAATTAAATAAATGATTCTTAAGAGAGATAGTGCTACAAGTTTGAATGTAATTATATACAGAAAACCCATTTAAAAACGGAAATACTACAATAAAGCTGAAAAAACCACATGAAGTGCAAGTTTTTCTTTTATGCAGAGTTGCGGTATTATTCATGCTCTCTACGCTTATAGTTGCCTTAATGGCGGTTGTGATACGTGACTTGTCGTTATCAATTTCTGAAGTCGTTTTCCACCTAACCGCATACTTTGTGACCGTACATGACTAACCAAAAGCCTCTATAACGACATACACTTTTATTTTATTAATTCGGTTTTCACGGTTCAATGCTATTCGCGTTTTTGCACAATAAATATATCCCTTCGAACAATGAAGATTTAGTGCGCTGAAGAAAAAAAAGCATTAAGATAATGTGACGTGAATGAGAAAAACTATTATGATAAATACAAGTCATGAAATCGCACTTCCACTAGATTTAATATAACAAGGATAATTAATTCTGACACAACATTTATACGAAAGAAAAATGAGCTCGGAACAAAGCAGACAGAAAAATCCTGGAGTACACGAAAAAAAGGGACGAAATGTCATCGTGTGGGAATAAATATTATTTATTTAATAAAATCGGGGTCCTGGCATATTTGGATTTAACGAAGACAAGTACTTGCTCGTATTAGATATTATTCACATGAGGCCGTAAGTTTTGATGAAGTAAAGCCTTCCTGTGAAAATTAATAATGCTACATTAAAATGTTCCCAAACAAAATTTTGGCTTCTTGTAAATAGCATAACAAAGATATCCCGTATCGTATCCCGGAAAACTTGTGCTAATTTAACAATTAATGCGAATAGCACATTTTATGCTCAAATTGTACAGGCATTTCTGAATATATTAAGGGTATTGTTATGGTTTAGATCTGAGTTCAAATATGCTATAAGTGTTAAAAGACTTATTGCAAAAATCATATGTGATTTCAAATCCAGACTATGGGGAAATATGTATCGTGCCGATGCATTTGGGAGATCGGAAGTATTAATATTTTTCATAACCTTATCCTAGTTATATGCCATATTTTCCCTTTTATTCCATTCCCAGGGGAATCTTCTTCCGGAACACAATCCCCAACAATGAGGGGTATGACTATTAACCCTTACAACCCTGTCAGCTAGAATGTTTGACCAATCAGATTTAATTTAAGCTTGTATTTTGCGCTGAATTGAATTTAATTAACTTGTTTTTATATTTTTTAACTCATTAAAAAAAGTAAACGACTTGCTAAAATTAATTTTTGGTTTCAAAGTCAACATGCTCGATGTGTAGAAGGAATTTTAACGGTCAGTTTGATTGATCCCGCATATTTTTCGGCCATTTTGTTCAGTCATAATAAATTCTTCCGATGGAGAGGTCGTCACGCGCTCCATACGTACGAAGCTATTTTTTTGATTTTGCAGAACAATACCGCCGCAAATATCTACCAGAAGCTCATGGAAAATTATGGTAGTGATGTGATAAATCAATAATACATAACAAAATGGGTTAGGTTGTTTAGAGAAGGCCGTACTTATACTCATGACGAGGCAAAAAGTGTGGATCATCAGTGATTTCTGACGAACTTGTACAAAAAATTGAAGAAAAAATGCGAAAGACCGCCGTGTAATACTTGACGACCTTCACGACGAATTTCCTGATATTTTTAGAAGTCTTTTTGGTGATATTGTGTTAAAAAAAACTTGGTTACAAGAAGTTGTGTACACCGGAGCACTATCAGAATCGCATGATCGCCACGCGTGAATTTTAGGATCGTTTTGCACTGAAGGGAGATGCTTTTCTGGACTCTATCGTGATGAGGGATGAGACGTGGGTGTGTCACTGCACCCTAGAATCCAAAAGTCAATCCAAAAAGAACTGACTGATTGATCCTGTGAATTTAAATTTAATATAAGCCTTTTTTGATCGTATATATATGTTATAATCTTATTTTCTGGATGACCCTCGTATTTCACTATTGTGATTTTATTGATGAATCTAAGGATAATATGAATCTCATTTTCATCAAGCCATCATTTCATTATCACACATTAACACAGATTGAATTTCGCATCGTTACCCTTTTTTTTACAAATGGTAATATAATAATATCTTCCTTTTATACTAATAAAATGTAGTCTAGACACCCTAATAAATATTTTTATAATAATTTGAAGAATGTTCTGAATTGATGTGCTTATCAAAAACTAGTAATAATAAACACGTCCACGAATGACTTTATAAAGAACTTTTTTCGCGCAATCGATGTATTTATATTTTTTATCAAAAGATCTGATCCGATTTTTTGAAGATTATTAAGTTTAAAGGTATATGAAAGTCGTTTTTTTTGTCGAAGTAATACGCAGTAAGCAATTAAGCTCAGAAATGCCTTTGTTTTGTCTATGAACGCCTCGATGATTTTGAAAAGTTTCGAACAGAACTATTGAATTTATTATTAAGAATTCGAATTATTTGTGCTGAAATTGTTCGCGAAGCTCGAGTGCGAAAGCTGCCGCCCGGGGCGGGTGATAATTATTTTGGGTGGCATTAAAATGTCGATTGATCGAATGACAACGTCACCGTTTTGGATATGATACATATTCTTTAAGCAAACTTAATTTTCTACTTAATCCGATTTCGAGCCCCAATTTTCGACTCGGAGGATGCCCCCAAAAATGTGCCTTCAGAATATTTCTTCATTAATATAACTATGTAAATTTGAGCCTGAAAAGTTAAACGAGCGGGTGAATACAACATCTGACAGGCGTGATATAGGGGTGGAACATAACAGAGGATATCACGTAGGCCTATATGGCTGGTCGACGAAAAACGTACCAGGTGTTTCAGCGCAGAGCCTCGATGACTAAAAACAGCCCTCTATTTTCGCGAAGAGGGCTTTTTGTTTCATCCGTAAGTATCCCTAAAAAACTTAGAAAATATTCCCATAAAAAAGTTGTGCCCTTTTCTGGAGATCAAAACGCATATGGGAACGAACGAAATCACCCATTTAAGGTCAAGCATACGTTACTTCATTGTATTCGATTTATCAATGAATTAATTTAATTAAATAAAACGTTTTTTTTTTCGTCATCGTAAGTACAATCGATTTTATCAATGAGCGCGAAAAACAAATGAATATTTATTAGGATGCCCGATCTTATTTGCCATCTCTTTCTCGCTCGCATTACACGGCGATATTTATTTTCTATCTTGCTCCATCGAACGGGCTGATTAAAAAATGTTATGAATGAATGACATTTTATTTACAAAATTAAAAAAATAAATGAGTAGTAAAAATAGAATTCATTCATAAACATTCAAATTAATTGTAATCTCTGTCATAACGATGAATGAATTTATATTCAATTTTACTATAATGCGTTTTATGAGTAATACAATACTATTTCGTTCATATATTAATACATTCTATATACGTATGATAATTTGTAAGCCTCAGTATTATTTTACGCATATGTGAATTGAATATAATATACTGGAAGTAAAATGCGATTTTTTAACTTAAGTATGTGTATAAGGATAGAACGTTGACTATTTTAGTAGTTAATGTTTATAATATGTATGTACTCTAAGTCGGTGTATCGCGAAAATAAAATTATTCGCCAAAATTAATTTATCTTATTTAAAAAAAAATTGAGAGTCTACGAACCACTTGCATATGTTGGTTTTTCGTTATGATGAGTTTCGTCGATGTGAGATAAGATTTGAAGTGTCCACAAAGATGGTATGCATTGATTTATCTGGCGCAATAAGCAAGTATTATCTGCTGACGTATGACGATATTTGACGGTAGCTGTGCGTCAATAGGTTAATAGAAATGTAACACACTAAAAACAGATCGTAAATGTAATATTTGACATGATAATTTTTATAAATAAGATTCTATTAGAAATACAAGTGCGACATTTTAAATTAAGTGCTATAGAGCGTCGCCCATAACTTGTGCGGGTATACTCATCAAAAAGATAGGCTAGATTATTTTAGGCACAAAAATAAAAAAATGGAAAATTTTGAGCTCAATGAGAAGAGTTTTTAATCGTCGAGAATACATTTCATGTAAAAATGTAAAGAAAAAAAATGAAAATTTGGAATAATTTTGAATTATGAGAAAGCAAGGAGTTGAACGAATTGTAGCGTGTGCAAAATAACATCCACACGCAATGGCGCTGTTAATCTGTGCAGATTAAATTTGTCAAATTAACAGTGACATCTTTTGTCTCTCTTCAGACCCAATGTGTTAATTTAACAGACCAATATATCTCTTTGTAAATAAATAAAATAGTTAAGATGACAATATGTAGCAATAATAAGTAATACGACAAACGATCGTTTCCATCCCATCACACGGCTCCTCAAAACCTAAAACTTGGTGAACATATGGGAGCGAGGAGCGGCCCGGAACTCTGGCCTAAGAGCACTCCCGCTCCACGTTACACTGGTGTCAGTTGTGTGATGAGAGTGGGCGAGTGCTGATCAAAACAATATGTACCCAGGACGACAAAAGATGTCGCTGTTATATTATTACATTGCGTCTGAAGAGTGACGGAAGATGTCACTGTTAATCTGGCGAATTAAATCTGCATACATTAACAAAGCCATTTAATGGGGATTCCATTTAAACCAATCCATTATTTTATAAATGCTGATATTATTCGAATATAATTACTAGTTAATGGGTTTTATTGTTGACTATTTGAGATAAGTAATAAAATACCAAATTAAAAAAAATCAAGTTGATAATATTTTGTAATATAAGATACTAAAACCTGTTATTTAGCTATACATTTGGCGGATTTTAAAAACCTTATATGTTAGATTAAACTACGTAAAAACTTGCCGTCTATTTTATGACACATGATAGATTATAGGGGAAAATTTATTTTATCTACAGTTGGATGAATTGACAAACATAATGATGATTTGCAATTTTTCTATTAAATGTAATATTTTTTACGTGATGTATGAAAATACCAATGATGCAACCGATATCAATCAAAATGTATAATTCGTCAGCAATGACACGTGAAGAAAATAAACGGATTAAAGCTGCAGTAGTTATAAACTGGAGCTATTGAATTTTCATTTCCAATTTGAATCGTAGTATTAAATGTTATTTTTTTAAATACTCTTTGTGCTTCAGATAAAAACAAAGATTCTCATCAAATGATGGATTTAAAAAGGATTACATTAAGAATAATTCTATATATCATTAGATTAATCTTATAGATATCATTTATATCAAAAATAAAGACAATAAAGATGATTTTTAAATGAGGAAATATTTGAGGTTTCGTGCTTTATTCGGGGACAGTATTCCTAAAATTTGTATCCAGGATTCTGATAGTTAAATCTTGCGATCTGGTAATAAACTATTGCAAACATTTAACTTTGCAAAAGGTATAAAAATTTTCAATTAAAACGTCCGAAAATGTAGCGTATGATATCCTGGCCGCTGAGAGCATAATTGAAATTTTTGAGTATCAGCGGATTTGAATCGGGGATTATCGTCGTTTTAATCAAATTTGCAGACTCGAACGAGCTCAAGCGCGATAAAAATTTCATCACATGACCGACACTTAAAATATACACGAAATCCAATTTTAATTTCGTCCATGAAAAAAATTATGCGGCGTACTACAGGCTGTTGTTTCAGAGCGAACGTCATATTTTTCTATAATCTAGCCGTATCTCCGCGGCGTATTTGCTCTCTTCATCAGCAGATGCTTTTGAGCGATATTAATTGCAAAATATTTATTCAATGCTGTGTATGTGCTCGAAATAATGTTTGTCTTGCTTCATTTCATTGTTGTTTTAATGGGTCGAAGTGGGTGGTTTGAATTTTATAACAGAATATGATCCACGGATGAAATTTTGCAGATAGATCGAGATTTATCCGCCGGGTAGATGCGGTATTTTTTTATTATATTGCATAAAGCTATGTGATTTGTATTGAAAATTAAAGCCCTTTTCTATTATTTAATGCTGAAAATTTCATCATAAGGGTGGCTGAATTAATATGCGAGCAGTGTCATCTCATTAATCTTTCACAGACAGCAAATGTGTTTCATTGACAAATATAATTTACGCACTGTGTAAAGGTTGGGGTGCAATTTAAATTCTGGCGTTATTGCAAAATAAACAATTCGATACTTAACAATTCATAGCAAACAAATGACGTAAATTGATAGTTTGTGATATAACTTCCAATAAAGCAATTATTTTGTTTGAATAAATAGAACTTTAACGATTAAGCCCTAAATTAATAATAGTTGCTTTGACTCTTTATAAAGCCTTATAATATTAATAATATGGCAAGTATAAGAAATGAGATTTTACGTTTTTTTTACATGTTGAAAAATATAGAACTTGAAATCCATGACAGCTAACATAACAACATTCAGTATATTTATGTCAAATACGATTCCTCACAAATTAAAAACGTACTCCAAATAGTCATATCGTCAGATATATCTTACACATATGGCTATGTGACGAAAACCAAGTGATTGGACAAGAGACAAGACAAACAATTGTGAAGGTTCACTAACTGAAATGGTCATGGTCTGGACATTTTACATACAACCCGACGAAATGTGGGCAGAAAAAAAGGACAAAGCTGCCCGCTGCCAGATGAAGCAATGGCATTAGAAAAGTGGCAGCCATTGGAAAGGGCTGCTTTTCAAAAGAAATGTCATCCCATAGAAAGTCGAAGCAGTCATAGAAAAAAATATATATCTTATAACAAATTCAACTGTATTTATATTCAAATATTATACGTAGAGCCTTTATAATATTGCAAAATTAGCGATAAAAAATTAAAAAAATATTCATAATATATTAAGATAAGCTTAGAAATATTTGTTTATTTATTTAGCAATTATGCATAAAATGACTTAAATTCGTTTTTATTGGGATTTGATTAATATCGTCTTCCAAATTTAAACATTTCTCTTCAAGTTTGAAAAAAGCCATTCAAGTATGTCCATCCATCCATATTATATATCAAATTAATTTATATCCAAGTATTTTTAAATTTAAATTTAATCAAAAGAGCATTCAATGAATACAAACCCTTCGCTACATACGCATTTTGCGAAAATACTTAGTACTACTTATTATTTATTGTTCTTAAAATATTATAAAAATGCCGCAATCTGATGAGATGCTTTAAAATCTACTATCTCAATGCATTGTCCAGAATGAAAGACATTTTAATGATATAATATTTATAACATAATAAATAAAAACTTTGAATGTTTCGTTAAAGCATGAAATGAAGAATTAGACTGATATCTCAAATACTGTGAATGTAATTTATTTTTAAAATAAGGTAGTTTTCTTGCTGCATCCTTGCATCGGCAAAATTACACGAATCGCACTTTGAATTGATTCCCTATTCACTGTATTTTCTAGATCTGACTTTAAGCAACTATTATCTGTTTGCAGACTTAAAAAGAATGCTCTAGGGAAAGAGATTTTTTAACTCCAATGAAGAATGACTGTCGAAACTGAAGCCTATTTTGAGGCCAAAGATAAATAATTCAACAAAAAGGCATCGACATATTAAAAACGTGTTAAAATGAATATATTAACCTTGAAAGAGACTATGTTGATTAATATAGTCGAATTTTGCCTAAAAATTGTTGTTTAATTAGTCATCCTGCGAAATTATTGTTTGGTAGAATTTCCCCGAACTGAAAAGCTTTAATATCGCGCTTTGATGATAGGAGTACGAATCACAATATGATTAAGTCATTTTTAATTTTAAATAAACCATCTTTTAAAATCCAAAGTCGCAACAAAATGCACGGAAATATATAAGTAAACAAAATAAAGATGTTCGTCCAGACAGACATTATTTATCTGTCTGGTTCCATTAATTGTGGTTTTTACATAAAACTTAATATGCTAGGCGTTTCCAAACTTATTGTAGGCAGTGTATGTATTCAATTTGAGGGGTCCCAAATGACATTATATTGCTTCTGGCAAAAATAAAATAACCCGAAGGAATAAAAGCTCTCTTAAAAGCTTCCACATGAGATATCCTATCAATTGAAAATTGTACCTTAAGCTGAAGTGGCTGAAACCGCTGAAAAAAATATCGACAATCACACATCATTCAATCAATCCGGTGATGAAGCCAGGTGGTTTTACTTGCCTCGAGCTCTAGTGGGTCGCCGCTCCGTGGAAGGGGCTGAGCCCTCCCTGCCCCTGGGGCCCCGCCGGGCCCCCGCCTCTCCGAGCCTTCAGACCTCGATCTTCTGAAACACGTAGAGTGATATAATTAAATTACGCCATATAACTTCAGAGGGTGTGTTTGTGCGGTGTGTAACAAAACGCATGAAGGAGGCCATAAAAATACAGGCGACATTAGGAATGAAACAAACTTATCATAATCAAATAGAGGCACAAAGCTTTCTCTCGTGTTATAAATAATTTATGATAATCTCATTTGCAGGTGAAACTTTAACGAGTAGAAAAAGTGGTTATCGGAATGAATAAAAATTTGCTGAGAACTTTTTCGGCCGAAAAGTTACTGAACTTTTTACCTAAACTAAATTTATTTAATGGGCAATTATTTTTTCTGAGAAGAATAACATTTTTTTTAGCATTGTTACATGAAGTAAGTTATAATCCGCTGCCTTAAATAAAGGGATATAATCTCTTGTTATATTCTATCTCGTACAAAAAATGTTCATTTCAATGTAATTCAATACACGTATAAAAGCATATATACATACAACAAAATTCCAAATGATAAATAATAATATTAGGAGTATCGAAAAGTTTTTACCAATTGTTTAACAATGGAAGAATTTATTTAGTTTTTTCATTTTTATGTACAAAATCGTAGAAAATGTAATTTCTTTCAATACCTCCTACTATTTTTTTTATGTGTTTTCAAGTTTTTCAATTCTTCTTGTGAAAAGTTCTTTTGGTTTTGAGTCTGAATTTTATACAAATATGATTTTCGATTTCAGTTACGTTTTAAAAGCGTTTATCCTTTAGATAATGTACCAAAGATTGAAAAGATGACAATTCATCGAAGATAGACCTAGTGAATATGAAGGGTATGGAAATTCTTCCCATTTTAATTCCCTAATTTTTCCCCTTTGTTATCGTCGGACATTTCGTGCGACATCTAAACGAACGCATCCTCTGCGATAATTCTTTAATACTTAATTGAGGATCTGTTTCCACTATGACTCTCAAATATATCATCATCAAAATTTAAGGATTTTCCAGTTCTAGGGGTATTTTCAAACATCGGTTAATATTATTGAACACTAGTTATTTTTTAAAAAACTTACGGAGATTCTATCTTCACCGTGTCAGGACATAAACTGAACTCAAACAGACGTATACCAAAATTAGCAAGGGCTTATCGATACACCTAATATATCTTAGATCTAATAATAACATTGTTAATATGAGATCAAGTTGATGATAACACAAAAAACGAACAAAGGCAACAAAGTACCAAATAAATGACAAAAAAATGCTAATAAAAACAACCCTTTACTTATATGATAATTTGGTTATAGTATTTATTGTACATAAGAATATCATATTATATTTGTTTCTAAATTTCAAGCCGATCGGAATATAAAAATAAATGGCAAGTATTAAAAGATTGTGCCAATTACCAATTAGTTCCTTGTATAGATTCTATTAGTGCCGCCAACACAAAATGCCTTTGTCTATAGCTTGGGATACAAGAAAATTGTTTGTATTATATAAATTGAATAAGCAGGTCGTTCTTTGTATACCACTGAGTACAATGTATACTATATACTATTTCCTAAGAATAATTACAGGATATAAGTATAAGAACGTTTTGTTTATTATGGCCATAATAGCTTCAAGGCAATTTCGTGATATCGAAAAACCAATCTTCGCCGAGGAAAAAAACGACCCAGAATTTTGTTTATACAAAAAATTAGGTTTCCTTCGTTTTTGCTATCGGCAAGGAGGAGAAGAGCAGATGTTGCCCGACACTATTGGATAGATCTAATCGAAGAATGTCGACCCACACCATCGTGGGGCATTCTCAGTCCTCTGTTTTCCTTCAGGCCTTGATTCGTCAGATTTTTGGTCGAGGATTTATTGCTGATTTTGCAGGAAACAAATGGCGACAGAATAATCTTTTAATAGAAAAAATCTAACGTAAACAAGTCGGAAAAACCGGAACGAGGCGACGTAATAAAAGATCGTATTCAACTTCATACAACTCGTATTCATCTCGAAATCGTATTTTTCTCAATTTATTTTCAGATAACGAGTGTGTACTTATCAAATTCTCGCACGTCTCTCTAGGATAAAACTTTTCACCGTTCGAATTAATTGCATACGTGTAATTTGAAACCTTAACAAGTGCAAGAGTGCATATGGGAGTTTAATCACTGAATCCTCATTAAAACTTCGACTGAAAAATCTGAGCTGATTCAGTCGCTCCCTGACTCTTGCAAATGAAATATTCAAATTTTCGAATAGTCGTCAGTGATGATATGTCAGCATTTGCATGAAAATGTTTCATTTTTCAATGCAAACTTGTTCCTGCAGTATAAAATTTGTTCGGGCGGAGTTATTCATTCGGTCTTCATTGTTGAGATGACACTCGGACGTGATTAAATATCGAAAGTTTTATACAAATGGTGGAAAAATATCGCATGAAAGAGTGCAAAAATATTTAATAAAGGAGATTTATACATAGCTACTATTAAAAAGACTAGTCACAAAACTGATGGTTAAACAATTTGCCAAATTTTACCAACGGATGACAACTTGTGTATTCTATCATCTCAGAAAGAAATTTAAATCTATATCAAATTCGTACGACAACTATATCCTATTTTGAATATATCTGAAAGGCTATGAGAAATTAATATATAAAGCCTTCTATCGCTGAGATATTTTTTTTTAATGGTGATCGTCTACATTAGATAGTTCGAAGTTTTTTGTATGTGACAGTCAAATACCATATACACAAAACCACTGCCTATGTTTTCCATCTTTAAGAAAATATTTTTTAAAGGTCACCTATGATAAATTAAGGAGATACATTTGACAAGGTAAGACGAATGGTGTTGCTAAAATAGTATCGCATTTACTGGGCGCTTAAAGATGTAATTAAATTCTTCAGAAAGCATCGACAAATTAATGCAGAATAATTGTTATGCAAATCCTCTCTGGCATAATTGAGATAACACGTTTCGCAATCTTTTTCATATTAAATTAATTGCATTTCGAGGATCCATTAGCATTTAACTTAATATGATTAATTGGATGTAACACTTAAAGCACAAGAGTAATGGATGTCGTAACAAACTTTGCAGAGTATTGAAAAGCTTAAACGCCCTCGAGTGAGATTGTTAGTCATTCCAGGACAGCAATTCATGAAAGTTAGTCCTTTTACAATGTTAAATTTAATTTGTTGAGCGACGCCATCGAAACTGCAACAGCAAACTGCCAGTTGATGCTAATGACACAGAGCTTTCTTCTGTCTCAAAACGGGCCAACACAACGGATCGCATTCGCAGAACCAGGATAATAAAAGTGGCAGGAGTTCTTAAGTGACATCGTGGCAAAGCGTCGGGACGCTAAAACGTTTTACGGCCCTCGGGCTCTTCACTTGTCTATAATTAACGATAAACTGCAACGCCATCAGCGCAGACTTTTAAAAACCTTTATCCAGTTATGTTCCCTTTCACGGAAAACAACTTTGTGGATGACAAAGTGACATAAGAAAATGCTCTCACTGACATCGTGCACGAAATGCATTGGGCAAAGACGTGGATTACGAAAACATAACATCACCGTGGAATAAAAATCGGATCCACATTTCACCGATTAACGGGTGTGTGAATAAGTTCTCGCCGTTTTTTGTATCTTCAAAAGAAATGGAGTGCTGCTTGGCCTAGCCTTGGTTTATCGATCGAAATAAGTAGTAATAAAAAGTAACAATGTCAGGAAGGTATGTCAGGTGGGATAAAACATCTTATTTCATCGTTCTCGTGTAGATTTTGATCGCTGATGCGACATGCAGCCTAACGTTGTCATGCTGAAAAATCACCTTATTGTGTCTTTGGACATATTGTAGCCGCTTTTCTTTCAATGCTCGGCTCAAACGCATTAATTACTTTCAATAAAGATCTCTTATGGTTGTTTAGTTGGATTGGAACAGCTCATAATGTACTACACCCAGCTGATCCCAACTAATAAATGATCGTAGAATAATAGCGTTGATGCTATACTACTCAGTCAGGTTTAACCCACTTGAGATTATCGTAGTATAGTCAATCCTTCTATAGCGTCGAAGCGGAAAGATATAGAACATGCTATAGAAAAAAAACGTATCTTTACAAACCTTAAGGTTAGTTTTTTTCAATTGTATTTTGTGATTTGATCCCCAATTTTATGTTTCAAATGAGTTTATTCGTGTCTCATATTTTACTTTCTCTAAATCCCAAAAATTGTAGATTTACACATATTAAATTCTACAGATATTTGCATTTTATACGTTCCAAAATTTGTGCCTTTTGTTCTAGCGAAATACGTTTTCTTTTCTGTATTTCCTTGGTTTCATTAGAAAACATGGCTAAGAAATAAAAATAAATCCATAAATAATTTGATCATTTTCTTTTACAGTTTGGAAGGATATAAAAAAAATCAATAAAACTTGTATTAGTCCCAATGCTATTTGACGTTTTGAAACTATTGATATACAATTGCTATACCACCATCTGACGGTGAAACGGCAGGAACTTATTCACATACCTAATATATGGCAGATGAATCGCGGCATTTCCACACGACAGAATACAAGTAATAAGCGAGAGAATAAAAATGCGTCTTTATGAGCTCCATGTCGAAGTTATCCAACAGAATGATGGCAGTTATGTAAAAAGCGAGCAGATTCTTTTCCAGCGCCATGTATCTACGTTATTCATGGTATTGCCCGTTTTGTTCCGAGAGTCCCTACATTAAACATGACTGAAGCTGTAATGTGCAATTCTTCGAAACGAATTGCGGATAAGACTACTCCCTATTCAAAATCGGCATTTCTCAAACATTTTTCCGAAGTGTGTAATGGACGAATGGGTATTGCAACGAAAATAGGAAGCGATTCGAACGGCAATCTGCTCGATAAACCTCTCCATTTGTCCAATATACGGAAGCCCTCTCTGCACGATGGAGATTATGTATTTTGGGATGTTAGGCATATACATGACGATGCAATTTGAGACCATAACCGTTCATAAAATGGACGCTCTATTTCCATACAAACGTATAATTTCACCATCAATAAAGCTCAATGGATGAATTTACATGTTGATGGTGTTGGCATGCGGACTAAATTTATATATAATCATAGCTGAAAACGTATTTAAAGCTCATGAACTAATATTTTTTTGCGAACGTTCTGGATATTTATGATGGTTTTTATTTATTATGCAAGAGAAATGTTATTTTGAATAGCTTGTTTGCAAAGCAAAATGATTGATAGCACGCTCTGACATTTGCCCCAATCCGCAAGGATATATCGCTCCCTGTGCATATATATTTTCATGGCCCCCATGAGGGAACGTTTGGTCCTTTTGGATAGAAAAAATATATTTTGTGGATGTTTAGGCGTATAAAAACGTGCATAAGTTCAGTGAAATAATTTATTTAATCATTGCCTTGTGTTGAAATAATTTCAATAGCATGGAAAAGCTTAAATTAAATTTGAATATGCTACTTGGAGTTTGGATTTAAAACTTGAGGCTGAAAATCCAACTAACAGCACCTGGTAGTTTATTTCTTTACAATTATAACAAATTATTTTACCACGTGGGCTATTTCTATATTTCTACAAGATTTTTGCAGACATTAAATGTAAAATTCAACCTCCCCGATTTTAATGATGATGAAATTATATTTCCGTTTTTCTGAGGAAATCAGAGTAAGTTTGAGCTAAGAAAATCGATCAGAAATACTAATCCTTCAATATATATATTTTTCCCACAATATGGAAGTCCGAATTTTTATATTAGGGACCCAAAAGTATTCGAACATTTTTTCGAAGTCTTTTTTTGTAAAACTATTGTTAAAAATTATTCTTGTGTAATAGACTTTTTTTAATTGCTAATGGTAAATTTTCTAGATCTCAAACTAACAACGTTCACATTCGGCATTGTATGCTGGTTCTACCTGTATTATATTTTCACACATTGAAGATCAATGCATCCAATGAAATACCCAAAGATGTTTATGATGAAGTGATAACAGTTTGCAGATGTCAATATAAGTTCCAGACATTTAAATCAGACAATTAAAGCTTAGGGAATGAATCGATAATAGAAGGTCCTTCGAATTTTAATAATGATGCAGTAAAACCTCTAATCGGTTCAGATTCACGGCAAACTTTTAAGTGGTTATGTAAACACGTTTGAAACAAATAGGATGGGTGTTATGGAGTAGGATAGGTAACGCAGACTTTGACTGAACACAACAAAAAAGAGTCATTTTTTGAATAACGTTGTGATAAAAAATATGTAATTCATTTACAATGATATGAGATGAAAAAATCAATGGCTTTCTTTATAAAAAAAACTCAATTCCAATGCCTAAGCTCGGATTGACTATAAAAAAAGGTTGTTTTGCTTCAAGCCGAAAAGTTTTTAATAAATATGGGATCAAAGGACTGACTTTACTAAATTTTCGAATACTTTCGGGTTCCCCTAATTAAATGTGGGACATAATTCATGTGTTACCTACAAAATACTAATTATTTAAATTTTAATTGCAAGTAAGTCATAATAAATCTTATTCGATAATCAATCAGTATGGATCAATGATAAGTGATTTTTTTCACAATCTGGATTTAAGCCAAAAACTTTATTATAAAAATCGGGTAAATAAGACTCCATTTCATTAATTTCCATTCCATACATATTCCATATCTCTTCTAGCAGAATGAATATTATGTCTTCAATCACTTTAGTCATTTTTGAAGCTTTCAAAGAAAATTTTACAATGCAAGTACCATTTAAATATACATATTTTACACTGAATCATTGAATTTGGAAGCATCCAATAAAAGTGAGCTTAATAATCACCTATAACGGTGGCAACATTAAAGTTTTATCAGACTATAATTCATGCATGCTTTCAGTTGATTATTCAATCACTTCGTTTTCTGCCAGTTCATAAAATGTATACATCGGAGTATAAAGCCATTCAGATTTTAACGACACTTTTATGGCTTATTCTACATTCTTCATACTCTCAAAGATAAACTCCATATTGCCAGCCTACGAAATTTCTTCCGAGCTTTTAAAAAATAAGCGTGGCACATATCCGACAAAAAATTAATAATCTTCCGTCATAAGCCGTATCGTTTGAGCTCGACCAAATAATAAGAATTCAAATGTCTGAAGACAGATTGAATCAGTTTGAAGTTATCAAGCGGGCCGCCTCCCGCACGATCTCTGGTATTATTTGTTCACGTAGCACCCGGGGGAGGAAAGCTCCGCAGGATGATTAAGCTCACCTCGTTTGCGGCTGTGCGGCTAGTTAATCTACTTAAAGGAGTGAGCTTTATCTGGAAAGCTCGCGGCCTCGATAAAGGTTTTTAATAAATGTTACCATCGGTGGGCAGATTTACGGCCAACTCTTTGATGCGGCTGATAAAAAGTTCCAGGCGAGATAGGGATTTCTGGGAATAAAATATGAAATCAGCATAATTCGATATTCACCGGGTACGATTTCAGTCTGGAATATATAATAAGCTGCGCGGATGGAACTCATTCGGCGGGATCTCCTCTTAAATTGGAGGATGTATTGATGATGAAAAATATTTTATGACATCCGAGCTACGAGACCTGATGTAAAACATGCTTCTTATTGGAGTTCTCGCTCGTCATTTTTCAAATCATGGAGCACCAATCTATATATGAATTTTATCTTAGGAAACTGAAACGATGAGCGCTCAACTATTTGAGATCTTATGTTTGAACTCAGTTTGTGTCCAGATACATTAACACGCTAACATGTTAATCGATAAATTTACTTTATAATATTGAAATTAACGCTTGATATATTTAATAATATGACTATATTTTATCCAAATGTAAAAGACAATTCCCATCTGTAGTATTTGAAGGTTAAATAAATATAACTGCATACAATTTATATACACTATTTTATCAACTTGGATCGAGATAGAACTACAACAAATTGTACAAAAGACAAATATTTAGAGAAACCTGAGAAAGAACTATTCAACGTATAAACGGAGCAAAATGAATACATGGGAAATTATTTTTCAAGTACTTAAGCGCATACTTTTGTAACATTGTATTTAATGATATCGAAGGTTTCTCATTTTTCAAAAGTATTTCAAATATTTGAGCAACCGTTTGAGCGGCTGCTTAAATGAGAGATTAAAGCAAGATTTGTATAATAGTGAATTAAGATAAGTTAAGCATCTCCTTTGAACGGTTATTAATGTAGATCGTTCTCTGTAAGTGGGTAATTTTTTGATCATTACATCAATGAATGTCCTTTCATACCCTTATCTAGAAGTCTCTGTCGCTATCCTTTAATTTCGGGAAGCAATTAATTTCTTTTAAATAGACGAATCCTTCTCGATAAATTCAATATCCGATAGTCGTCAATTTTAATTTATTTCTCGCTAGGAGATCGTTAAATTTTATTTCGCCCAAATCAGACGCACAAATCCAATTTTAAGGGACGTTCATCTTATTTCTATCCGTATGGCAGCGTGCCTATGTGTTTCTTGCGTCTTTTTCGCAGCAGAAAGGTACCAGCACCCTGCGTGCCCTAAATTATGTATATCGTCTTTAAAAATGTATGTTTATTATGCACCCTCACGTCGTGATGTATAAAAAGGATGTCATTGCCGTTTTCTGATAGCATTTCCCCTTAAATATGTTATAGATATGAATCACGCGAGGATAGAAAGTCATGTGCGATTTTTCGCGGGGGCGCAAATAGGGGATGTTATATGTATTTTTGAGCGGATTTTTTTGCCTGCAGATGTTCGGCATTGGGAATTTGTTGTATTGAAAGCGATCTTTCAAGGAAACAGTGTCAGATGTAATGAATTATTCGGGTCAGAAGAAAAACGTCAGTTTTTAGCATGCACGATGGAAAAACTCCAAAGGAACATTGTTTGTTTGAGTTTTTTTTAGGATACCGTGCAAAAACTTTCGTTAAGTTGTGCAAAACAAAAAGAAAAGCGTGTTAAGAAGACGAAACAGGGGAGTGACAGGATATCTGAAGATTTATTCGTTCTCGAGGATGCAAGAAAACTGCCCCTCGGAGGATTTACGTACAGCACGATTTTTCCGACGTGGAAACTAAATTAAATATAGGCCAATAGTATATCACTCTTAAAATACATCGACATTTATCTCTGTGTCCATGATGGTAAATAACCATATCCATCCATGAAATGTCCATGGTTTTAACCTTCTTCGGGATTATATAGAAATATTATCATTCATAATGGCATCAAGCATTATACGAACTATAACAGTAAAAATGCCATTAAAGTCGCATTATTTTGCTTCATGCGCATCGTATGCGAAGAGTTTTAAATTGCCATTTTAACGATCTCTAAAATTATATTACCAGCTGAGATTCATTTAATAGAAGGATGCATTTCGCCAATGAATATTTAAAGTATGCATTAAATGGCAAATATGTGCATTACTTTCAATTCATGAGAGAAACTCAATATGAAATTGCCTTATTTCAAAGCAGAATAAATATTCACTAATTAAAAAATAAATGCAATTATATACTAAAAGTTTGTCCAAATAATATTTAAAACCATAAAGGGAATGGACAGATACTACCAGCAATAAGTTTGGAAACACCTAGCATACCATCGAATTGTATTTATTAACCATTATAAATAATTTATTGTATCTTATTTTTAATGCCAAAACCCTTCTACATAATAATACATCATAATGTGAACTTGGATGTTAATACAAACGCAAGAAAAAAATAAAGTATTTAAAGAGTCATTTTCGCTACCTGCTATACAGGATATTTTGCACATGGATCGAAATTTTTTTTTGGGGATTAAGAGAGTTATTTGCTATGTTTTACACATTGGCTTTATGTCGTAAGTGTCAGGGTTGCCAAACTAGATTTTTTTTTCAAAATTTTGAAAATACACCCAAAATTTTGCCGCCCAAAATCGTCTAATATGTCAATTTTGTGTGTGTAAATTTGAATTCATATAGACTTAATGGACGTGTAGCGCTGAAAAAATTAAATTAATTAAATAAACTATTCTGAAAAATCGAAAGAAACTTAAATAAAGAGGGTTTCTTCATGAAAATTTAGTATCTTCAGATCTTCGAATATTAGGGTAAAACTTCATATTTCAGTAAGATTTAAGACTATAGTCACATCTACAATATATAAAACGTCAACCTCACCATGGAAAATGCCTACATTTTTTTTATCTTTAACCATTAGACAAATATTCGATGATCCCGAACGAGTAAATATTTGAGAAACTTGTCATTTGGAGAGTATTTTGCTGTAGATCGGCATTATCAAGGTTCAATCTATTTCTCATATTAAATTGAAAACTAAGCCCCAGTGCGGAGATAAGATCCATCAATTGGTCCCTTACGGTTAACATTTGTGCGTTAACCCCTTCCCACACCATTCGATTCCATCTTTTTGGGTCGTACAAAGTTCGTATGATACTTTCACGCGATGAAAATGGCTTTTCCAGTTTATCAAACGACATCCATTTTGCAGGTACGGGCCTCCCCGTCAGAGTGTTTCCCCCAGGCCCGGGGGCCATTTTCCATAGATTTCAGCCCAAATATTTGTTTTGGCGTAATATATTGCCAGTCATATGAGTTTTATTCACTTAATATTATATTTAGGCGACCGAGTTTATTTATGCGGTCCAAAATAAATAAATAGGCGATTTCCAAAGCATTACTCATGCGCCTTCTTATAGTAGTGACATAAGTATTTCTTACTGTGCAAAAAAAACAGTGGGAAGCATTTTTTCTGCATATATTTCAACAGCCCACAGATAATCGTTTTAACCAACGTAATGACGTATGAATTGCTGAGGAATTTTAGAAACACATGGTTTACACCTACGAAAGACTAGTGATAAATCTTCACTGTTGATTCATAGAAAGCTTAGAACTATGGAGGATAAAAATATGCAAATGAGGTCGTTCAATGTATGAAAAATACATTGAAATGTGATTTTTTATAGTAACATCTAACGACGATCCATTCGAAATGGCATTAATTCAATGTTTGCAATATGACTCAACGTTTAAATATGAAAAATAAAATGTCAACATTATTAAGCATCGTCTAAGCATCTATAATAAATGCGAATCTTTTGCGTCAAGAGCCGTTTCAAAAATAGGCTAAATTTTCTAAAATTTCCCATACATTAAGGACAGTATAATTTGTGCCAATTTTTCATCCGAAAACAAAATAACACAGCAAACAGGTGTAGAAAATAAAGTTCTAGAAGTTAAGCGAGAGTCGCCGGTGTTTCTGTTCGACTAGAAGATGTAATATTTTCACTGGCAAAACTTTATTTATGAATATTACTGACAGAATACACTATAAGCTTAATATACGATCTATTCCACAAGAGAAATTATACCAGAATAACACATAAGCGATTTGCATCGCATGATGGATAACCACAGAGCCATACGATATAATAACTCAAAATAATGTGGCTTTCGAATGTTATATATTATTTCAATTCCACAGTGCCACCAGCAGAAGATCTGAACCCAGCATTCTGTAACTCCAATTTGATTTATATTCACCATAATTCTTGCGAAAAATGCACGGAAATGCATTCTGCATTGGGTCTTTTTTTGACTAACAAATTATGCGCTGAAAGCACTTTAATTCGTTTTCAGTAGCGACGATAGAAATATTGCTTGCATTCTGCAAAAATACTTATTTACACATTAATACAACCCGTTATGCGGCATATTTTCAATCAACGATCCAATGGATTTCGATACATCGATATGCTGAAATAAATGTTCGTTCAGATCCAAAATAAACTTGATTCGTCTAAGAAAAACCCAGAAGAAATATATCAATTTAATGGGGTCGAGTGGTAAAATATTAAGCAGCTATCATCATGATTCGAAAAACATAATAATTTGTATTTTTTTGGGTCATGGTCTTTGTGTCGTTCGTTGAAAAATCTAAACAAATCTGTCTGCGAAATTAAGCAGCGAATTGAAATGTGTTTTATGATATTTTTGATACACGAAGTGAACATTGATATTATGATCTATGCCAAATTATGATTTTTATGGAACACGTTTACTCAGATTCCATGTAAATATTTACCACAAAACTACTATTTATAGACTGACATTTTATAGTTGTTTAAAACTTAAAATTTATATATTGAATCATATTAACTTACAGTTTTCAAGCGGTTCAATGGCAAGCTTCAATTATTCAAAAGCTTCGGAATGCAAAATATCAATATTTCCATTATTATCCAGATTATCATGACCTCGTTCATCTAATGGCGTGTTCGATTGGAATTAAGTCTACATCAATCAAAATTTAGAATCCAGGATAGCATTGCAATTCAATCAGGCAATGATATTTTCATCCATGATTTAATTCGCTTGGGGTTGGTATATAGTTTTAATTGTAACCATTTCATTAATTACTTAACCACCAGTGATTCATCGGTGAGTCGCCATGTTTTCTCATAGAAAAACAAATATTTTTTAATAACAAAAAAATATTACGCTGGGGACACACATTAGTGAATCCAATATGCGTCGTATGCAAATTTTCCGCATGATAAATATACATGGTTTATAAAGTTATTTTAATTTATTCAGGTGAAAAGAGTAGCCTTAAAAAAATCTCTAGAATATAGGCAAATTGTCAAAGTGCAAAAAAAACAACATACTATTTCATAACCATGAAAGAAGAACATGAAATAGTATAATTTAAGATTATAATTTAAGAAAAAAAATTATATTATACTTGTATCAAATCACGGTTCAGGAAACACAAATATATTAGTTACTTATATGATGGTTGTTTTGAATTATTTTTTACTGTTGTTCAACAGCTAAAAGTTCGTGTTTTTTCGTGCAATTAAATAGGGATAACGAAACAAGAAAAGCATATAACATTTATATTATCCTTATTATGGATCAAAATACAGAATACTCGTTTTCGCGTAAACAGGCCTGCATTTTGAAATTATTTAAAAATTAGTAGAATAATGTTATCAAAAGACGATAAATTTTACCGAGATAATTTTTGGCTTTATCCTATAAATTAAGTGCACAAAAAATAATGGGGATTAAGAGGAAAAATCAACTTAAACTGAATATTTAATGATAATAATTTTTGTAGATATTCGTAACATTCATTTTCAAATTAAAGTGAATTATAATATTAGTGCGCCACATAGAACTTCACGCTAGCTCCGCAGCCCCCTTGCGAAGAAAGTAGGGATTGGTCTCTTTGCGCTCCAGAAAGCTATTTCTAGTAAAATCAACAAGGTTCTGAAGAAAACTACTTAATATTTATAAATTTCCCACACTCCTTATCGAGATGGTCGTGAAAGCTCCCTTCGACATGTTCATTCGGGTGACCCGCTGAGTTTGGGAATTGAATGTAACCCCTACCTATGAATGGATATTGAAGAGGCCCTATTTCTACAGGGGACTGTTTGTGGCTGCACTGTAATGATGATGATATTAGCGAGCCAAAACATTTTTTTAAAGTTGCTTTCTAGTTACCTTTAATGTAGACTTTGTGGTTAAATGGAATGAGATATTTATTGTATCAGGTATCTTGACATTTGAATGTAAATTTTTCGAAAGCGCAACTAAAATAAATAATTCATTTCACATTAGACATTGAACAAAGAGCCTCAAGATCTTTATGTCGCCGATATTTCATATGACAAATGATTGCAGATATTTAACGTCTTGGGTCGAAGCGATTCGAATCTAATTCGTAATTTTGATGTATACGACCGTCTCGCGATGTTGTAGCCGCATTATAAAACAATGGCGCGGTGTGAAAACGGACGAACAAAGGTTAAATTGAAAACTGGGCATATGTCAACCTTTTTTCATGTAAAATTGAACAGGCGAGGAGTTGATTAGATGCTCATAAAAATGGTCTCGAGCGTCACCCGGCTGTCAAATTAATTTGTTCGTAAATTCGAACGGCTTAAATAAGCCGAACCATTAATCTGGTGCTCGAAGCGCCCGGAAAATGTTGCCATCTCGAAGAGTTGCTTGCTGTTCTTTGAACTCTTTTCTTTGGGTCCTTAAAAAGGGGGCAATTAGCAGATCAGCGGAAACGATTCACAGGTTCCAAAAGGTTGTTACGTGTGTATTCTACGATGCGCACAACCTGTTGTGAGCCACTGACAAAGGACCGTGAGAAAAACAATTTCCACTCGATTCGGCAAATATAGCTGGTACATTTATCACCTGAGTCGGGAGCACGTTTCGCCGGCAAGTTTCAATTATTTCGCCAGACAGAAACTCAACTCATTTTCGTTCAAACAATGTTTTCAATTAATTCAATAATACTATTTCTGGAGTCTATAAATTATCAATCGGGAATCGGCATAGACGTACACCAGGATGAAGTACAATAAACGAACGCAATCAGTGCCTTTGAGCGTTGCATAGCCATTTCCGTCTTTGCAAAAAGCTTGAGCTTCGTGAAATTTCATTAAGTGAGAGCTCAAGTGCCAATTGGAAAAGCTTTTTGTAACAAACTACCAATTCCACTATTATATTTCGAGTTTACAAAGACAATGTGTACTTGAAACTTCTTTATATGAACTTGAGTTGAGATATTGTTCTCTCATTACAAAGTGAGGTACTATGAGAACTTCAAAGAATATACTGTTATACATATATAACAATATAAATACTTTATTTATATTAATTACATTACGAGATAAAATGTAGATATTAAATAACGAGACTGATGATGATTAAATCTACCACTTTACTCCTTTTAAATTCAATATTTTGTTTAAAAATTGGCGCATTTCTTGTGTAAGGGGGGTCCTAACGTTCAGTTTATTTGGTCCCGCATGTTTGTCGGCCATTTTGTTCAGTCATAGTAATTTTTTCCGATGAAGAGGTCGTCGCGCGCTCTCGCCACCTATTTTAAGTTTGTCTTTTGGATTTTAGGGTGTAGTGATACACCCACGTCTCATCCTCCATCACGATATAAAAATTGACGCGTGATGGTTATGCGACTTTGATGGTGTGAGTATTCTGAGTACTCATTTCACACACAATCTCTTGTAATCAAGTTTTTCCGACACAAGCATCACACGGTAGTAATTTCGCACTTGTTCTTAAACTTTTTGCATGTTCGTTAAATATTATTGATGGTCTTTCACTTCTTGCCTCATCGTGAGGATCATTACGATCTGAACAACCTAACCCACTTCGTAACATGTTATCGGCTCATCACACCATCAAGTTCGATTTCGCATGAACGGAAGATGGTAAAATCGTGTGATGACTTCTCCATCGGAAGAATTTACTGTGACTGAACAAAATGACTGACAAACACACGGAACCAAATAAACTGATCGTAAGAATGCCCTTTATATGCCAGGTACGTCAACTTCGAAGCAAAAAAATATAGAGCATTTTGATTTGATTTTGGGTCTCGTTATTTAATAGCCATGCCAATTATGATTAGGCTGTGTTTTCAAACAAATCATGTAAAATCGTTATTTTGATATCATAAATATATTTAAATAGATAAATGTCTAACATCAATCACCGTTTATCGTCGATTATAAATTATCTATGCGACCATGGGAACGTTCTTAAACCAAATTTCACTAAAATTATGCTTGAATTATTAGTGAAAATAAATATATGTAAGGTTAATATCTACAGTTAAATAATATGGCAAAATCTCATTTGAATGAGAGTTCAAACCAAAAATTACTACATTTATGATATAACGTCTGTCAATCTTCAGTTGAATGGCATCTGAATGCCATTATCGATTTCCATGAAGAATGTCAATGCCAATGCTATTAAAGCGGTCAATCAAATAGACATTGCGCCCAAGGATGTGAGAAAATTACTGCAATTTCATTCTCAAGCATTCATCAATCCATATATCAAACATTTAAAAAGTCGAGGAATTTGTATAAAGAAAAAATGGAATAGTTTATCACTCTATTAAAGCGAAATGGGGTATTAAATCTATGGAAGAAAGCCAAAGTTTAATTAATATTAATTTTGCAAAAATCTTTTTAATGTTTTCTGATATCCTGAAATTTAGCACGAGTGTTGACCGCGATTGATTCTTCGGCATGCAAGACCGACTTTGTTGAACTAATTCAGTTGAAATTAAAACCTTCAAGCTCCCACGACTTCAAATACCTCATACATCTTCAGCGCTTCATTCAATGTACGCGGAAGATGTTTCAAGACGATCAATCAACCTGGACATCTTCTGGATGTCTTCATATCATGCGTGTATGATTTAAGGACAGTTTGCAAAAAAATCTCAGGTGCAATCGCTAAAGGTTACCGGGAAATCTATTCGCGAACGCGAATTGTTGGCTCGTACGTCCATCCTGCGACTAATGAAAATAGACTTTGGCAAGGAAGATGAGCGGCCTGAGTTCTATCGGCCTTCAATTCCGGCGCTAGACTTAAACATACGAATCATTGCATAATCGAAATCAATTAAACTCGATTTGAAATTCGATAGTGCGTCCCCTGCTAACTAGACTTGGAAGAGAGTCGCGATTTTCGCGGCTTTCGAAATAGAACGGATTTAAGAGATGAGCACGAGAGCGTCTTTATTGTGCGTGAAAAAAAATAATGTGGTCGCAGGCAACCACGACACCATGAAGATGTCGATTTCTTGGCATGGTCGGATGGTTTTTTGTGTTTATTCGAGGATAATAACATCGGACATCTGTTTCCGCCTTTCACTATCTGTATTCGAAATGAATGAAAGCTCTCCGCTCTTGAAAGAATTTTGTGCTCATTAAATACTATCTATATTAATGATCTAATCGATTCAAAAGTTTATTATGCAACACATTAGCTTAAAAATATTTTTTTCAAGAAAAATACGATCATTGTTAAGCATTTCCGCATTGTATTGGAGAACCAGAAAGTAATCAAAAATTACTTTCTGGCATATTTTATGGCATTAAGTATAAAAATATAACATTGTTCAAATTTATACCACGGTTTTGCTTAGTGGCACGTATTCGGGAGGTCCAATTTTCGATAACTGTCGCAAAAATCTGACTTAATTTTCCAGATGGCGTTTGTTATGTTGACTTTGAGGGCATCAATTTTTTGCGGTTAATACGTATAGATGTGCGATTTAAGATAGATACAAGATCATGGCATGCACTGTGTATATCATCGGTATCCATATTATCCAATTTAAGCCACAAGATGTTGCTTATAATCTCTAATTTGTCGATTTTGCTTGTTAATACCAAAAATATGATTTTTTTGGCGAAATGTTTCTCGAATGGAGCACTGATTTTGAAAATCAAATTCGATAACTTACATACGTTGTTCAATACCATAACTTTCCATGATATTTTGGCTAAATTCCCATGATATTAAATAATTCACAATTAATTAGACAGATATTGCTCTAATAATATGACCGTTATAACTTATCAAATTTTGAACGGTCTTATTGAAAAGCCTATGATAATATGTTTAAATGTACTAGAACTGTAGAAGAAGTAGATTCTGTTCATTTTTATTTTGTCCTTGAGTAAAATCAGTGTATTTTTGCGACTAATAGCTACATATTATGAAAAATGTATGTTCTTTAATCTTATCTGAAAAAAAAAATGGCTGTCTTTGGTTATCTGCTTTTGCCTTTAAGGAGGAAATTACAAATAAAAACGTCTTTCTTTATGTATGCTAGGATACCATCGTAATAATTTATTGTACATTGCTTGACAGTGATTAAATAATAGGATTCTTTGACCGATTAGAGTGAAAGAAACAAGGGCCTTAAAAATTTAGATTTAGTCGATAACAAAAAGTACTGCTTAAGGATTTATTCTGCAAAATTAATGCAAATAAATAATTAATCTAGATTTAGAGTTTCTATACCATCCATCATATTTATCAGATATTTTTCATTACAATATATTAATATTGTACGAATATTGGGACATGTATTTGAAGGAAAAAATGAGATTTAATACCGAATTGAAAATTTCTAGAGCATTTTATAAAAAGGTACATCTGATATTCTTTACATTTTTAATGAACTTACGTACATCACTCACATTCTTACAAGACAGTAAATTTAAATAGAAATAACTTTGATGTTGATTTTGTTATCATAACTCAGCCTCGTAAAATTTTTATATCATTACCGAGCAAAAAATGAAATTCAAGTAGTTAAGTTTCGCTGTGTAAAATTTCATCCAGGGGCGTGCTTTAAATTTATGTAAGAGTTGTATTTCTCCTGGTCCTGGTAGTGTAAATCTAATAACGATAAAGTTAAAGTGTTCCTTTCTTGAGCATCTTAAATTGCAGCAGATTACAATGAAGTTTCAGCTCCTCTCTGGAATTCTTCGGGCAAATTTTGTTTACGGCATTTAATGGATATTAATTTTGAAGGGCGATCCCAAGATTACGTGATCAAACATGATGCATGACCATTAGGTACAGATTAAGTACAAAGTTACACAAAGCTCCGATTAATTGGACGGCATCAAATAGCTTAAAGTCGCAGCAATTTGCGCATGGATGGTTAGTGACCTGAACTGATCAAACATATTGGATCCTGGACCCACGAGAATATCCTTCCAAATCTCAATCAATTCATAATGATACACATCTCATGGCTTATAAGACCTCATAACGGTATAGTGAGCTTATTAAATTCAAACAAGGGCATTTGTGTGCGTCCTCAAAATTATGAATCAGATAGACTTAATCTTTCCATCTTATGATTCGACTTTCTTTTCATAATTGCGTTATTGTGATCACCAAAAGCAAGCATTGACCCCCAGACGAACAACAAAGGGTGTATTTACGTTATTTTTAATATAGAACAATGATGAACGCGTGAAGAGGCGGTCACGTAAAAATAATTTGTTCTTTCTTAGAAAAATATTTCAAAGACGAACAAAAAAGACAAAGAAAACAAACATGATTTTTACTATGCCAAAACACGTATGCCAACTGAGGTAAGCAACACTTTTCCTAATGCTTCAATACTGCATATGACTCAACCCAAACTAAAATATATTTGGCTTACACGAATAGTTTTTTTTAAACATCACGTAGTCTGCATATTAATCTTATTTTAATTTTAGATATGGCGATATCGTATAGTAGTGCTATGCTGTGAGATAGTATGAATGTGTGGTAAAATTGTTTAAATGAGCGACGTTTTTGGCAACAACCTGGGACAAATACAAAATACAGCATACAAACACTGACTGGCAAAAAAATATTTGGGGGACTTTCAATTTTTTTTAATGGCATTCAAACTTGAATTATATACTTGCGAAGACATTTTTGTAAGAAAACTAACAATAAATTGGCATATTATTTTGTAATAATTTTAATTTAAAAAATGATACAATAATATAATATTCTATACGGTATTTCAATATGGACGCTTTAAATTTTTTAGGTTATAATGGCTATGTTATTAAAGCAAAATATATAAAATGTATTTTGAATAATTTAATAATACA
This sequence comes from Stenopsyche tienmushanensis, assembly GCA_008973525.1. NCBI lineage: Eukaryota > Metazoa > Arthropoda > Insecta > Trichoptera > Stenopsychidae > Stenopsyche > Stenopsyche tienmushanensis. Next base: position 2,111,556 of record WACJ01000533.1, on the reverse strand, counting down.
TGGCAAATTATTATAAAATACTACAATATGTTCAAATTATCACATTTTATTTTTTAAGCGTTCTTCGAAATGAAATTAGCATTGCCATAAACATAAATGTTGAGCACTATAAATTGACGATAAACATTTTATTGCAGCTTAAACTGAATGATATGGATATTGACAATATGTGATTCTAACAAGAAGACGCTACATGTCACACAGCACGTACCACGATGGACATTCCGCACGAGTGATTTCAGAGCATGTTTATTTAACGCCTTAAAAATTATTTCTTTAAGAATATCTTAAATCATAGGTCTGTGCATACAAAACTGCATAAAATTGATGCTCTCAAATTCTACATAAAGACATCCAGCAAATTCAGTCAGATTTATGCGACAGTAAATTAGATCTTTTGAATAAGAAAATTTGTAGTAAATATAAATTAAAATATATTTAAAAGCTTAAAAATTACTTGTGGTTTATTGTTAATTAGTTTTGTATCTGTGGGAATGCTTAAAAATAAAATAAATGCAAAATTGTAGGAGACGTAAAATATTGAGTTCATGTATTGGGGCATTTTAACCGCCAAATTATCAGCAAAAATTAAATGATTATAGTTGTTGCATGAAGTTAATTATTATAGATTTACTGTTTGTATTATAAAAACACAAATTTTAGTCTAGAAGCACAAAAACAAAGATAAAGGCTGGTAAAGTGTAAGGGATAAAAAAGGGTGTGTCCTGGTTGACACGATTACAACCGTCTAGTCATCTAAATTTTTAAATTTTAAAAATATTTTTAATAGGTAAATATGTTGTAATAGTTCTTACCTATAAAAAAATAAAATCATTTTATTTTCACAAAATCGCGACTGTTTTAAAAAATGACTTTTTTGACCTTATTTTTACAGTTTTATTTTTTTTTAAATAGTTAAAGATAAAATTTTAGCATAAATATGGTAGAAACAATAGAGAATTTAATTAAAAAAGTTCTTGCAAAATTTGAAGTAAATCAATTAATTAAAATTTGAGATATGATGTCAACAGTGTTGATAAAAATAGTTTTAAGAAAAACGCGTTTAATGATTTTATTCTGATAGGATCGGCTTATTTGCCACCTCACTAAAATAGCCATAACTCCGTAAATAATTATAATTTTGGAAATCTCTGTAAAAATATATTTTTAATGGTCTAAACTTTTAAAATATGTATAAAAAAATAATCGATTTTTTCAAAATAATCTTATTTAAGCCGACTCAATGCAAATTATCGATCGTTTCAGCATCTACAACAAAAACTCTATTTTGTATTAATTAAGGACGATGTCCAAATAATAACACTTAACAACATGCCACTCGGCCATTTGAGTCACTTTGAACTTAAGTTTAATACGAAGCACAAGTGGTCTCTAGCAGCTTACCATTCTCGTAGCTCGCAGTTAAGTAGCTCGTACCAACTTAAGATACTGTCTTTTACAGCCTCGAACACGGCCCGAGGACTGTTTTAGACTTTGTCCAAAGAAGATATCAATTTTCGAGTGACTTGACGTTTTAATGTATAAAATTCTCATTACACATTGAATTAAATCCAGGAGAAGAACGCCCTCGGACTAAACAGCCAGAATCGAAATGCCTTTTATGGGCTGCTGGCTTATTAGGAGTCCCTTTTATAGACGACATTAGGGAGGGCACATTGTGTAGGTACCCGACGAGACTCAATTATTCCACCACGATTTGTGCAATAAAATGAGCTTCGAAGCACTTAGCAGAAGAAGGAGTGCTTTTTGCTGTTATTTTGCGCGAAACAATGCAATCAAAATGTTATTGTCTTCGCGACGATCGCAAATATGTACAAGAAATTCTATTCAGACAATTTTGAACCGGCTGCTCGAATGTACACACGTACTATGAATAGCAACATCGAGACAGTGCTTATATAACAATAAAACATCTATAAAAGCTAAGTGAATCTGGCAGCCAATTGTGTGTGCAGCGTTGACGCTGGACGCGTGGGTCTGATGATCGTATTCGAATATGATACCCATTTCGAACGATTTTCAGATGACCAAGAATTCATAAACTATTTAAAGATGCTTCGAATGTAAAAGATCATCTAAATCAGATACCCTAAACACCATCTTCTAATAAATGCATAGCAAACAGTTTTTTTTTAGGTAAATTTAGATGAGATTTTCCTAAATAACACTAAGATTTTCAACACTTCAGATACGATAATCTTGCTCATTGACGAATGCATCCATTGTGAAATGAGTTGATATCTAGGCGTCACAATTACAATATCGATTGATCATTTTGATTGGGTGCTCTTGTCAACTAATCTTTTTGTCAATGCTCACACAAAATTCGTATGCTGATTTATTACCTGCAATATCACCTGTATATTTTTTATGTGTACATCTTAAAATGTTTATTTAAGATCCAAGGTTGTTTATTTTGAATGAACTTATTCCCTGACGAGTCCAAGGCTAATTATCTTCGTGTATACAATGTCAGATGATTGACAATGTATGACTTGTGGTTATATTAAGACGTTCACAAAGAGAAGTTATATTATTAGTACCATGATAATGCTACACGTGCCTCATTAATTCCGATCAGGAATTGTTCTGGATGCTTTTTTTTAAATATCTCATAATTTATTCCATAAATTAATATAAATTCCATCCTGTTCAATTATTTTGGCACGATCCTACATAACAAATTATAGCTGATTCAGTGTGCATTATCTGAATAGCTCATGATTTTACACGGCACATATACGTCGCATTAACATCGCAATTAATAAAAACATAAATTCATCGTAGGGAATAGTAGCCGCAGATGAGAACTGTCGTCTTTTAATGATTCATCGGTATGCGAAAGCTCGTTTGGTTAGGAAGATCGAGTTAGGCATGCCGAAACGGTCAGTTCACAACGGACGAACCGATGATGGCCATCTGCCAAACTGCTTCTAAATATACAAGAGATGAGAAAATAGCCGTTATTTTAGTATTTTTATATTCCTCTTTATCTTTGACCACCGAGAGATCTCTTCGGAGTGTGTGCTCCATCCAGAGGTCGGATGTTGTGTGACTCCAGTCGGATTTGCGAAAGCTTTCGTCGGCACACAAAAATTGGGTTGTAAAAATTTTTGGTACACTTAAAATAAAATATTCTTCATTGCCACGCGGCGGCGGCTAAACAAATTAAATTCATTCGTAAAAAAAGAGCTTTCTTCCAAGAATTCCATGTGGTTTTCTTTTATAACAGCTTAAACTTTGTGTAAATAAACTAGTTTATTTTATATATAAAACGAACTAGAATTAAAAAATTAGGTCAATTTCCACTTTTAACTTAATTCTGGTGAATGTAATATAATTTAGTAATTCATATAAATACTTGTTATAAAAATCAACATCTCGTTGATTCAAACACTAGTTTTGAATTTAACTTTATGTAAAATATAAATGTAATAACTAAAAGGTGTATGGATGATACACAAATACGCATGACGTATGTAAGCTTCAGTTGATACGTCCGACCCTGTATATACAGAATAATTATTAGTTTGTATTTAAACTGAAGAAATTGTAATAAAAAGACCAGTGGTTTTCAACTAGATTTTTTCTATTTATTTGTTTGCATGTAAAATATGTAACCTTAGCTAACGTTAAAAATAAATTATAGTAAAATCATTCATTTTAAGCATTGATGATTTAATTGCATATATATAAATGCATATAGAGTTATGCACGGCACGTGTACGGGTATACTCTTTTTGAATCACACGAGTGTGCACACAACATCTGCGTGTATACTCATCAAAGCGTTAAAATTCAATACATATCCAGATTCATTCCAAAAAAATAATTTGTCCTAATCACAAACTTCTACAAGCGTCTATCTCTCACTGTCCAGATACATACTCTATTTATCAATATAGAGTCGTCTAGAATAACTATCGGCAAAGTGTGGTCTAGGTGATTCCTAAAAGGTTGACGACCACTGATCTAGAAAGTAAGATTACAAGGGCTCCTGAGGTTGGAGATTTTTTTGTTGTTGGCACACATAGTATGAAAGAAGGGTACTAACTTTAAGTTTGTTTAGTCTCGCGTGTTTGTCAACCATTTTATGCAGCCACAGTAAATATTTCCGCTGGAACAGTCGTCGCGCGCTCATATCACCTACCATCCGTGCGAAATTATCACGATCTTCGTTTATTGACTTTACAGAACAATACCGCCGTTAATATCCATAAGAAGCTCGCAGATGTTTGTAGTAGTGATGTAATGAGTCGACAACATATCAAAATTATGTTATTAAGAAGGGGAGTGGGGTACCATCAGTAGTTTCTGATGAAATTGTGTAAAAAAATTGAAGGACAAGTTCGAAATGACCGCCGTATGACGCTTGATGACTTTCATGAAGAATTTTCTAAGATTTCTTGAAGTCTTCTCACTGATACTGTGTTGAAAATACTTGGGTATAAAAAGTTGTGTGCGAGATGGAAGCCCAGAAAGCTCACGCCCGAGCACCATCTAAATCGTGTGATCGCCACAATAGATTGTTTTGCACAGGAAGGAGAAGATTTTCTGGATTTTATCGTGATGGGGGATAAGACATGAATGTATCACCATATCCCAGAATCCAAAAGAAAATCCATAATGATCTCTCAAAGTATCCTTGATAATATAAGGTCGGAAAGACTTGGTTGCAAAAAGAGATTTTGGTCCATTTTACACAGGAGGAAGAAGCTTTTCTGGACTCTGTCATGACGGGGGATGAAACGCGGGTGTCTCACTACACTCCAGAATCCAAAAGATAAACCAATTTTTCTGGATGACCCTTGTATGTAGCTAAATTTCACATCATCCAAAGCTCAAATCATTGATACAAAATCATATATTTTAAATGGCTTGAAAGTATTTGCCTAGAAACTTCCATTAAATAAATTTGCCAAGGGATTTGATAGATAAATGCGGCTATTTTCAAAGAGTTATGGAAGATTTATTCAACCAAAACGGCTGTTGATGACGTTGATGCAGCTCGGTATAATGCAGCCCAACAAAGTATGAAAAATGTTTGGAATGCATTACTGCCAGTAAGGTAAATTGAAGTGATATATTGCACGGGAATTAAATTAATACTTTCATACATAAAAAACAAATTAAAACGAACACATGTTTTAAATTTGGACTCGATTTTCATCTTAAAAATACGTGGAAAAATATTATTAAAAATTGAATTTGAATAACAAGGGATGATAGTATATATATACAGTACGTTGAAATAATTTTTCAAGAAAAGCTGTGAATAATAATATACTTCAAAGCTAAAATATTCAAAATCTTGGTTGTTTTTTAATGATATTACAAATTTAATTTAAATCTGCCATACGTAGTTCATTGTCAATTATATTCGTACATTTGAAGCATATGGTATTAAGTTTATTAGGGATTCTATTTGTGTTCGTTATGAGTTCATTAATGGATATTAAAAAATCTGTTTGAGATGCTTTTTGCAAAATAGATTTATGGTCTGGTGCGCGCTAAAATACGTTTCACTGGATGATGTTAAGATAATTGCAAAACTAATCATTTTTGATCCTTTCGCACTGGGACTATCCATGAAAGAGTTGTCTTTAGACACGTTTTCCTCAGGATCAAAAAGAAAATGCAGAGGATTTAGCCCGGGAGCGCTTTTGCGCACAATGCCATCGGTCGGAAAAAGTTCAAATAAAATTTAGCGGTTTCCTTTGAGACCGCGAGTTTTCCGGCATTGTTTCCCAGAAAAGCTGCAAACACTCCTGTTCATCCTCTTTGTTCGCAGAGTACGTGAATGTACCGATGGATAAAAACGAGCATGGAGGGATCGGGAGAGAATTGATCAAGACATATCATGCTGGGGTAGGAATTCTGTTGAAGACGTAACCCTCATATCCACGCCAAATTTAATTCAATTACATACCCTCATATCGATTTAAATACACTTTATACCACACTAAATTTAAATAATTTAAATACGAGAAAACCCAAAAAACATATTATTTTTGAAGCATAATTTTCATACAAATATATTCCTTGAATGCTAACAATTTGATGCCAATGCCATAATGTGTGCTTTAAAATTAACTTTGTTCTTATAATTAAGAGATAATGGCAAAGTTCCAGACTCGATTCCAGAGTAACGTCGTACGTAACTTGTGGTATATCTTCCACGAAAGTCAGGAAAACGGTTCATCTTACCATTTAGTCGGTAGGTACAAACTAAGTTTGAAATGCACTAACTTTAGTTACATGTAGCGAATGATATATTTAAGCCACATGTGAAGCATAATACAATTATTAGTCAAAACAAGAACACTCGAGTCAGTTATTCTTGTTTGGCTGTTTATTTTGAGTGCTATTGCATCATCTTTTGTGCTAAGATAGCAATAAAGTATTCCATGAATACATGGAAATTATATACTATAAAACAGTAGTATGAAAATACGAATATAAAGCTAGATGAAGTTACGAATATTTTCAAATTATTTGAATGAATTTGTATCAAGCGAGACGCAGAAAAAGAACAGAAAGGTCACTTTGCGATATATTTTACATGTTTAAACTAATGATAATTGTCACTAGACCTCGTACTGTTTGTTGTCACCTCCGCACGCGAGGCACGCGTAGGTGTGAAAGTCTTGAATATGTATTAATTTTTTTTTCGAACTAATGTGCAAGGACAGTATTAAGATTTTTAAATTTCTGCTTTTGCTTATAATCGGTCATCATTTATGGGTTTAGAATTTTGAAAAATTCAATTGTGTTTTTTGCATATTTTTAAAGTTTAGACTTTTTTTTCGGCATACTTTCTCTGGAATATCAAGCGTGTACGCCATAAGTGCGTGCATACTCATCAAAGGGTTAATACCAACAACGATCCATCAGTAAAATAAGTCTATTTAAGGACTTTATTGTACTATTTTGATTTCATTTTCATATGTATATTTATATTCAGAACATTCTCATGGAAATACAATGTATATTCGAGAATAGAAATTCACTCAGAATTATTTGGATTTTTATTTATTTTTGCATAAATAGTCTTATTCACGTTATATCAAAGACTTTTAAAGGATTAGACGGAAGAAAATAACATTTCAATATTTTTATGGTAACAGCATTAGGGTCCAGTCATAAAATAACGAATCCTATTTGTTAAATACAACAAGCGAGAATACAGATAGTTCGCAATGCTTGCAAATTGACTTCGGCCCAAGGCGAGCTATAATCTAAATCTTCGAGTTTGAATCACGGCTAAGTGAATTATATTCACGAAGTTGTCTCTGAATTCCAGTTAAGTGAATTAATTATATACGCCAACAAATAAAGACGGCTTTTCTCAGAGAAAATGTATTTACTTGTATTAATATTGTTTTGCTAATTGAGTGAAAGGAATTGGCTATGATTTTCTGATTTTCCCCTTTAAATTTTATCCGGGAAAATTAAGGACAGATTTGAGTTACACAATTTGCATGCTTGATAGGATTTCATCGAATAATAACTGAATGGGCTTACTTTGTGATGCACTCGGGTCAAAATATTGGCACGTCGGGGATACGCTGGCAGCCCCAAGCTGCCCCGTTTTCAGGCTGTGGCAACTCTTCTGGAAGCACCTAAAAAACAATTCAATTTAAATTAACAATTTGATAAACACGACGTTCAGTCGGCATGAATAAGGCGTAAAAGTCGAGAGGATGAGCACTAAAATAAGCACTTATCGGAGTAATTAGTAAACTCTCGCCGTGGAGGAGTATGAATCAGTTAGCTCATCCATATTAAATTCTTCGAAAGTTTCTTTGTCGCGAATTTCAATGTGGAATAAGTCGTATAATTGAAGCTAATCACGTATATGGATTACTTCAAACAAATTAACAAATATGCTATAATTTCATTGCGCCATGAAAATAATTAAATATTCCGAGACATAATGTCGAATTTAATCACTACCCCGCGTGTATGTTGTAAATTTAATTAAGCTTAATTGTACATTGTGATTTTGAATATTATCGCTCTGATAGATGCTTATCATAGAGTGATTAATAATTCAATATAAATCATATTTAATAAATACAATTCAACAACAAAAGCATGAAATTTTCATATGAAATGTCCGCTTTTTAATTAATCTTAAATGAGAAATCGAATCGGAAATTTGTATAAAATGTGAAATAATATCAAAAAGACAAATTTGAGTTTGCATTTCAAAAAAAATTGCATGAATAAATTTTACAATTATAAGGTGTATCGAAAAGTCTATGCCGATTTTTTCGAATTTTACAAAACATAATTTTCTTCATTACTGTCTACTATTTTCTGCAGTTTTTTAATTTCTCTTTTGAAAATTTCTTCTGGTTTTGAGTCAAAATATGATTTTCAAGTTCAGTTACGTTTCGAAAGGGTTTATTTTTTAGAGAGAATGTGCCAAAGATTAAAAAGATGATAATCAGCCGGAGCCAGCTCTGGTCAATATGGAGGATGTAGAAGTTCTTCCCATTTAAATTCCTTATTTTTTCAGTCATCTTCTTCGTCTTATGGGATCTTATATTGTCGTGTTGCAGAATTATTAAACTATTCCTGAATAATTCTCGACGTTTGATTTTCAATTTTATGTTCACCCTTTTCAATTGCTGACAATACACATCTGCAATTATTGTTTCGCCAGGTTTCATAAATTCACATTCAATAGTTTCTTGAATATCCCACCAAATGCACAAAATTATCTTGCGGGTCGTCAATCCTGGCTTCGGAGTGTCCATGCAGAGATCCGATCATGGACGCAGACCATGTTCTGTGGACATGTTCGGGCATGACGTCTAATCGGGATCGCTCCTTTGATGTATCAGTGATCCGAAATTTGGACCGGTTGGACACGGAAATCTTATGGCATTTTATGAACTATTACAGGCATCCTAACCCCTATTCGATTCGTCTTACCGATACGTGTTAAATACTCTTGAGCTATCGACTACTGTGAATGCATCCTCAATAGCAATCATTATTTGAGGTTTAATCGAGGATCTGTTTTTATTATAGATCTCAAATATATCATCATCAATAATGAAGGGTTTTCTAGTTCTAGAAATATTTTTCAAAGACCAGTTACCCGATTTAAATTTTGAAAAACCAAAAAAATACAGATTTAGATATATCTGAATATCTTTGATCATATTTTTTAAATAAATGAAGGAAGGGTAAGTTTAAAATCACGTTTTCCATTGTGTTTTCAGCTTTTTCTTTAATTTAATACGATATTCTTTGGGATCAAAACATTGCAACGTGCAGGCAAGTCTTGTCTCCGTGCTATGAATATAAAGTTACTTTAATTTAAAGGCGTCCTAGACGACGTAGATTTTTCAAAATTTATTTTCATCTAAAATTCATAGCGAAATAAATGTGTATGATGCTATAATAATCGTTCTCCCACGATCTGGCTATAAAATTACAAAAAATAGCAATTCTTCCATCCGATACAACTTAATTGAGAGATAAAGCATTATATCCTCCTCTGGGCTTAATCCATCCCTTGATAGTTTTTGTCTTAGCAATAAGAACGAGATAAAATCTAATTGAGCCATTAAGACGACGTAATTGTCAAATAAAGTAATTCCTTTCGGGTCGTTCATCATCCACAACCTCAAAATCATAAGAATCAGCGCCATAATAGCACGGGATTCATTAAGATAATAATGCCGGGATGACTTCATCGCATAGTCATTGCGAGGGTTCGAATTTTTTATTTGAGAGCTCCATTCGAAAAATATGATCCTACACATTTAAAATTGAAGATCTGCTTTATATTCTTCACGGCTTCCCACCTTGGCGATGCATTGTGATGAATCACAATCGGGATATTTTTATTTTCTTGCTGTAACTCCAGACCGCCTTTGAAAATCATTGTAACTGGAATCGTCTGTTGTTCGAAATAAATATTTTAAATGAAATAATGCTTTACAAATGGGAATTTTGATAGTTATGAAGCAAAAGCCTGTTAAAATCTTTAAAATTAAATCTCCCTGGATTAATTGTAATTAATTTTGCCCTAATGTGACAAACAGGCGATAACAGCATGTCATTTTTGATTTATAATCAGTTAGTTACAAAGCATATAAATTAATCCAAAATCTTATTTATACATGTATGAATGTATGTTTGTCGTTTGTATGTATTGTATACGCTCTTATACCATTCATCCGATTTCAATAAAACTTTGAAGGGTTATTGTATGCATAGCGTCGAAGGTTTTTAAATTAGCACAACTATTATATGTGTGTGAAATTTCTTTTGCGAGATGTTTAGCGGATGCACCATGTTAGCGCATATTGAGTAAAACGGCGACCATGAAGACAAGGAGAGAAAGGATGCTCGCATAATATGGCGGTTGAAATCTATATTTTATATAATATAATCTGCAGAACGCAATTTTATTTTTAAATAAATTTATAAGCTTTATTTTAAGCCTCCCCTCATACTTGGGTCAATACCTTTTACGCTCATCTAGTTTCGAATAATTCTGAATATACAAATGTAAATCATTTTAAAAGGTTACCTAGTCATATAGAATGGAAATTGCAATAACAACCCTAGATGTAAAATAAACCACCCATCTCATCAAACAAATTTACAAATGAATCATTGATTTGAATGAACATTATCTGTGTATTTAGCCAGCAATATGCTCATAAATGAATTGAGCATGTAAAGGTTTTCTACCCTTCATTTCCCTGATTCAAATAGTATTTTTGAATATTCCCTCGGATAATTATATTTTAATCATCAAATAATATTAAGCGTTAACATGCATATTGATTTTTGGCTTAAATATCACGAAAATTGAAATTCCAACTGGCAGTCATTTGGATAGAGATGTCAAATTGTTTCTATTCCCTCCATCGCATTAATCATATACATACTATGCGCATGCGCGTTTAATGTATCTATATATAACATAAAGTAGCCGTTAGATCAATAGCATGCCTATTTTATTATATATTACACAAAACGTAGCTTAATCTTTTAGCTAACAATTTAAAGTCGCTTTTATTATAATAGGATCTAATATAGATAAATAAAATTATATGTCAAACACAGATGAATTTCCAGTATTTAACCAACAATTTAAGCTCTTGTAAATTCGTAAAATAACATAGCGTGTTTTCACTGGGGTCAAGAGCTTCGATAAATAATGGAAAGCTGTTTATTCAGAGAGTACTGCAGTTTCTCTCATGTGTTTAACAATGGATGCAGAACGCTCCCGATGAAATTGTATCCTTTATCAAATTTAAACTTCAATTATTTTACAGGCGCATTAGGGGCGGTTTGATGCTTCAGAATTTTTCATAACCCTTGGATTCCTGAATGTTTTCCCTACGATTGACCTTCCTCTTTGTATTACTATTGTCTCCGTCGGGAAAATAATTCCTCTGTCGCAATTTCTTTGTTTATAGTGGCAGGCGGAATGTGCCGTAATCTGACACAATATTTCGACATTTAATCCTCACTACTTACAAATCTCATAACGAAATTTCTTGGCAGTTGAAACTCGTACTCTTGCCACATTTGCTCACTTGAGAGAATAAATTACGACCTACAAAAGTATCGGGAAGAGGGCTCTTGTAATTTTTTTTTGTTTCAATGTCGACCCCTGAGTTATTGCCCTTAAGTTAAAAAAAAACTAAATTGGTTTTCGAAAAAAGCGAGAATATTGCTTCTATCCGACGAAATTTATGCATGCAATTGATTTTCGGCATTCGATTGAAATTATATCTGACAGCCGAATAATTTTCAGATAAATTAGAAATGATATGAAATTATTGGAATTGGGTATATTTCTCAAATACTCCTGATTTAAGATGAATTTCATATTATCTTATGTAAATGTATGATGATATTTCATATTATCTTATGTAAAAAAAAATCAATTGAATATTAACGCTTTGATGAATATGCCCACATATGCTGCGGGCGCACTCGAATGATCTAGAGAGAGTACACTCTCACATGTTACGAGCAACGCTCCATAGCACTTTTTACATGGTTTAGGCTCATGGTAAAACTATTTACTTAAATTTAAAACCCTCCGAATGTCATTCCTTAATGAAATTTCAAGCGAATAAATTATCGTTAGCAAGTATTTAATGAAACGTTCCGACTGTTTAATATAACACTTTTTTACTAAAAGACGGCCAGATTTTGGCTAATTGACATTGCAGTCAAGACGAAGGATGGATGGACTTTGTAAATGCAGATTAATAAGACCTATTTATATATGTAACATTTTGAAAATATAATAAATAAATAAATATAATTTAATTATTTTTAAAATCAATTTTAAAATCATTTCTGGATGAATGACAACAGATTGATGATAAGCAATTTCTTGTAGCCTAAACCGGACAATGTAGATACCGACGGAATATGGTTTCAACAGGATAGCACCATGTGTCACACAGCGCGTGCCACGATGGACATTCTGCACGAGTGATTTGAGGGCATAGTTATTTCGCTCGGATTGGCACCTATAGACTTTTTTCTTTGAGGTCATATAGATCGTAAACAATTTATGCCCGCAAGGTCGACACAATGAACCCCATCCAGCAAATTCAGCCTGGTTTATATGAGTCATCGAAAATTGGATCTACCGAATACGTGCCATCAAGCAAAGCCGCGGCGGACATTTGAACGATTTTATATTTTATACTTAATACCATACAATATTAAAATTTCAAATAAATAAAAAATGAGTGAATATCTTATAAAGAACTTGTTTTTATCTATATTTAAAAATTGAGTGTCCTTATTGAATGACATTTTTCTAGTCTAGAATTTTAAAAAATCGATTTTAGTTTTTTAGCATATTTTCAAAGTTTAGGCTTTTAAGAATATATTTTTTTAAAAGTAATTTCTAAAATTTTAACTATTTACGGAGTTAAATCTATTTTAGTGACTACTAAGCCTATCTATCACTAGAATTAAAACTTTAAATGCGTTGTTCTCAAAACTACTTTTTTCAACATGGTTGACATGATATCTAAAATTTTAAGTCATCAATTCACTTCAAATTTTTTAAAAACTTTTTTTATATAATCATCTAACGTTTCTACCAGATTTGTATCAAAATTTCGTTTTTAACTATTTAAAATAAATTTTAAGCTATGAAAAAATAAGTTCAAAATTTGCTTTTTTTTAACAATCACCATTTTGCGAAAAAATATATATATTTTTTTTTTTGAGGTAGGAACTATAGGAACATTTTTATTTATTAAGAATATTTTTATTTTTGTTCATTTAAATGTTTTAAAGGGTTAAAATCGTGTCAACCAAGATACTCTTTTTTTTGGCCCTTTACACTTTACCAGCAATTATAAAATCTGAGTTATGTTGAATACTTTTTAATGATTTTTTTAATGTCACGTGAAACTCACCTATTTTAGCAGCCTCATGCTCCAATGATGTGAAAGAGTCAAAAACTGAAACACTTTATTTTGATTCAAGATGACTTGGAAACCTGCAATACATTTTAAGCGCGTCGAGAATAAATTCGATTTTAAATCGGTTTTAAGTCCACTATACAGTTGTTTTAATGTGACACTAGTATGAAATTAGTATGATACATATTTTCGGGTCTCATTCAGTCGGACCAACCGTCCTGTGGTTGCCAAACTGTTGTCAGCGCGGTCAATTAAACTTTTTTTCCGGTAAACAAAGCTATATATTATTAAGAGCGCAATCCGATTATAATGGACCGCGGCGGGATTTCGCCGAAGAATAAAAAGCAATTCGATGCGGATTTTCCACGTCGGAAAAAATACTATCGGGTTACGTGATTTTCGCATTGAAATTTTTATAACCACACGGAGCCGTCTGGTATTGGAATAAATCCTTAGGCAGTCAGCATTTTCTATCCACCCCCTTTGCGAGCGATTGGGGGTAGACAATTTATTGTATCGTTGCCTCCATCATTGTCGAACAATATATTCTTCAGATTTTCTGCCGTTCGAACTGCAGGGATATCGTTTTGTGATTCTGTTTAAATCGTGATTCATTTTGCGATATATAAATTTTTTCAGCGAAAAAATGATTTTAAAAGCGCAATATCGAGCAAAAAGAGTGTTAAATCTATATTTATCATACACGTGCTTAAGACTATAAATATTAGGCGATTTCTTCGCCGGCTCTTAATAGACTGAGGTCATCGATTTTTAATGATTTTAATTGAAAAATCCAATTTTAAAGCGTTAAAGAAAATCGTTTTCGCGATGTTTGCTTAAAATTTACATAATGTTCGAGTCCCTATGTATATGTATCACATTTTCGCGAGCACTTCGACACGGTTCGATCGCAACGTTCAGCACTTATTCAGGACACGCATCCGCGAAAAACAATTCTCCAATTGATACAGTGTGTGCAAAAAATATCGCTCTCCTCGATGAATCGAGACGAGGCGCGAGAGCGCGTGCGCGGAATCCCGAAATTCACTTATGCCCGAGGAACTCGACTAGAAAAAATTGTAAAGGTCAGGACCTCCATACAGGACGTGGTTCCGTACGGCTACAGGACCGGCCGCGGACTGATTACATATTTAAATGTTGCCGAAGACCTTAGCCAAGTGACTAAGATGTATTTCGAGTGTACCTAAACGCGCCTGTATGCGTGCCGAGTTGGCTATTTGCGTATCTGATTGTGGAAGTCGAAGAATGTGTCGCGAGTCTTTTGAAGAGTCGAAGACGAACCTCTTCCGTCGTCGTCATTGTCGAGGATGATTCGAATCACTCAAATGCGAGTTTCAAGGTCATCCTTCGTAATATGAACGACGAATTTGCGACACTTGTGAGATGTTTGCTCGAGATTCGGGTGAAATGTTAATGGAGAGAGATGTTTTGAGCGAATGTCAACGAGGTCTTTTGCGTCACGAAAATCTCTTCTCCACTCAACTAAATACTAGAAATTTCTTTGATTTGATGCAAAACTGTATAATATAATATCTGTATTTTTTAATGATTTACCTAAGAGATTTACTACTACTATTATGGAGAATTAAACGTGGGTGTGTCGCTATACCACAAAATCTTTAAGTTTATCCAAAAAACTTAACTTTTTAAGACAATAGCATACAAAAGATGATTCCCCGAATACAATTTTTTTAATATATTTGTGAAGTATTCTGTGAATTTCGATTAATACAAACATTTTTCGATCCTTACATAAATATTTACATTCTCGATAATTCTCGTATCTAGTACCGTATGAAGATTCGGAATTTCAGTTAATCAGAGATCGACCATGATCGAGCAAGGTTCCGTAAAATAATTGTACAATTTCAACAATTTGAAATTAAAAAAAGCCACTTTAGTCTTAAAATGTCTTTAAATACGGAGATATTATTATCAATAAGGCTCAAAGAAAATCAAAACCTTTTTGATAATAAAAAATATTAAAGTACGAGCACTTCCTTGTGAATCAGGTGCTAACAAAACGTATATTTTTCTTCATCTTGTTTCAATAGTAATGGTATAAAAGCTGAATAAATGGATGCCGCACGAATTTTCTGAAGATCAAAAGCTGATGAGATTAGAGGTATGTTCTACATTCACCCGATGATGAGTAATCCCGCATATATTGCCAACGAGCTCGAGTGATAAAAAAATAACAATTTTATACACTCGTATATCGACGGAAAAGTAATGCTGTAAAGGTACCCCTACACGTCTGAATATTTTAAAATATTGCGAAAAGTGATCCATAGCGCTTAATTTGCTATGCCGTGCTTCTATTTCTAATAAAATATTAATAAAACTCAGCGTGGTACCAAAATGTATTCTATTTGAAACGCTAGTATAGGACCCAATAATATCAACAGTGTTAAGATTAATCTATTTTATACGAGATTGACTCAAGCTAAGCGGTCCTGAGAGAAAAGTGAATATGTGTGTGGACGATAAGTGGTGGATATACGAATATAGCATCTATGTTTAACTCAATTTAAAATTAAGTCACTAATCAAAGGGTATAATAAATTGCAATGATTTAAAAACATTTTTACTTGCGTTATAAAAATATTTTATACGACAGCAAGAAAAGCTTTGGGAAGTGGTTGAATACCGACTGAGTCTCCAGGATATTCACTAAAGCTTTAAAATCATAAAAAAGCTCATGGTTACTGTGTGGCAGATACATATATATATTATTCCTTTTTATAATCAGAATAAGTCATTACAGCTGAATTGTATTATGAAATCGAATATATGCTCCAGAAACTAGAAATTAATAAATGCAATATTGAGTACTTTTAATAAATAAAAATGTTCCAAAACCAGGACGAAACAATTTAAATGCTTAAAGAATTTATTGGTTTTTGAAGTGCAAACTTTTATAAAAATGGAATAAGTAATATAGTTTCTCTCTAACGAAAGACTATTAAAGCAGTAAAGTCAAATTTATAGCATATTAATTCTCACCCTAGAAATCCGAACGTTCATGTGGTACGCCTTAATTTTATAACAAATTAATACTTTGATAAGGTTTTGAAATTTAATATCGACATCCAATAACTGTAAACCAATCGACAAGTTAAATTATAATTTAATTTAATTTATGATGACTTTTTTAGTAATATTTGTTGAATCAAAATATATTTTATTCTCGCCAGAGGATACTTAAAACCATAGCAGATTTATAGAATAAAGTGAATGGAATAACAGTTTTATATTTAAACAAATATCGGAGAATATCATCCTTAATCGCATTTTAATATTGCAAATATAAATATATTTCAATTTTAAAAATAACTACATGAAAGAGTGAATTTATATGAAGAAACGAATAGGGATAGATGAATACAAATCTGGGGGTGGAACTAATTCAAGAAGTGTGTTATAAAATATAAAGACTTTTAAATGTAATTTTTAAAAATATTAAATAGTATTATCACAAATTATCATCAATTTTAATTCAATCCAAATGCCTCGCACAGTCCAGGCATTTGCTCTAAATACTAAACCATAATAATACTATTTATACATTTTTTTTAAGTTAACCCTCTTATAGCATCTACTTCGTTTGCGGTGTTTTTTATACATACATAAACAATGGGTAAAATGCGTAATGTTAATGACACTTCCTGCATGTTAGTCACTTGTAATTGTGAACAAATTAACCATGTAAAAATTTTGTATGGGGTGCCAAATTTTTCTATAGCGCTTTGTTTTTATAGCATGGTCCTTGTCTAGACGCTATATAAGGGTTGACTTTTATATGATATAAATCGACTGAAAATTGAACCAAAAATTGTTCTTTTATCGAAATTGGGCATGTCGTTATTATGTAATTTAAATAGATCGTAGATAATAATCAAAGTCATCATTAACACATTTTTTCGATCTAAAATTGATATATTCTCATTGAAAAAGTATCTAATATTTTTGTAGTACTATCATATGGTGTATTGCTGTTTGTAGTGGATAAAAGAAGTCGTTTCCCTCGAAAAAGTTGGATATTGCGATAAGATCGATGAAAAGCTCCGTCACATTCGCATTCATCTCCATGCGTCTCTTCAGCGTGATTTTCAGGAAATCTCAATCAGTTCAGCTGTTCCGTTCGAAACGTTTTATCCCAATACGACGAGGGACTTTCCACATCTTCGTCGTTTACAGGCACTGTTTATTTTATTGTGAGAAAAAAGTATTGAAAGGCTCGTTTTCATCGCAGGCCGCGAGTTGATTGCGCCGCAGCTTTCAGACAAACTCTATATCAAGTCGCCTCGGAGAATCCGCGTAAATCCATTTTCTGTTTGTTTTGTCATTTCCTTTTTGTTCTCCATCTTCCATTGGATATGAAAAGTGAGGAACAGCTTGCAAGCAAAATAAGTAATTGACATATTCCATTCATAATAAACACGCGAACATAAAAAGGGTGCAAGAGGTGGAAGCATTCTTTTTGTTGCGGAGTCGACTTTGCATCATTTATTTAGATGGAAACTTCAAAGTTAGTATCTAAGCTGGTACGTCTCGTATACGACTTTGCAGGATGTCTTAACCTAATTGACTATCTCTGTGTAAAAACAGCATGATGCCCTTTCTTGCTGAGAGCTGACTCTGAAGATGTCCTGAAAACTTTCAGCTGGATGCAAGCGCTAACAATGTGCTTCCATTACGGTAATGTCTTTAATCCTAAAACATTGCTTTCAAAACTAACACGGCACAATCCAAACATTTTCACACTGAATTACAATAGCATATTACTTGGAGAGGAATTATATCCATTTAAATTTCCTCTTGGAAATATTACATATCAGATGAAAATGTATCATTTCGTTGTATGCTTGCATATTCAGAGTTTTTACAACTAGCACACGAGGATGTATAAAAAAAGATTGCATCTGCTTTGAAAAGCAATATTTCTACACAGATGTAATACAGGAAGATGGTTTGATTTCCCTGGTGTTTTGAAATGTTTCTCTTACCACGGTTATAGTTAAATTCACTAGGAAAAAAATGAAAACAGTTTTTCATGGATGGATTACCATAGCGCTCTAAAAACATGAAATTTCCCAACCAAAATAAAAAAAATCGAAAAGAGCAAAGCATCATGAGAATTTTAAATTCAATTTTGGGATAAACTTTTTGACAAAGTTTGAAGAGATTAAATATTTTACAACCACTTCGCGGTACGAGCCCTGGTTGTAAATTATTTAGGGTAATACACACGGCATAAAATAGCACTCAAAGTGTAATCGACGCGTGATGTGCACGTCTTTATCACATGGCCTATCTAATATCTTAGAGTGGTAAATATGAAGAAGTGCAATTCCTAGAGAAGAAATCTTTTCTAATGGAACAGTTGTTGGTGGACCACTTCCGCCCATGCCGGAAATGGCCACTTAAGAAAACCACTTTGTTCTTGGGAGAGATTACCGTCGGTTGTTTCGATACTCTTTATTTCATTATTGCGAGCAAATGAGATTAGTTTCAAAGAACTGGAGCCTTAGAGCAATCCCAATGTGTATTTTAATAATTTAAGCATGCGCTATTTGTAGATACTTCAATACGATAAATGTATAATAAAAATGAAATCCATCTAAAATATATGTTTTTAATATTGTGACTTTTCGAGACGCCTGCGATGCCTTCGTTGCTACGACGATCTCCGATTGTCGCGTTGCTCGGCTGCAGAGAGCGTAAGAGGGGGATCACTCGGAGCATTGGCGCTTTGTACCGTTAGCCTCAATGATGATCCATCAATGAAAGTAAGCGCGATTCTTGATCCTTCACGGCAATTTGTATCTTTGGAATGACGTCAAATAGGAGGGCTTAAAAGACGGAAAAATATTGAATTTTATAGTAAATCATTTATTTAACCTATCGATCACAAGGCACAAAAATCTATGTAAGGGAGATATTATTTCATGGAGTTAATCTTTTGAGGAGTGAGCAAATTTAAAATCGATGAAGTCGTTGATACCATAATCGCTTTACACCGATTACTTTCTGTCAGCTCCTATCAGCGTAGGATAATCATCAATTCGAGGCAGAGTCAATTGTAAATAAACATTGTTGATAACATACAATATCACGTCATTTCTTTACATAAACAATACACAAAAAATCGATTCATTTGCTCCTGCTTTAGAAGAAAATGATAATTGGACAGAGAGATCCCAGGCCCTGGAATTGTACTCCTTTAGAGGTTAAAGTACGTGTTCAACTATCGAGCTTTCAAACTACTCTAACTCTAACGGACTTTCCAGAATTGCCCCTTATTCATCTACCTCGTGCAGAGCCCTAACAACAAATTATGCTCATATTTAATAGTAAAATGTATTTATTTTAAATTTATGATGATATTTTAAGAAAATACCTGCAGTGTATATTTAATGAAAAATAAATCGCTCTTATTATAATGGTAAATCCGTAATATTATTTTTAATTTGCTTATGCAATATTAGTATACTGTAAGCTAGAATCAAAATATAAATCTCAATCTTTTGAGGAGTATGCACGCATATGTTGAGTGTGCTTGCGACAATCGCTTATTGTATGCATCCAGACAGTACGAGGTAAATGTTTTATTAGATGTATCGATGCCTTGTCGATTTAAAATAGCAGCAATAAATGTTGATGTTAAACACCACGAGGGTTTGAACGATACCCCTAGAATTGGAAAACCATTAAATTTTGATGACATATTTGAAAGCCGCGTGCAAAGTTTTGTTGTCAAGACAAAAAGTGCGTCCTTTTTTGCAATTAATTGACTGGGTATGGAAAATGGGTTGTTTATGGCAACTTAAGGCGCCAATGGCTCTTGATGAGATAAAACCTATTTCCAACTCCGAAGCCTGGATTGGCGACCCGCAAGGTGTTTTTGTGCGTCTGGTGGGATATTAAAAAAATCATTATGAATTTATGAAACCTGGCAAAAGAATAAGTGCAGATAGGTATTGTTAGCAATTGAAAAGGGTGAAAAAAACATTGAAAGTCAAATGTCGAGAATGAATCAGGAACAATTTAATGATTCTGCAACACGACAATGCATGACCCCAGAAGACGAAAAACATGTTTGAAAAAAATTAGGGAATTAAAATGGGAAGAACTTCCACACTCTCCATATTCACCAGACCTGGCTTCAATGGATCATTATCTATTTAGATTTTTGACACGATCTCTAAAGAATAAACACTTTCGAAATGCAACTGTAGTTAAAAATCATATTTGTAAATATTTCAACTTAAAACCAGATTTTTTTTTCAAAAGATGAATTGATCAATTGGCAAAACTTTTCGATACATCTAATGTATATGTATTAATTGATCAATTTTGATACTTGGAAGATTTAGTAATTGTTTGAACCACTGTGTATATTTTAAAGTATCGATCATAAAAGATACAATGTTCTGACAATATGTTCCATATCATTTTATTTGGCTGAGTAGTTTTCAGGAATTCTCATATAGAATTTTTCTAAATATGAATTTTAAAAGACGTCAGCGTCACGTTTGCAATAAGAGACGTCGGCACGCGCCTTTATAACTCGACAGAAATGCATTTGTCTCAAACGCTTCCAGCAAGGTGATTTCACTACAAAGAGCAACATGCAAGCCAGAAAGGTGAATACTTTCAGAACTTCTTTGTAGAAGCTGATAGAACACGACTTTCACTTCATTTTTCATTCTGGCTCCGAATATGACTCCGAATCACAAAGACGTGATATTTTTAGAGCGCGCGGACGAAAATAAAATGACTCACGTCTATCATCTTTGTTCGCATTAGTCCCCAAAAAAAAGGTCAAAGATTGCGACAAAATTAAAACAGCGCCCAGTCGCACAATACCAACGTCCTGGGGGCGCATTAAATTATCGGGGCCCCTCGTACGGAAGGACGATTTTTCCCGGAGGATTGACGAGGACCGTGTGCACGTATGACGAGAAAAATTATCCGGGATAAAAAAATTGGGGGATGTGGCGAAAAAGGACAATGAAAATAAATAACCTTTTCCCTTTTCCGCCCAATTAGGCACGATTCAAAGGTACCCAGAAAACAAATTGCACGTGAAAACGTTGTGTTTACATATTGTATGTATTTTTTGTCCGCGTGTCATCACTTACAAACGCTATAGCGTTTTGATCCAACTGAATCTATTTAGGGGATGAACGATCCATACAAAGGGATGCCGAAAATATCATCAATTAAAGAAATGCCGTCAATGAACCTAAAGATAATTCATTTCATCAATTTGATTTGGTTCCAAAACAATTGAGTAAAATGAATACATATATGAAATTAAATACTAAATTTAATCTCTTGACCCGTTAATGAGTAAACACACATATGTGCGTTCAGAATCAAGTAATTATTTATTCAAAAAAATCAATTGTATTTCTAAAAAGGAATAAAAGTGATTTTGATATTGAACATATGCGGGCATATTCTCTGCATCACTAGAGTATGCACGCAACATGTGCGTGCATACTCATCAAAAAATTAAAGGCTTTTAAAATTAAATCTGTACTCCCAATACAAGGATTGTAGTGTGTTATAATAATAAATATTTATACTCATTTTCATCATAAATAACCCTAAATTGTCGTTATAAATAACAGCAAAGGTCCAAATTAAATACAAATATTTTTTTCGTTGACTTTATTGTCCTTTAATACAATAGAGCTATTCATCTTAATAAGTCTAACGTGTGTTACACATACCACATATAATTTAGCGAACATTTTATAAAAATATATAGTAGAATAACACTTTTATTTCGCATCTTAAATAATTAATGGGCCTCATAGTGCGATGACAAATATATTTCTGGACAGGATGGACATTCTGCTATAAATTATCAATGCATGCATGAAAACAAATTTGTACTTAATCTTGTAAATAAGACTTGCGTGAGTATCGCATTAAGTGATTAATCGAAATATCTTGCCAGCGTTTAGCATATATTGTATAAGGAATTTTGGGAATCGCAAGTTTTATTCTTGGAATTTGCATCAGTACATTTATCAATCGGCGTCCGGGAGGAATTATTAATATATTATATCAAATGTATAATACGGCCTTTAATGTCTGATGAAAGCAAACCCAGAAACGTTCACTTAATAGTAGACTTACCAGTTCCATACAAAGTGCTCTTATCGTTGTAAAGCAGACCGAACTCAATGTATGGACTTCGACGATTCAATTTTGGGCTTTATCGACGAACCCAAAAAAATATCATTTGTCGACTTTCAACCATCGCTCGCCGATTCGAAGTAGGATATTAATTCAGTTCAATCTATCTACGATTTGATACATCGCAAATGGGTTTCTCGAAAGCCATTTTTACTCATTAAGGTCCACGTCTTTGCGGGGATGATGTACGAGCTCTCCTTCGCCAGGATCATATTTATCAAGTGGGAAAAAAAAGTCTAGGATATTTTTACCCGCGGTCTATGATGGGGAAAGATTATTGGACCGACGTGCCATGATCTTGAAGATAAATAAAATTCCAATGGAGGTCGAAAATAAAATTGGCATGACATTCCGCGGATAGCTGCTCGCAAATAAACCATGTGGAATAGAAGCCAGCAAACTGTGGCTCGCGTCTCCATCCAGAATGGATACGTAATATGGATTGATTGGATAACTTTGGACGGGAGCGATTTATCGCATCCGACTTTAAAATAGTTTAAGCAATAATTCAAATCAGGTTCCTTTGGGCAATTAATCTTTTATAAGTATTTTTTCAATTAAAAATATCCTTAAATTCATATTTTAATGCATTCTCAAAGTCTATAAACAAATAATTTACAAATTTCCATGATATGTACTTATATTTTCATTGTATTAAGTGTATCGATAAGTTCTTGCCGATTTTGATCAACTGATGCTTGAAAGATACCCCTAGAAATGAATAACCTTTAAAACAGATATTCGATTAAGTATCAAATAACTATTGCAGAGGATACATTCATCATGGTCAACATCAATGGCTTTCGCTGAAATAAAAACCATTTCCGACTCCGAATCCTGAATTGACGACCCGCAAACTTCTTTAGTGCGGTTGGTGGGATATTCAAGGAATTATTTCTTATGAAAATCATATTTATACCTATTTCGACTTACAACCAGAAGAATTTTTAAAAAAAGGAATATAAAATCTCGAAAATATGTGGAAAATAATAGGTTGCAATTATGAAATTATGTTTTGTAAGATTTTGTAACTAAAAATGATAAAAACAAACCAATCATTTCATTGTTAAAAAATCGGATATGACTTTTCGATACTTGTATTAATTTTATAACCTTTAAAAAACTGCACACAACAATTCTTCAAAGTTTCATTGTAATCGGATGAATAGTATGGCAGCGCATAAAATATGAACAAACAAACATTTTTATATATAAGAAGATTATTAAACATTTCTTTTGTGCAACTTGTTTTATCGTTAAGAATAAATCTTTCAGACGTGAAACTGTAATTTTTTTTTATTAGGGTTGAAATCCCAAAAAATGCAGTAAAACTCTCAGATAGGCCGCAGATGCTAATATTGGTTCCAAAAATTTAAATCAGGAAATATTAGTTTAAAAGATTAACTAAAAACGGGAGGCTTTTTGAATTTGGATAGCACTCCACTAAAATCCTTATTCGAGTCAGATCCATGGCAATCCATCGAGGAGTTATCGCAAGGACTAGGATCGTTTCAGGACCATTTAAAATTCATCGACAAAAATAATAGGATAGATACTATCGATAGGATGGGTACCACACAGAAAGAAGATGATATTGTTCCATGATAATGTGCGCCCTCATAAAATAAAATTGACACTGGATAAAATACGGGAATTAAACTGGGAAGTGTTACCGCATCTTCCATATTAACCGGACCTACCCCAATGAATTTACACTTTTCCAGGGTTCATAGAGTAACATCCTGAAAGAAATACGATTCAAAAATGCAGCTGTTATTATTGGATTTGACCTTTTTATACTTAGTTTTCGAATACTTTCGGATCCACCTTATAAAATCATTTCAATCCTCACAAATACGCAATAAAATCATGACGTTTTTGTTGTTTTTGGAAACAAAATCATGATCTAAGAATGTCCTTATTTTCTAATAGCCGTTCACTGTTTCAACATATGAATAATGAGATATATTGATGTATAATTAAAAACAAAAATGATAATACTACTAGTCATTTTGACAACTGCAGTGTATAAACTTTGTTATACCTGTCCTGGCGGATTTTATAGTTGCATAATAATTATTTATGCAGCGTTCCTATTTATGATTCCCAGTTATGTGCAGCCAAATACTTGCTTTATAATCATCTGGATGATCTCAAAGACAGTCATTTATAAGCGTTCGAAGATTATGGAAGAGCTCCCAATCGGAACTGAGTCAATTTGTATACGACAAACCTACGCATTAGTCGGTGATGACTTTTATGGGCACTGCATGTTTCTTCAGATGTTAAAGTAATCTACTTTATCGACTTGGATACATCCCAAGTTGTAGATATAATTTTTGATTAATTTATGTATTGACTCTTTTTGGATCGCGTGAAAAATTTGCATTTTTATGATGCTTCTGGATGAATGTTTTTAGTTTTGCAATATCATTGGTAAGATTTTTTTCTCTTTAATATTACCGAAAAAAATTGAGATTAATTATCAAGAGCCTTTATTAGAATTTCAGCTAAATTCAATACAGAATATTTATTTGATTTTCTATTAAAAGATTAAAAATAAAATCTTTGAATAAACATTGAGTTATAATTAGAAGAAAAAAGCGTTCAATATCCTAATAAAATTAATAAGCCTTATTTAAACGACAATTAGATGCTTGAAAAAAGACAGCTTCGTCGATTTGAGTACGCGATAACGAGAGAGCAAGCCCAGCTGCGAGACTTTGATGACGGACCATGCTCTCAAAAAGTAGCAGATATTAGGCATTTTTTTAATTTTAAAAAGTCAAGGTTTAATATTGTATATAGTTCTTCTCGAAGATTTTTGTTTCGATATCCGATTGTTCATTTATTGATATACAAGCTTCACTCTCGCTGCGCGGCCCTGAGAGAATAGTGGATTTGTTTGAAGGATAAGTGTGATAACAATTTTAAAATTAAATGAGATGCAGTGCCAAGATATGTTCGCTGATTCAGTCATCTGTTTACCAACGTAACACAAACATCGTTGATACATTCTTGATGAAACATTTACTGAAATCAATATTCAGCCAAAAATAATTAGTTTAAATACATACTGCACGCTTTGAGGATCTTTTTAATACTCTTGTCATATTAGGGTGAAAATTAAATTTACCAAGCTTATCTTTTCAGCGCCCAAATGAAGAAGTATTCAATTGCAAATCGACTACGAGCCAATTTTCATTGAATTCGCACAGGAAAAAAATCGGGTCGTATTAATTTTAATACGAAATCATATATTTGCGCGTTCAAAGTCTGAAGCGGGGCTAATGCTGAAATATTACTTGCTGAAATGTAATATTATACGCGAAAGATAAATATTTTTTTTCGAATGGTCGTGCGTTCTGTTTATTTCGGGCTTAACGTTTTTTATGTAAATAGAACTTAATACCCATGGAATAATCTATGCGAGAGGGTCTGCTCTTATAAATATTTTCCTTGTTTTCGGAGCTCGGACGCAATGTTAAACTACGGACCATTAAAGGTCCGCTTTTATACGAATATATTGATGGCTCACATGTGGACCGCAAAAGATCCATGTAGGCGACCGCAAAGGCTTAATACCTACACAGCCTCCACGGTACCAACTTCAAAGACTGCTCCCAAAAGTGGACCGTTTAATCGGTCGCATACTAAATATCGGACATTGTTTCTTTCGTGTGTATCTGTGTATAACGGCATCCATTCCATAATCAATGTAGACCTTTTCTGCATGTGTGGAATGATTGGGGGGCCCTTTTCGCTCGAAGAGGCCTGACCTCTAAATATTAAAGGTTGGACTTTGATTGTAGGCAATGTGGATTCGAATACATTTTTAATGTCCTCGGCCAGTGGGGAAACTCGGAAACTTCTTATCATGCGATTCCATATCGATGAAAGAAAAATGGACGAATTTATCGGACATAGGAAGTCCTTGAGTGGCAAAATATACCTTATTTATACCATCGAATCACGGTACGCTTTTACCGTATTAAACTAAACTGTCATACCTCACAAAATTTTATTTTTTCATCGCGAGTTTGTATATATATTTTTCCGAATGCAAAAAATATTTATATTCGGTTATAACATGCATTTTAATGGCATATTGGCAAAATATATAGCATTGGAGGATAAAATAAATACAAATCCCACATTTTTGAAAGCCGATATGGTTGATCAATCCAATTAAAACTGACATAATAATGTAAAAAGATATACAATGCATGGCTATTTAAATAATGCGACTATGTTTTTGTACAGCAAACTACAATAAATTGGTTGAAAATAAAACTAAGTATTAATCCATTAAACAAGCATATATGCGAGAAATGTCCCAGAAATAGCCGACCTAATAAAAAAATAAACTAAAGGATATAATTCCTCATTAAAATTAAATAGCATCATTAGTCTCATTATTTAATAGCCACAGCTAATCAAAAAATTTTTTATGAAACTCCATGTTAATATTCAAATATAAAATAATCCGACAAGTAATACTTGTTATGGGATAGCAGTCAAAATTGATTCCCACAGAAATACCAGCGATAAAAAAGTAATAAGCAAAGACGACAGACTGACGACAAAAGTCGTTTCAAGTCTTTTTAAATGAAATATTATATTTAAATTAAACTGTACCAACGTCTTATTACATTTTTATCCCATATGATTTAGGGGAATAAAATAATTTCATTTACATGAGTAATATTGCTCAAAATAGCACGGCTTTATTTTAAGCACAATTTTAATACAGAAAAATATTACTGGAACGCGGAAGACTTTGTATATCTTATTTTTTTTAATTAAGCCTTATTATAAAAGGGATGATATTTTTAGCCACAACATTCCACAACAAGGCAGTGATCCTTTATTACTCTATTCAACCACAACGCTGTTCGGTCACAAAATTGAATTAAATTGGATTATTTTTTTTTCTTAAATATAACGACTTCAAATTAATTTAGGGGTTTTTTTAATACACATTTTATATTTCCCAAAGACATTAATGTGATTCGACAAACGATTAAAAAATCATCCAAATTCAACGCTTAAATATTAGCACTGTATAATGTTTACACGAGACATTTTTTTAAATAATATAAGCCATTTTTTACAGTAAAATATAGTACAATTTTAAAAATGGACAAGTTTATATTGTAAAAATGCGTTGAACATTATTATTGAACAGCAAACGAAAAATCCATTGTTTTCAAGCAAAATTTTGTTTGGCGTTTATTTCACAATGTTCGTCAATGAGAAAAATTGTCATTTCTGGGGTGATGAAAGTTTTTGTGCTATTCATCTACGCTAAAAAATCTGCGGTCATACACGTTTCATAGAACGAATTTAATCTTTTAGGACTGCATCCAATTTTCGCATTGAAAATCTATCACGCTGACATTTTCCACAGGTTATGAAAAGCTTCACTTTTTTCCTTGATAGGCAATTGCGTGGCTTCCAGACAGCCAACCGGTGATTAATTCTTCGTCAGGTGATTGATATTCCATCGATGGTCATCCAATTCGTTTGTCATTGTTAGCAGTCGAAGAAAAATCAATATGGCCTCGCTCGAGGGTCAAATCCCTATTTTCTACGTCCCTTGGCTTACAAGGCCTGCAGTATTATTATATGAGCTGATATCATCAGCATACATGACTTAATATTCTTCATTCATGTGTCCGTTTTGTAGCGGATATGGGCGAAAATCATGGAAACTTAAAAATGCACGATTCATAGCGATGACGCATGGATTTTCACAAAGGTCGTATTTACCAGTGGCGAAAAAATAGACGAATCGTTGATATTTTTTAAAGACATGCCTATGATGTTCTTGAAAGTCGTTTCCACTATTGCTGAAAATCGTTTCGCCCTTCAGAAATAGTTTCCTTTGGAAACATTTTTTGAACATGATTGATGACCTCACCGAGTGTATGATATGGCATTAGATAAGTAGATGATACTTATTTGCTAATTTAATTCAATATGAAACCTTGTATTAAAAGGTTCTTTCTAGTTTATTTCAAAAAAAAAAACTGTATAAAACATAATTCTTATCAACTTTTAATGAGTTTTCCATCAACTTTTATTTGATGTTTACTGTCAATGTCTGTATTCTATAATGGATAATTGACAATTGGCATTCGATGGGATTCATATGGAAGCTTCCAAGTTTATATAATACACACTCTTGTATTTTTTACATATTTTTTTGGTAGCCATCAATAGAGAACATTCTAAGTGAATTTGTGAACATTTTAATTTTGAGATACAATACTCGAAAAGGTCTCAGTCCAACCAATATCAAAGCCGAGCTAGATTCTACTTTGCAAGAGTCTACTCCTTCGTTTACAATAGAAAAATATTGGTAGGCAAAGTTTAAAATGAGTCATGCGATTTGTCAAGATAAATGTATAAATAAATAAATAATAAACATCGCAGTGGTTGATCAAATAAGGTGACCACTCCATAAATAGTGAATAAAATCCACAAAATACTCTTGGATGACATTTGACTGAAAATGCACGAGCTAGTGGATGTGATAGGCCTTTCAAAAAATATAATACATCGCATATTGACTGAAAGTTTGGACATGAGAAAGCTATGCGCAAGATGGGTGCCGCGTTTACTCTCAATGGAACAATAACAGCGTCTGCACTAACACTCTGAGCGCGCAGGAGAAACTAGCTAGTTTTTCTGACTTAAAATCTAAAACAGTCAAGATATTTACATATTTATAGTAAATTAAAACTAGACAAAATAAATAGATACTAAGGTTTATGTGTGGAAAGAAGGCTAGTCTCGCTCGTAAATTAACTTCAGGAGAAGTTATTGTGACCGTACAGGTCATAGAAGGCCCCGCGTGTGCATTTATCGTCGCAAGAAGCCCTAAAAGAGGACGGAGAGGTCACAATATCTGTGTGTCCAAACAGTCCTCTTTTCGGATCGCTGACACGTCGAATGAGTGCTTTGGAACGACAAAAAGATCACAGAGTAAGTTTTTTGGGATACACGTGGAATTATTTTCATTGATTATTCTCAAAAAGGAAAAAAAAAATCAACGATGAGTATTATACAAAATTATTGCAAATGAGATTAAAAAAAACGGATGTATTTGATTAAAAAGAAAGTATTAGTTAAGCAAATAAATGCATCAATTTATACAGATTTAGCCCCTCCAATTATTATTATTTTTTCAAATTTGGCTCAGTGGAAAAATGAAAAACCAACAATAAAAAGGTGGAGTCAACTACTGATTGCTATTTTGTGGAGCTCGGTGGTTCTCACTATAAAAACAGGGCATTAAAACGATTGAACATTGCTGGGAAAAGAGCATTTAGCTGAAAGGATACAATGTTGATATACAAAGATATTTTTGCCAGTTTTTTCATATTTTCTTTGTTAGGTCAGATATTTTTAGAACTACGCTCGCAAGCATAATAAGCTTCAATCACATTACCTTATTATTTAGCTGTTAACAATTGTAGAGTACAATAGTCTACTTGACATTTTTGATCACAGAGCAGAGATCCAATAGTTCTAGAAGAGGAGGAAGTGACTACAAGATCCGTGTGCCCAACCGGTCCGCCTTTCGCACCGCTAACACAACGAATGAGCGCCTCGCGATTGGATGTCATACCCTAACATGTTCATGAACTGAAAGAAAGAATCGTCAAGGTCATGGCGTCAGGCTATGGGCTGCGCATGGGAAAATTTTCATTGAATATCGACGGTTCTCACTATAAACAGGGTTAGGTCGGATGTTTTTGAGACTAATATTGTACAATTACGTTATTATTTTAAGTTGTTAAAACTTCATTTACAAAATTTAATGTAATACATTTGCTTCATTATTCCCTCCATAACATATGATAATTGAAAAAAAGCCATTGAACTCAAAAGCATGATTCGTTAAATCAAGTTAGAGAAGAGGCATCGAAAGGTGAGCGATGCTCAGATTGTTCCTACATATAACATGACCCTTTAAGGAAAGCAGAAAAAAGACGCCTTCTTCTGCTAAGAAAAAAAGCAGAGATCTTGATATCTTAATTTTCTGCAACCATGTGCTTGCATCATGCTTTTTGCGGTTTTAATTTTTTAACATCAAAGTTAATATTTTTATATTTGAAAAATATTTGGGAATCATTTGTACAAAAGAGGTGCAGAAGTAAATTATCATAACGTAGAAAATCAAGCTCTTTGAAAGAGCGATTTTTAAGCCAGTTCTTTGGAATTTTAAATTGCATCACAATTGCAGATCCCGGCGACCAAAAAAAGTTTAGAGACGTGCTCGATTTCTCAAATGATCCCCGAATAATCGAAGATTACATTGCCATTACATTCCCGAAAAAAGCTCGAGACTCTGAATAAATGCACATTTAAAACTTTCGAAATTAAATAAACTAGCAAAAGTACGTGCCGGATAATTCCACGGCCCGACATGTGTACAGAAAATAAATAAGCTCCGCCATATAAAGTTTTAATGTTGAGCAGGTTGTTCCTCGAGTTACTTAATACGGCCTCAAAAAACACATTAATATATGAGAAACTTTTATCTCTATGATAAATTAAGGAGCGGAAAAGGTCAAGGGTCAACTAATAAATAAATACCCCCATAATGGACGCATTTGATCAGGGCCGTGATTTGATCAACATGCCGAATTAGATTCGAAAATCCCCCCCGCCCCTGAAAAGAGAAAAAAATATTTTGATACATACGAAGGAGGAAGGATCAATGATCCGAACATTTCCTCGCACAAAGCACCGCCCATTTCAATTTGTTCAATGCCCCAAATGTGTTTATCCCGTAAGGTTTCTATCCTGGTTTTATATGCTCACATCCCTGGAATCATCTTCAAGTGTTGTTTCAAACGTAATTTGCTTTTATAGATGAAAAGAGCCCGGAGTATATACGAATTTTCAGATATGACAGGTATTTGACAGTTGGCCCAGGAGGAGGGGGTGGAAGAATAAATTTCACTGCGATGTGCGACGAAAATTGAAAGAAGGATATATTTGAGGTTTTTCTGCGGGCAAATGGGACGTATGACGTCACGTCGAACCGTACAATACGTGTAATGGATGGTTGGCTTCGGTTTTTATTTGTAAAAACTTATCAATACTAGTCGTTACGT
Source organism: Stenopsyche tienmushanensis (assembly GCA_008973525.1). Classification (NCBI taxonomy): domain Eukaryota; kingdom Metazoa; phylum Arthropoda; class Insecta; order Trichoptera; family Stenopsychidae; genus Stenopsyche; species Stenopsyche tienmushanensis. The sequence goes on along the minus strand of WACJ01000533.1, from coordinate 2,079,731 downwards.
AAAATACCGCCCGATGCTCACTTTTTACGCCCCCTGACTGTTGATGGGAATTATTTAGCCGTATGCTGATTTTCAATGAGTTATTTTCAGAAATTTGAAAATAGATTCATACAATATGAATGATTTATGAATATTTTATACGAGTGTTTCTAATTATGTAAATATTAATACTCTTCCCTAGTATTATACATGGATGCTAAATACTGCTTTAAAGACCAAATATAATGTCAATAAACTATAGAAAGTATTGATTTGATCAAGTGTTTGAACAAAAAATTATATCAAGCCTCATATTTTATCTATTATTTATTGTGGTTCACTAAGAACGCTCTAAGAACAAACAACACAACTTCACATCGAACAAATCTTAAATGCGAATGTAAAATAGTATATGGTTTTTTATCTGCAGATAATACAAAGCAATTATGTTCTGTTTTTATGCTTCATGATAACTATTCAATTTAAATAAGATTTAGGAGTATTATAATTACAACAAAAATATTTTTTTAAAAATTATAGGCTGTTGTAAAGGGCGTGTTCTGGTTGATACGATGTCAGCCCTTATAGTCATCAAAATTTTTGAAAAATTAAAGATTTTGCTATTGTCTCTACCTTAAAGAAAAAAATCACAAAAGGGCGAATGTTAAAAAAAATTAGAGCTTTTTTTATAAATGGTTAAAAATAAAAATTTGTCAAATTTGGCAGGAACAATAGAACAAATTATAAAAAAAAAGGTTAATACTAAATTTATAGTAAATCAGTTAATTAAAACTTGATTCATCATGTCAACCGTGTTGAAAACGCGCAAATAGTTAAAATTTATTTAGAGGATACATTTTAAACGTCTTAACTTTGAAAATATGCAAAAAATCAATAGGGTGGGATTTTATTGCATTTCGTTGCTCCACAAGTGGTTAAATCAGTATAAGATCATTAGAATAGGTGAAGTTTAAAATATTTTTATAAAAAAATACCCAAAAGAAGCCCTGCCCAACTTCATCAATCCTCGTAGTGTATACTTGTTAAATTGCGAGACTCGTTGTGAATACGCGCACAAAAGACTATTACAAATGATGATTAGTATATTAACGGCCGAGCAATGTTACGTCACACTACAATATCAAATCTATTCAAAGATTTAAACTATTTAGTCCTAATACAGTCCAAATAAAACAATCAAAATACTAACAAAATCGGATTTTTTTCATATAAATTTAATAATGAAAGTAATTATTTGAATGCTTAATATCATGAATAAATGCATTTTTACAGGCAAAATTTCATAATTTAACCCCTAAAGGTGTACTATCCCAGGACCTGGGACCCCCCCCCTCCACTATTCAAAAAGAGCACTCTTCTACATTGAGCTAGGAGACAGACAGAGACAGAGAGAGAACGTAGCGCAGTTTGCATGACAGAGACGGAGAGTTTCCTCGCATATATCGCATGATTGTATAAATCGTTAACCCAAATTTATCGACTAATAATGATTTAGATTTCAAGTTTGTAATTTGTTTACGCAAAGAAATAATCGAATATTTTCTGCTATAGACGGTGTTTATTTATTTAATTGTTTGCTGTTCGTCGCTGCTTATTGAATGAGTATTGGTCCGATTTTTATTTTCTTCTAAAGCAGGAGTAAATAAATCGATTCCTTGTGTATTATTTATGCAAAAAAATGACGTGGTCTTGTATGCTATCAACAGAGCTTATTTGAAATTAGCTCTCCATCGAATTGAATATTGTCTTACCCTGATAAGAGCTGACAGAAAGTAATCGGTGTAAAGCGATTATGGCATCAACGACTTCATCGATTTTAAATGTGCTCACTCCTCAAAAGGTTAAACATCCAAATATGTGATCACTTTACTGCAATAATCGGCATGCTAGTAAACCATGTTCAGAAAACCACGCTCGTGTACACCGGGTATTATAATAGTATGGATCTAGCCCAGATATTTTTTGTTATCGTATAAAATCCCGTTTATATTATAAGTAATTCTTCAAATTTATAAAATATTGCACAGAACCTTTCTCAATTATTTTCGATCTTTGACATGCTGAGATCCAAATAGTCATGTGATATCACATAATATTAATATATGATCATTTTTCCACGAGCCTTATTTAAATACGAATAAAGAAATAATGAATACTTGTTAACGGCGTATCATTAATAAATATTTACCACCAAATCGCTGCAAAATGCGCGGTTAATTTGATGGCGATTTCCGAAAGCAAGGAAAAACTTGTTGCTGGAATGTATTCTATTTGACGCAAAAACTTTTCAGCCTACCCCACATCGTCGCCCATTTAAATTTCGAGCCACGAAGATGCCCACGCGACAACATTCTATGAACTACCCCTTAGTTGATATTAAAGAAGATTTTCTTGCGCAACTTCACGAAAATCTTGCCTAATATCAATTTACAAAAGCGTCCTTGGGGAATTTCTCAGAAAAAATATTTTTTTCGGACAACTTTAGCGGTTTATCGATTCCAGAGCGAGGAATACCCGCCGCCGCTAAAGCACAGCAATTGCTGCAAAAATACCTACAAAATCTTATTTACTAAAGTGTGCTGCTTGTTTATGGAGGTTTTTGCCTCGAGCGTTCCCGTGGCATAATATGTTTAGCATTACATACACCCTTATATTGTTGTGGTTCTCAAATGTGGGCGGGACTCTTACGACCTAAAAAAATAAACCTTATAGACCATTAAACGTAACTTTACCACCAACAGGGCACCGGCATTATGGATGACCCGACTATGGGTTCTAATATTTAAAAATGACTATAAATTATGAGCCCGAAAGTACACAGAAACGTAATATATTGCGTTGCGATAGAGAATTTATTAAAAAGTAAAAATAAACCGTCTACTCTCATAATTATCTTCGGTCGAAATTGTGGCACAAAGCGAGTGAGAGTCGAGTATTTTTTATTGTCGTTATAATTCAATCAAGCACTTCTGTTTTAGCAATGTGTATGCAATATAAAACTTGCAGCTTTGTGCTCTTTTCATACAGCAAACAAAGAACCCAGATATATTTTGTAGATTTAGTATTGAAATTCAAACACAAAACGCGCAAACAAAAACACATTAAAATTCTTTATGTATTTGCATGTCCATAAGGATTCCTCTCGAAAGAAGTTATGCACGTATTTTTTTCTTATTGTTGAAAAATATGAAGTTTTGCAAAGACACTAACTGAAGTAACAAATGGGCAAAGTGGAAAACTAATTTCTAACTGCAATTTTATTAATCCTCTTGAGGTTATAAGGATGCACTTTAGCGAAGGTGTTTCTTGGATACATACATTTTGCTTTTAATGAATAAATTTGATAAATTCATAAATGACGGAATAAAACATTTATTTTGAACCTATTTATATCCAATTTTTCCAAAATATTTCATATTAATAAAAGCAAAATTATGTTTTGTATTCAAATCCAAAACTTGTGACAATCCACTTCTGACACCAGTGTATCGGGGAGCGCTCTTGAGGTGAAATCCCCGGGCCGCTCCCCGCTCCTATATGCTCGTCAAGATAGCAACATTGCACGCGGGTTCGTTTTTCTTTCGGATCGTAATGTAATCAAGCGGATGGATGGAAGTGATGAAAATACACCACAGCAGTCAAAGGATTAGTCTACAATACTTAAAATAAATTACGACCCAAAATGATTACATAATTTATAACATTATAGAAATCTTAATTCAAAATACCTTATCAATCATTCAGTTAATCAAGCATAATGAGTTGAAAAATGTGAACGTCTTCACACAAAGAAGAGTTATAGAGCAGCATTTTATTGAATACCTGAGATTCTCGATTGTTTTAATAGATTTATCAGAATGATAGACATTTTGAAATCCAATCAAGGAGTATATTGTTGGAGATTGAACCCAAATGGATTCAATTTTGGAGTTCAACTTCAGCAGTGTAACGGCTTTAATATAGATATAAGTTTTAAGACTCGTATAAACTTTGATAATAAGAAACTTCGTTAAAGGAAATTTCTCAAAATCAATAAACATGCGAATTAGCTTTTTGAGGAGTGAGCAAATTTAAAATCGATGAAATCGTTGATGCCATAATCGCTTTACACGGATTACTTTCTGTCAGCTCCTATCAGCGTAAAACAATATTCAATTCGATGGAGAATTAATTTTAAATAAGCACTGTTGATAGCATACAAGACCACGTCATTTTTTTGCATAAATAATACACAAGGAATCGATTTATTTGCTCCTGCTTTAGAAGAAAATTATAATCGGACAAACACTCATTCAACAAGCAGCGACAAACGCATATTTGGTCATTTCGATAGCACAAAATATTCGGTTATTTCTTTGCATAAACAAATAACACACTTGAAATCGAAATCTTTATTAGTCGATACATTTGGGTTAACGATTTATACAATCGTGCGATGTATGCGAGGAAACTCTCCGTCTCTGTCATGCAAACTGCGCTACGTTCTCTCTCTCTGTCTCTGTCTGTCTCCTAGCTCAATGTAAAAGAGTGCTCTTTTTGAATAGTGGAGGGGGGGTCCCAGGCCCTGGGATAGTACACCTTTAGGGGTTAAATTATGAAATTTTGCCTGTAAAAATGCATTTATTCATGATATTAAGCATTCAAATAATTACTTTCGTGATTACATTTATATGAAAAAATTCCAATTTTGTTAGTATTTTAATTGTTTTATTTTTTGTATCAGGTCTTAATAGTTTAAATCTTAGAATAGATTTGACATTGTGGTGTGGCGTAACATTGCTCGGCCTCCAATATACTAATCATGATTTGTAGTAGTCTTTTGCGTGCGTATTCATAACGATTTTTGAAGAAGAGGTTCGTCTTCAGAGTCTCGCAATTGGGATATCGCTCTGTCTAAATATATTCAATTTGATAACTCGGATAGCATTATTATATATTTTCTTGATGTCTTCTTCAATTTCTTGGATTTCTTATCTGATCCATTTGTTGAATTGACCGCTTAGACAATCAGACAAAGTTTAGCCTAAATAGGCAAATTGACACCAAAATATTTTAAAATTACATACACATAAATTTAGATTATAGGTTTCTAAACTTTTTAGATTATCTGGCATTTTTTTTGAGTACTTTGAATTCCGCGATGGGTCAAAAAAAATTGAGTCCCCCTAAAATAGTGTAGGTAAATCCACAACTTTGCATTGGTACTGTCTGTGTTGAGAATGGGGATGAATTATTAAAAGTGAGATCCACTCTCATGGACCTCCATTTACATCTCATGCAACCCTATTTATTTCCACTGACATGGAAACCCCTTGCAGGTCAAAATTTTCCCCCCGCCAAAAAATCTGAATATAGGTTGCAGTTTAAACTGTTAAGATTTCTAATATAACGTACCAGCAACGTAACGAGCAGTACCCCACTCCATTATAACGCTTTTAAATGGATGGCTTCCGTGGGTTCATTTGTTATCAGATCGCGAAATAGGAGGATGAATATTATCAAATAATGGTGCAAAAGATTAGTTTTGGATCAAAAATTCTGAGAAATAAATATATTAACAGCAATTGAACTACCTTTTGTATCAATTTTACTTATCTCTAAATTGAAATCTTATTATTTCGAAGTTGTATTGAATAGAGCTCATGATCGATTTACCTTCAACACGAGACGTGCGATACGCAATACGGATAAGAGCATATTGATGCATAAAGAAGTGGTTGCTGCACGTGAGCTGATGTCAGCCAAGCAAACAGGAAGAAATGGTAGATGAGAGACAACTTTTATCGCAGAGAACAGAAGTTTGCAGAGCAAGCTTGGTGCTTTTGTCATTATCTGATGGCATACATACGGCTCTTCGCTATATCGTATTAAAGTTAGCCACGCTCGCATTTACATAATGGCCATTATACGAACCACTAAAAGAAACCATCTAAATATAGACGACACGACAGATGCCATGCTCAGGAATAGAAGACGCGAACATTTGTATTCGCTTCCATTTCCACGTTCGGCGTACACACTGTCAATTTTCTTTGATTGATAGACACATTATATTATGTCCACATTCGCTTGATAAATCGACGAAGCTCCAAAGCCAAAAGATAAAAGCTTCGCCACAGAGGCGAACATTTTATTTTTGCATCAACGCCATATAAGAACGTAGAAAATTACTACCAATATCTTGATCGTTTGGAACAGCTTGTTGATAAAATTGATCATTTTACCACAAATATACTGAAAATCGATTGGAATTCAGACTCAGAAGCGAAGCATCAATCACCAGCTCCACCATCTACATTGGGCAAGTCATGTGGCGCGGATGCCGACTCATAGAGTCCCTCATACTAGATTCGGGACTGAGTGGTAGCAGACTCGTCGGAAGATCTCATCTCCGCTGGAATAGACAGAAATGACGGTATGCATTTTCGGTAGGAGATATTCTCATATAAGCCTGAGTAAGCCACTTATGATGATACCGAAAATCTGGATTGATGCAGCACATTTTGTGAGATCATATCTAAATGACACCCCCTTCGAGCTATATCGAGCAAGATAAATATGCAAATTTGTTGCATTTTGATTCCAATATGAGGGAAGTTGAATTATAAAGCGGCCTATATTCCGTTTAGGGTAACGACGTTAGCCGTTATGATCCACATTTGACGTGAAGGATTTTCTTTAATTAAAATGGCAAATGCCATGTACACGTCACCTAAAAAGCACTTCGGGTAATCTCGGAAATCCTTGTGAGGATTTAATTAAACAATAAAAGGCCAAAGCAAAATTACGAACGTAAAGCGAAACACATCAAAGATCCTTTTATTTCATTAACAAGTACAAGACAGTGACAAATAAATAAATTATCTACCATCGTTCATTTTATTTCGCTCCGAATTGAACGACTTTAGCGATAATTTTATTGTAATCTCACGCAATTTCGGGCGAATAACTGGCGTTATTGAATACGAAATATTTTCGCCAAAAATGCTCATTTACTTTTTAAGAAATATTTAATTACCATAGAACTTCTTTAGATTCTTGAGCACTTATCCAGTAAAATTCCAGATAGTCTCAATTTAAGAGGAAGAAAAATCATTCGCACTGTAATGGAAGCAACATATCAAAAATGTATTATTATAAGGTTTTTCTGATTTCTAAAATAATTTAGAGAAGAAGCTAAAACGAGAAATTATCACCTCAAATAGCACATCACTCAATAAATTCGTAGGATGTCTAATAAAACAACATAGTCTTTTTTATGAGTGATACATTAATTCCAAAGCTTTCCTAACATTTCGATGCCATTTTTGTAGAAAATATCTCAAAATAAACAGCAGTTTTGGCAATCACTTTACCATTTGAACCAAATCTCCTATTGTGGGGAATTCATTTTTGGGTCTGCAAACAGGTAGTAGTCGCAGCGAGCTAAATCCAAAGAATACGGTGGATGGGGAGCAATTCAACTTATGGCACGGTGTATTGTCTTGGGGAAAGAGCAAATTTTTCTTCTTGATTTGAGGTCGAACTTTCGCAATTTCTTCCGATAAACACACCAATAAGGCTATAAAATATTAGCTATTCTAATTTTTCCCTCTAATTAAATTAAAGTCGACAAAGCTGCTTTTTTGTCAACAAGTAGTTTAGCTTAATTATTGTTAAATAAACGACGTCTAATTTCGAAAGAAGATGGCTTTGATAGACGTGGCTAAAATTGTAGCGCGGGAACTTGACTGAAATATTGCAACTTTCAAAGCATTTTAATATTAAGTAGAAATATTTATTATAAGCAGCTATAATATAGTGGCAAACGTATATAAATTATTATAAATGTCTAAAACAATAAAATCAGCTTTCTAGGAATAATTATATTTTATAGAATTTTATTTTCAATTTTATTTATTTTCAAGTTTTAAAATGAATCTATACTTGTTTCGTCGTGTAAATGTATACAGTATTTTTATTTTTTTCTGTAGTCACTTTAACAAATGCCTCATGATAGTGAAGAACGACCCAAGTGCACAATTGAACCTTTTACATAGATGCATCAACATCGCGTCCCATCCGAAGAAGTTGGAAAGCAAACGACCATTGTGCCCTCCGAGGGGACTCCACAGAATTCCCAGAGTCGAAGAGTGAAGAATTATACATAGTCGTATGGATATTCTTGTTCATTTTATCGGACCATTCCAGGTCAGGGATTTACAACTGTGGAGTTGCATTCAACAAACGCATTTCTTGTAATGCATCAAAGGAGAGTAATCTTCGGAATACCTCAGCAGTTGCCTTTCAAGAGCTGAGTGATCACCTTAAAGGTTTTAGGAATTGAAATAACCGTCTGCGCTGCGAAACTCCAGAGGATTGTATAAGATTAAACTGAGGAGTTCGTTTTAATCCTTGCCATTCCGCATGGGAGTCAGTTCGTACGTCACCTTGACAGCTATCATTTTTCATCTGAAAATTCATTGTATATTTGAATCCGAAATAGTTTTCATCGCTACTCTTTATTTCAGGCTACATAAAAGATTATGTCAAAAATAAAATATATTATCTTGATACGTGAACCACTCTATATTTTAGGTCAGTCATTTTTATTAGGTGGATGCAGAAGTTCTCAGCATCTTATTTTCACTGACGTATTTCTTCATTTATTAAATGATATTTTTAAAAAAAATTAAAATTTAAAAATGCACCAGTTGACAAATACGAGTTCAAGTTCGATTTACTTCTTTTCCATTCGCCAGATTTAGCTTTCTCGGTTTTTTTTCAAACTTGAAAAATTGTCTCGGTGATAAAAAAAATGTTAACAAAAAAGAGGTAGAGTCGGCGGTTGATGGCTATTTTGAAGAGTTTGACGCTTATCACTATAAGAATATCAGTATGGAATAGTTAAAAAGGTCAAAAACCTATGCATCACCCTAATAGTAAGAGATGTTGATGAATTTATCATTGTTATAGTAAACTTCTAAATAAAATTAAAGTATTAAATGATGTTCTTCATACAATAAAGCGTGTCTCGGTTAAAATAAAATATTCTTCAATGAATTCGCCCAAGACGTGAAACTTTTCTCTGAAAGAAATGAAATTAAGCTGCATTTAATGAAATGAATAAAGTCAAGCATTCTCTCTTATTAATCAGCCACAGCGGCTTAAAATTAACAAAAAAAGGACTTCAATCAAATCGTCCCGCGGGCCTGGTGTGAGGTGATAAATTAATTTATCGGAAGGGAGACTCATCTCCCGCCGGACTCTTCTATTAACATCTCCCGCATGGGCGAGTAATCACAATGATCCAAATTGAACGGCGATTTGTAAAGGTTGAGTGGGTCCCCATCAAAGAAGAATCCGCGACCATCTTCAGATCCTGAGATCCGCAGATCCTTTCGGACGGACGAGCGGTCAAATGTCACAGCAGCCGCGCACCTGGTCGAGGGGTCCTTTTGAATCGTTCATTTTCCACTGGAAGAGGCAATCCAATCACCAATTGGATTTTAATACACGAAAATTTGCGGAGAAAGCACCGAAATAGGCATGAATGGGTGCTCGAGACCCTTTTTTTCTCGGAAGGGTTTCCTATTAATCTGGAGGAAAATACATACTAAATTCTGTGACTCTGCGATCCTTAGCATTGTTCACATTCCACGGACCTCATTAAACGAGTCTATAAATAATATTAATTTTTGATGAATTTTCTCGAAAGCCTTCGAAGAATTTATATAACATTTTGTAACCTTAGCTCGTTACTTAATTTAATTCATAAACTTCTTATTGAGAAGAAAATCAAAATTAAATCCTTTGAGATAGAATTTGGTCGGAAAATCCATGCAAACAATTCAAATATTCATACATTTTAAGATCAAGCTGTTTATATATATATATATATATATATCATAATCATATATATAAGATATACATACTATTTAAATCCTGATAAGATTTAAATAGTATGTATATATAATCCTGATAAGATTTAAATAGTATGTATATCAGTAGTTGATAACCTTTCGAATGACTTCTGTAAATTTTAAATTTATAGATACATATACAGGATGTTTTGTACATGGATTGACAAGATTTTTTGGAGATTTGGGTTTTTTTTTGCAAGTGACAGAACATAGCACCTATGTGTGAAACGTAGCAAAAGATCTCCTTAACCCCGAAAAAAAAAATGTCGGTCCATGTGCCTTAAGTATTCCATTTTTTTTTCTGTATTCCAAGTTTTTAAGTATTCCAAATTTCCTATTAAGAAAGCTTTCTTTCAACACGCTCATCTCAGTGATCGACTGGGTGAGTCTTCGTTAATAAAATATATGCATTTATTGAAGCTTGAAATCTATACATTTGGGCCAATCGATACATTCATTACAATAGCGTAATAGAGATAAAAGAACGGCATTGAAAATCAAGCGCTATGAATCGTTTTCGCAATTTAAGAATATATTTAGACGTGTAAGGTTACCTTTACAGCACAACAATGCAATTGATGTACGAATTTATGATGAGACACAAGACACCCGTCTCTGTCTCCGATTCACTAATCTCCGCACTCAATGTGTGGATATGCTCTTTATTATTCGAACGCAAATATGCGCGATTACTCATCAACGAGTTAATGATATAAATTTAAAAAAAACAAATTCTCGCAAATAATAATTCTAATAAGTATTAAATTAAAATACATTATTCTGTATCAACTGGGATCTCCGAAACTGTATAGTAATTTTTATATAATTTATATTTTATGAAGTTATAGCATGAAATGTACAATAATTTACATTCAGTTGCAATAAACGATTGTAATAGATGCGAATTATTTTATATGTTATAAAATTATAATTTTGAAGCAATCGAAGCTAAAAAATATATAGAAAAACATGACAATTAAATCCAGCTTGAATTATTTCTATGCTGTTAGTGATATGTTTATAGGACGATCAAGATGAAAAATTCTTAGGATTAAGATTTAAGTCAACAAGAATGCTTATGTTATAAAATATGTATATTTAACAAGAGACTCAAATAAGCTAGCATATCAAAGCGCACCACATTTTTAATATCGTCACATCAATATATTTCTTTAAGTTGTAGATTGGAATTTAACAGTGCTGAAGGTTTACTCGGGGGACAGAAATTATCCGACAGTACAATTTGTATCATGAATTCGTTGAGCGTTTTTCTATTTCTGGAGTAAAATTAAAAATGCTAAATATTGGCCCTCGTTGGTTCGTTGAGTTCTCTTATCGCAGTTCGATGCCCCATTCATGCCCGATCTTGATCGAAGTCGAGAATAGCCACCCACACCCACATATTCTATCGGGGAAAGGTTGAAGCCTTTCAAAAATAAGAATAAAGGCGAGAGCCCAGAAAAAAACAAAGAAAAACGGAAGATCTTATTGCCAGCATTCGAGAATTTCAAACTCTCGAGATGTTCGTTCCGCGTCACTTTCCGTGACAATTTCAACTAAACGTTTGTCTGCGAATTACCATTTTTATACTTTCGATTTCGCAGTCCGGAAATTAGACGTAGTTTTCACATCTCCGGCTTAGGGGAGTCGCTTCCTCCCTTATTGAGTATTACTTTGAAAAATTAACCCATAAAAAACTACACTTCCAATTTGGTATCAGCCAGACGAAGCATTTTTTTTATAGCGCCTCCCATTTTCATATATCAAATTTTTCAACATTTGGGAAATTGAAACGCCAGATAGAAGTTCTAAAATATGCCCGGATGATGGAATAAATGCAAATTTGTTTCGGTTGTTTTTCTTGTACAGGCGAAACGGCTCTAAAGCATGTTTCGTTGTGTAAAGAATATGAATCGTTTTAATTTATGCAATTTGCTCCCGCAGGAACCAGTGCAAGCGAAACTTTTAATGTTTGTTTCTTCTATCCTATTTATGTTGAAATATATTGCGCAAATTGCGTACTATAAATACACCAAAATATACACTAGAATCTACAAAAATAGCTGTAAAATTCATAATTCATATATTTGTCAAAACATTATTCTCATTTCGTACGAATTTTCGTTCAAATCTGAGATAAATTCAACAGGTGGCAAAAATGTCGCATCATATGATCCATTTGATGGACGTCCATAACAAAATAGCAACGCAAAAATGTCAAATTTGCTAATATTAATTATAATAATTCAAACACACCTAACAACCTTTATATTAATTGATAAAAGTCAATATTAAAATAGATAAAATAAAAATAGAAATAGCTTCTTTCAGCCATTTTTAAACTGTTTTTGTCATGCTTGAGAAGTGTACCGTCATCAGAAGTCTTGCAGTTCATGTTGAAAATTTATTAATAGATATCTTGAACGAAATCAACTATCCTGTGTTCACATAATCATCTCCTTTTATCATCTCATTTTGGCTCCATTTATAGGCGTATAGCTGAAAGTACTATATATAGTATGTAAGTAGGCAATCCAACCAATGGTGACTTTTTTTCGAACAGTTATTATTTCAGGTGCATACTTTCAAGTATTATTGCATCAATGGAAGCTTTGAGTGACCCCCATTCATCGTCGGTACCAGGTATCGTGGGGGTAGATATTGTATAGCTCACGTGCACTAGGTCGATTATTTTTATGATTGCTGCCTGTGTTAGCAGGTCCTAAGTGGCTTTAAATCTGTTCAGATTAATCTTCAAGAATGTCCTAGGAGCCATTAAAACATTTTTCCTATTCACTTTTTAGAGTTCAGCCGTGAACGCTGAACATTTCAGAGGCATAACAGGGGGATAGCAAAGCGGGCGCCCGCCACGGGTGCAACTGGGCTTGAAGCGACCCAGTCGAGAGTTGAGCATGGTTTTTATTTTCATTGACCATTCTACTTCACATGAATCAACACTAATTGACTCTTTTGATTTTTATAATAGATACTAAATTGTTTCATCCCTTTTTCTTCGTTATCGCTTAAACATTGAGCCGAACCAGCCATCATAAGCCCGCAATAAATAAAGACAACAATATTTTCGACATGAAATATTCGGGTATGGCTACCAACTGCGAGGCGTTTATGCGTAATGTCAGCGGTCCGAAAAGCGGACCGGATGGACACACAGACCTTGTGCCTACTCGGTCTTTTTTAAAAGATTTTTGCAGAATTTTTGGGAATAAATGGCGTATCCAGGGCCTTTTTGATCTATAGTATCTGAGTCCAGGAGAATTCTACCGAAGAAAATTGTATATTTATGAATCTTACTAATTTATTCTGCTATCTTAGTCAGTTTTTTTTAGTTTTAAGCTACAAAATCTACTTAGTTTTTCCTTCTTCTTCTTGAAAATCTTGAAACTTAATGTTTATAAGGCAAACACTTTCTATCATAGATTTTTTTTAAAACAACAACCGTCATCTATGCGTTGGGTCGAGTACTTTTGGGACTTTGTTTATTATTTTAAAATATACAAGTTTCTGATTCTTGGACAGTGAGCATTGCGGTAGATTTCCGCATTTTCTGTAGATTTTCGAGCAATTTGATCATTGATAGTTAGCCGAGACGAACAGAAAGCAAGACACTTGAAACATTTTGTTACTTTAATTTTGAGCTTAATTCTGCTGTATATCCAGCCTATTTTACCTTTGGCAATTTAGTAAAGTTTCTTGGCTGCATCTTAATCAGAGTTACAATCGTTTTCTGGGCAGTTTCATATACCTGCCTATTGAGCATATGAGTGACTACGCTTACCTATGGGACATATGGGTGACTATGCCTACCTATGGGACATATAGGTGATTAAGCCCACTTATGAGGCATATGAGTGACTACGCCTACCTATGGGGCATATGGGTGACTGGGTGATTAGGTTAAATCTCGAGACGCCGGGGCAAAGACGCGGAAAGCGAGGACGGTGACCATGGCTGAACGGCATAAAAGATGGGACGCATCGGAGAAGAGCGGGTGGACTCACACCCTCCTGTCCGATGTAAGAAAGCGGAGTGAAAGACGACATGTAAACCTGGCTTACCATCTGACTCAGCTCCCCAGCGGGCATGGTTGCTTCGGAGTCTATCTAAAACGGATAGGCAGAGGCAATCACAGAGTGCCACCACTGCGGGGCTGAGGCGGATGACGCAGAACGATAAGCAAGGAGAGAATGATGCTCTCCTTGCTTAGAAATGCGGAGGAATGGATGGCATGGGGGGAGTTCGCAAGCCAAGGTGATCACCTCTAAGAAGGAGGAGGAAAGAATGAGACAGAGAGCCGCCCACGAAAGAAAAAACTGCTAAGCAGTAAGTAAGGAAGGACCTGCCGAGCCTGAGAGTCGTGTCTTACTATGTCTGACGACCAGTAAGACACGGCGAAAGACGGTCAAGGAGGAGTTTTAGTGGGTAACCGGATCTGGGTTTATTCTTTCTTTTTAAGATTTCACTTTGCTTAATTTGAGGTTTTAATCCGGATTCTCACACTACTGCCGAGCACGGGCCCGGTACGTGTGTTTAAAACATTTCCCCTCCTTGTGCAAAAAAATATGGTAATCGAAGTGACTATGGGGCATTATGCAGCCCGTATCTTACATCTGGAATACACTCCACTTTGGCAACAAAAATAATATTAATATATTATAATAATTAAATAATTATATTAATAAGTTTCTAGGATTAAAACATGATCATTTTTGAACGAACATTACAACTATGTTCATTAAAACTAAGCATAGTTATTAAAATTATTAAAAAGTTGCCATTTTTTACATGTCCATAAGATCTAATACTTTTTCGCTATAATAAGACTATTCTCAGAATGAGAGAGCAATCCCTCTATTACCGTTGAGTTATAACAAATGACTGATATGATCAATTTCTAGAATCAAGTTCTTTTTCGCAATAACTTGCGAAATTTCTCCCGATGCCAGAGGGCTAACTAAATATTTCTAATATGTGGGTTTGACTGGCCGAAAAGGTTAAATATTCACATATTTATTTTGTTTTTTTTTATTGAATTTTCAATATCATTATTATGATGTTTTAAGTTAAATGTCAAATGCGACGTAACTATTAAATAAATGTCAGCCGGGACATCATTCTTGTAATACATACTTTCAAGAAGTACATTAAAAATAGAAGCAGGAAAGAATTGCGGCATTCGTCTGCGGTGAAGATAAATAAATTCGTCTCCAAAGTAAACTTCCAAAAATACAAGCGAGGCTTTAGCCGACACAATATCGATAAGGGTAAGCAATTTCCTTCCGGAACATTGCTTCAAATCTGCGACTGACGTTACAATTTTTGATACCTAGCATTTTTGCCTGATCCCGTGGGGGTAGAAAATAGGCGATAACTCTTTTTTCTATTAGTTTTTATCGTTTTATTTCCTTGCGCTCCTTCGGGATGCCAGATAATTAATTCTTCGCAGCCGAGAGTAATCTTCCATTTTGCCGCAGACATTATATCATAAGTCTATCCGTATCGGTGGAGATGAAATTAAGTACGACTTAAATCGTAATATTTCTGATAAAAAAGGAAAATAAAAGCAAATCCTTCAAGGATGCACGGAATGCCTTCAATTTATGGTTGTCAATGCTCCTACAATGCAATTTATTAAATCAGTACTATTAAAATATTATATTATCTATCATTAAGCCTTTTATAGAACAGTTGTTTATTTTACATTAGAAGAGATATTTCTTTAGAACGACCAAGGATTTGAAAAAGAGCAAAAATAAGAATATTTTTTTCAGATTTATTTTTTTCAATAAAATATGAATATGAATTTTCGATGATCTTAAGATTATGCGAATTTTTATTTAAATTATTTAAAATAAGGTATTTCGTAGAGTAAGAAAACTAAAACCAACCAAGTATGATTATATTGAGCCGGAACAATCCCTTCACTGATATGTAAACCGAGACGGCGGTGCGCGCACGCGGGTTCGTTCTGTTATCGGTTCCAAGCTTTTTGATGGAGGTAGCCAAGTACAAATATAAATACTGTTGTCTTGACTATTTTTCATTACGGCGAGAGAAAGAAAGAGATCTGGCCGTCGGAAGGACGTCTTCCCGCAATCAAGGTTATCCGATAATTCCCTTCTTCTCTACGTCATCACCGGACCAACAACGATCCATGCGCAAGAGACAATAAATGTCGTTCTTTAAAGCACAATGTGTCCACATTACCACAAAAAATGTCACTGTTAAATTGACACATCTTAAAAGAGATGAATGATGTCACTGCTAATCTGTCGAATTGAATCTGCATAGAATAACAGTGCCATTGCATGGGGATACCATTTCGCCTACGCTATACATAATTAGGGTTGAGATACATATAATATTTCAATAAATATATATTTTTATTTAAAGCTTTCAGGGACGAACTTATAAACTTTGGAGGATCTTAGATAAAATAAGTCGTTTTATATCAGCTCTTCATCGAATTATTTTGCATTATGCTTTAAAATAAGGAATTTTGTAGCTTTATCATGTAAAATGGATCCTCATTGAAGTCTCATAGTTGGATTTATTATATTATATTTTTTTAAGGGGAATCGATTCGATTTGATTTTTTTTTGTATTTTTTTAATGTTTAGACTTTTGAAAATATATCACCTGAGGGAATTTCCAAAATTCCAATTATTTCCAGAATTGTAGCTATTTTAGTGACGCGGCAACTAAACCGATCCTATTAAAATGAAAACTTCAAAACTATCATACTTTTTTCAACGCAGTTGACATGAAATCTTAATTTTTAATTACTTAATTTAGTTCAAATTTGGTACGAACCTTTTATATATAACTATCTATTGTTGCTACCAGATTAATGTCAAAATTTTATTTTTAACTATTAAAAAAAAAACTAAAACTAAAAAATAAAACAAGAAAAAATGACTTTTTCTTTAAAACAGTCGCCATTTGGCGAAAATATTTTTTTTTCTATAACGCATGCCTTTTTTACTTCATACACTTTACCGAACTATGATTTTTCAAAAAATCGAGGGAAAAATATTATTTTTTGTGTGGTAGTTTTTCATTTTTTACAAAAAAAAGGTTAAATCGAATGAGATTTTAATCTACGAGCACATGCATATTTCAACATCTTACGGCCTTAAATATTTTGACAAGCCATTAAAAGTTATGGCAGTATATTTTTTGTCCCAGGCCATCGTTTTAATTAGAAAAATAATAATATTCGACAGAAAATAATAACACGCAATCAAACTTTCTTTTTATACTCTCGTAATTTATTATCATCCGATAGCGAAATATTTATAAGGGGTTGGCGCGCAAAATTTACGATTCGCACCAATCGAACCTTATTTCTCAATCAAATTATGGCAATTAAATACTTTCGGAGGGGTTGTGATTTTTTTTAAGCAGCGACACTCTATTTTATCGACTCACATTATGCTTTGCATGCGATAAGAAATTCCGTGCGTCACAGGAATATTCGTCTATTATTTAGTTTTGGAACGACATTGTCTGGATGCTGGCTTTATTATCTGGTAATAAATTGGATAAATTTTCTGAGCTGGTTTTCAGAATATTCTTTTTGTCTCGAAGAGCTCACAAATGATAAAAAGTAGATACTTATTTCTCGCAATGTTCCATATCATTTTATTGCGACTCCATAAAAGCCGGGAGATGCATTCAACACTTATTTCAGACCGGAATACTATAACATTTAGAAACACTGAGAAGAAACTAACAAAGGAGAAATTTACTATCGGAATTTTATAGTCCAATTTATCCGAGTCACTTATTATCTGTCCCCGGAATAAATCTTATTTATACGTTCCCGATGTAAAAAGTTTCATCATCCATAACCGACATATGGACGATAAATCAATACCGGCGGATTTGTTTCCTATGGAGAATAACTCATCTGATTGTTTAATATTATCAACGATATAATAAAAGCGACGTAAATTTCTTTTCGATCCGATATTTTTATTTCATCCCCCAAACAGAAAATATGTATTCTGCCTCTTCCGGGGCGAATTTACGTAGGGAAGATCAATATGGCTATTCTATTACGAAGATTTAGCAGATGAAGAGTTCTTGACCTTTTTAGGTCTTCTCTTTATATTTTATCTTCGGACAGGTTATCTGAAATCAGAGCTCGGCGGTCAAATAAATCTTGGCCCGCCCGAATCTTTGATGTATTTATAAACCGCGGACGAAAATGCTTATTTTTGAAAGATTCCCAAACGTTTGATTGCCAATTAAAAAAATAACGATTAAAATTTTTAATGCGCATGGCCGGATGTCTCTTTTTAAATTGGATTGCATGCATGCAAAAAAATTGGCAGCCTTTCAAATGGATGCATGTAAAAGTTGTGTGATGAGAACGAGAATAAATCCCTATGGTTTCGGAAGTATGCACACGAGTGATGAACTGGCGAAAATGGATAATTCCTGGAATGTTGATATTTTCAATCCGGGTTTATCTTGTTTTTCTGCATGATTAAAATATTGTTATTATTTCGCAACTGATTTATAAATCCTCTCCTATTTACAAAACCCATATCTTAACCCTCTAAATACCGTGAGCACAGATTTGTTTGTTTTATCAACTTTATACAAAGAAAAACGTGTTAAACTTTATTTTTATTCAAACTTATCTATTTAACATGTTATACACAGATATCGCCCATATTATATTTTCATAAAATATCATTTGCCTTTTAAATTCCAGCAAGTTTAGGAATAATAGAAATTGCGTAAAAAGTAGTTTGATGATGAAATGAACGCTATAGGAGTATCTGTTAAAATATAAGGAAATTTTTCGATTCACCAATATGTGTCGTTAGCATAGTAGTTTTTTTCTATGAAGAAACATAGATATTCACCAGTGAGATGTTGGCGCTTAAGTGATTAAAACAATAATGATCGACTAGTTCTAACGGATTTTGCACATAAAAGCATCATAAATTGAATCGAATCATTATAAATAGTAGAAAGTCACAAATCTTCTAATATATAAAAATTAATCTCTCTTTGTTCATATGAAATGCGCTGCCATACTGCTCATTAAATTGCGATAAAACTTCGTCCACTTTTTGCTAAGAATTTCGCAAGTAATATGGCATAGTATAATATATAAAAATTAATGTTTGTTTGTCCGTATTTAATGCGCTTTCATACCGTTTATCCGATTGCGATTAAACTTTGTCAACTTAATGCTTATACTTGTAGCAATAACATAAGCATAGTAAAAATATTACATAGATGTTGACACATATTGTTCTGGAGAAATTAAGTTTGAATTGAAAGGATGCCCGCGCAATATATTGCATATCATTTTGGATCCCAGCTCTTCGGTTCGCGCTACACGTAACCTGAAGCAATAAACTACGGACTGCGTTTCTTTTCAAATAATTATTAAGTGCTTATGGCATTGCATCGCATGCCGGGGATTTGCTAGTCAATTATATAATACACACAAAGACCCATTTGAGACACTATGGTCTTTGGGTCCCAATTTTATCGATTTCAAGTTTGATTAAAACTGAAGACACGTGCATATAAAGCTGTATTTTGTCTTTTCCAAAATTAAATCATAAATTTTGACATAGACATCCTGTATAAACTAGTTTCAACTAGTAGTTAGCAACTTCTCTAAATTCGAGATTGATCATCATCATTTTTATGCAAGTCTTTCAACGACTACCTCTGAATGATGATTTAATATTTATTGAGGGGTGCATTCTAGTCTAGAATTTTGAAAAAATTGATTTTATTTTTTAACATATTTCCTAAAAATAAGTTTACACTTTTAAAAATATGTAATTTAAAGAAATTTTCAAAATTAAAATTATTTACGAAGCTATAGCTATTTTAGTGATGCGGTAACTAATCCGGTAAGATACCAGAACGAAATCTTTGAACGCGTTTTTCTCGAAACTACGTTTTTTAACACGGTTGACGTAATATCTCACATTTTAACCAATCGATTTACTTTAAATATTATAAAAAATAATTTTTTTATATTCTTCTATCGTCCCTACCAGATTTATATCAAAATTTTATTTTTAACTATGAAAAAAAAACTATGAAAAAAAGGACAAAAATGACGATATACTTATTAATAGAGATTTTTTTTTATTCAACATAACTAGAAGAGTTGAAATCGTGTCAACCAGAATACGCCTCTTTTTAACCCTTACACTTTACTAGCCTATAACTTTTTTAAATTCCAATTAAATATTTTTTTTCTACATCATAAAAAACTCTGCATCAGAATCGCATTTCCTAAATATCAATATAAAAATCAACAAAACTCTTTTTTGTATTGGACGTATACTGAGCCGAAATAAATTCATATTTTATAGCATTTTTTAATATTATTTAATTAAATACGTGCATATTAATTCTAAATAGTCGAGATTGCCTAAAGCTTCATTCATCTGATGATTGAATGTAGAATTTATGAAAGGCATTATATAAGGGTAGTTGTAATACAAAATGCAGAATCATTGCAAGCGCAACAGTTAAGTCTTTTGATATTGAAAAGGAAGGTTGGAGAACTTCGGTACATATTGAATACATAACTGAAGGAGACATTGATAGATGATCTGGAATAATAAGTTCTGCCATCTCTTTGAGCACAGTCGATATATTATTTTTGGAACCAAAACATCCCCCTCAGAGCCGCTCAATGACCATTCGATCCCCTCAACAGCAAATCTTCCCACTCAAAGGAGCAAGCCACCGATGCGATTCACCAAACACGACAGTAGATTTGTTTGGATCTGAATAAATCGCATGCATCAATGCAATTTTGCAAGTCGACCATTGGATGTGCAATGCCATTTTCTCCAGGGGCCCGTATTAAGCCTCCGGCTCATTGTTATTCTGCAGCGCCGTGAAATCTTGGGAGCGCAAGAAAAACTTCCCAGGTGCAATTCTCCAGAGTTTTGAACAATTTTCAATTTGTTAGAAAGCTTCGATGCACCCGGAATCTAAAAATAATTAAACGCCACATGGGTGAGCGCTTTAATGGAAATTTTATGAGGAGATTACGAGGGCGCGGAAGGCTTCAAAATTAAAACTTTTTGCTGCGTTTTTTCTCCTTTTTTCCCCTCCGCAAACTAAATAAAAGTCGGTCCACGGTCTTATGAGATTTTTCCTATTTCACGCCGCCAAAATAGGATCGCTTTTCGATGTAACACGGAGTCTTCGATTCCATTCCGTATCAAAGTGCGCGGCAGAGATTAGCATAATTTCGAGTTGAAGCGCTTATGTTATCCAATACATCCTAAGACCATACAGCCGAACATTTATTGGACTTGAAGGCTTTGTGGTATCCGAATACCCGTGGGCAAACCTTGTTTTCCTTTTTGACCGAGAAAAACATAGAATAGTTCATCTTCCACAGCTCCCGGCCACATCCTTCACCCATTTACTTTCGAATGTCAAATTCACGGACCGAAAGCTCCTCCCGACCCCAACCCAGCCATAATAAACATATTAAAGGATTAACTATAGTGTTCGGGGCGATAATGAACAATTATAGTTTCGGCGTAAGAAATTCCAGGCTTGAAAGCCTGCTGGAATTCGTTCAAATTTAGGCGTATAGAGGAGCTGCACAGCAGAAATGGAACACACAATGACTTATTGTGATGGCGAAGAACGCATTAAATTCTTGTAATTAATATTTAAACAACCCATTGTGGGTTTTACATTTAAATTCAGGATTATTTATATATTTTTTTGATAAGTAAACATCGTTATATAGCAAACTTCATTATAATCACTCAAAAACAGTCCTGCCCGACTTTAATTTTCAATATCTTTTATCATATTTGTAGTCTTGAAAAACGATTTAATTATTTGGGCGTTCCTATGGAAACACATAGAACAAATATACACACAGTATGCGAGAAATGATCATATTATTACATTTATTTGTTTGAAATTTCATATTTGTAGTGGTCTGACAATTTAGGGAAAGTTTTTATGGATGTAAAGTGTAAAGCGCGAGAACGCGGGAGGAAGGCGCAGTTGGTGGGCACAGGTACGCCCGTACATGTCGGGCGCCCGCTGGCGACTGATCGTGTTTTAAAATGCATCGGTATGTATATACTCTAATATTGCTTCTTCTTCCCTCTCTATTAATATTAATACATTTAATTTCGCGTATTCAAAAAAAGATGTATCAGAGCATATAAACATCAGTGCATTTCAAAGCACGATCAGTCTGCTCTTCTTTGGGTGAAAGTATGAAAAGTCCCCTCCACAGACAAAATAAAAGATAAATAAGTAACGGAAGATGAGTAAGTTACATGAAGTAAGGAAGAATTAGGTCAGGTTCCCGCACACACATAATACATTGCATGTAATACAAATTTCTCGAACAGAATTTATATAGTTTTCCTGATTAACTGTGAGACACAGAGAATTATAGGTTCCATGGCATCATGGATAAGATCACAGCTAATTTATTTAAAGATCGGCTGAAACTGCGAAAATATTGTTTTGTATTGATCCGGTGAAGTGAACCGCTGAACTGCGACTCTAAAAAGGGTGATATTACCCAAAGATGACATTAACGCCCGCGAGCTACGTCATTGCTAAATCATAAATTAAGTAGTAGCAATAGTATTGTAGCGTGGGTGATTTACTATCCCCGCGTAGTAGCTCTGTTAATCTGAGCAGATTTAATTTGCCAGATTAATAGCGACATCTTCCGTCTCTCTTCAGGTGCAATGTGCTATTTTAACAGCGCCATCTCTTGTGGCCCTACGGAGACAATGCAACTGCATACCGAAGATCTTGCGCGTGCGAGTCGTCGGTTGACCTTGGCTGCGGAAGGTCGTCCCTCCTGCAGCCAGTTTTAGTTTAAATATCATTCGTGTACTCCAGGCATTATTTGTTCACAAGGAAGAGTCAATCTGTAATTTTAAACAATGTCTAAGCTAATAGAGCGCAAGAATATATGCAGGTCGTAATTTAATTCGTAGTGACTTTCAAATGCAATTTTGTTCATGTTATATCTTCGCATAAACACTGTGATTTTGATAAAATATATAGATAAATAAATTTCATAAAATATTACAAAAACACACTAACATCCATCATAAAGCTAACCATACCAAACCTTCATTTTATAGCTTGAATTCATAATAAAAAAATATTTTTAATTGGTAACCCTTGGTCTGGCGAAATTTAATCAAAACTCTTATGAATACAATCTTGATAATAGACTTTTTATTTGAATGGAAAACGATATATATGTTTTTTATTTTAAAAAAATTAAAACTAAAAAAATGATGTTGGTGGGAATTTAATTGTAATTTATACTAATATTTTCTATATAGTGCATGTAATATTCTCAGTTTTTTTTACAAATATATCAGCTTTCATACATTCCACAGGCTAATATTAATCATGATAAATTAATATATGTGAAGATACATTTTTTTCAGCAAACTGTGTCGCATTCGTTGTTTCAACCCTCGGGCGGCCGCCGGACGCACGCGTGTGATAAGTGAATTTATTATATTTTATTTATTAAAATTTATTATAACGCACGGGGTACACGGCGGCTCAAAATTTGTGTGCCCTGGGAATTGACGGTGCGGCCTCAGCTTAATGCGCACGTTGAGGATCGTTTACACGTGCGAAATTCTGTTTGCACGTGATCTTTACGGATTCGTTTGTGCGACAAAAATGCTCCACTCAATCATCTGCATATATTACACGTGGAAAATATGGCGAGAATGCTTTCCCTGGAATAGATCTGGATGCCTAAAAATAATATCTTGTCAACATGCAAATGGGCGCAGAGTAAACGCAGATAGGGTGCGCAACCCTAAAGATCGAAGGCGTTTAAATGTGTATTTGGCGCTTCCGTGGATTCAAATTTTTACAGCGTTCAATTGAAATTTATTCGACTATTTTTATCTGACGGAAGATTCAAGAAGTATACGTCAAAAAGATTCCGATGTATTAAATATTTTTCCACTATGTTATTTCAGCCTGGTGCATTAAAGAATAATGTTTACGCAGTACCAAAATCAAAATCGTAACATATATCATCGTCTTCATAAATCAAAGAATGTATATAAAAAATTATATGAGAAGACTTATTTCAACGTTTATGTATATTGATGCCATTTTCATTTAAGTTTCATGCAAATAAAAAATGAATGTTTATCAGATTTAAGCTATTTGCATTAAAAAATATCTCTTTCGTTCGAAAATATTAATATTATACATATGTAAAGCAATCTCTATGATATTTATAGATTTTTTATGATCTTAGAATGTATTCCAAAACTTTTCGTATTAAAGAAATAATACCAGCAACATTGAATGCATGTTGTATATATTAGGTGTATCGATAAGTCTTTGAAGATTTTGGTAGACGTCTATTTGAGCTCAGTTTGTGTCCAGACACGTTAAACACAGCATCTCCGTGAGTTTTTTTAAAGAACTATTGTTCCACTACGACATGTCGATTAAGGTAATCAAAATTTAAATCATGTAACCGATTTTAAAAAGATACCTAGAACTATAAAATTCTTAATTTTTGATGACAATATATGATGATAACAAGACACGTAACAAAAGAGAGGGACAAACTCGTGTTAAGTTGTATTGTCAAGACAAAAAGTTTGTCCATTTTTGCATCGAATTTTAACTGGGGATGGAAAATGGTGACGATGGAAAAATATGAATTTATTAAACCTGGTGAAAAAATAACAAATATCGAGAATTAATCAGAAACAATTTATTAATTCTAACACCTAACGATGCACGAAAATCAGGGAATTAAAATGGGAAGAACTTCCACACCCTCTATATTCACCAGATTTGTCTCCAACGGATTATAATATTATTCGATCTTTGACACATTATCTAAAGAATGAACGCTTTGGAAATATAACTGAAGTCTAAATCATGTTTGTACATATTTCGACTCAAAACCAGAAGAAACTCGAAGTTGAAAAACCTGTGGGAAACAGTAATGATAATAATGAAGGAAATTATGTTTTATACGAGTTTGTATATAAAAATGCAAAAATAAATTAATTCTTTCATTGTTAAAAAATCGGCAAAGATTTTAGAAAGAGATTGTAGAAGATTACCACTTATCAAACCTACAGGAGTGGAATAATTTATTTGTATAGATATTGAGGATATCCAAAACTTATTGGTAGAAAAAGAGATCGATGAAGCAAATTCTGCACCAGCAGTTTTTTCCTTTGGGATCATCTTAAATCGCGTATAAACCGCAAACATTCGATGCGCTCGAAGTCAATATCCAGCAAATTTAGCCAGATTTATGCGATAGTCATCAAAAATTGAACCTACCGAATACGTGCCACCAAGCAAAGCCGCGGTGGACATTTGAACGATGTTATATTTTATATTTATTGCCATAAAATATTCTTTTAAATAAAATAAGATTTGAGTAGATATCTTATACGCAACTTGTTTTATTTGCATATTAAAATCGAGCGTCCTTATTGTAAGACCCTATACTTATCTTATTTAAATGTGGATGAACAATATTTAATTTTATTTCTTTTTAATTGATAGATCTTCCAAATTCTTTTATAATTTAGGGGAAGAATTAATTAATTAAATTAACATATATCTGCAAAAAAAATTATGTAAATTTACACATCACTCAATAAGTTCGTAGGATTTTTTTACGATGAAAAAACGATCTTAAATGTGATCTAAAGAGTTTAAATTAAAAAAAATCTTCATACTTATTGAGTGATATGTTATATGAAATTATATATTGTATCAAATTTTATGTTTACTTTATGAAAAACGATGGGTTTAAAATAGTTTAAATTTAAAAATTGATTAATTTACATCAAAATTAATTTGCTAAAAATTTGAATATATTATACGATACCTGTACATAAGGGATGCTGCTTTGAATTTATTTCAAGTAACAATTTCAGGAATACTTCAAGCTCTCTTGTATTACACGCAGCAAGTATACTAAAGTTTCGGGATAGTTTATAAAAGAATTTAGTACTGGATCAAATTCAAGATAAAGGTGCTCCCAAACTGCTGTTAAAATGTACATTTTAAATATTCAGTATCAATGCCTTAATGGTATGTTGTTAAATTATGTTTTTAATCGTCGAAAAAAAATTATCAGACCAAATATGATCGAGGTTGACTTTGAGGATGAATCGCATGCTTAATCGGAAATAAATTGAATCGATTTAAATGATAGATGTTCGAAGCATCTGTATAGGTAATTTAATTCCGATGGATGAAAAATACACCGTACACAGAGGTCCTATCGGGCCTAAGGGCAGTTTTCAGACCCCCTCCTGAAACCCTGCTGGGTTTTTACCCCACCCAGGTCTGAAAGAGCCACCCGTTCAAGCTTTCAGTGTGTGTAAAGCCTCCGCAGAGCGAGGACGTGTTCGGTACAGTCAAATCCTACGTCAACTCAATCTATGTAGATCGAACTAGCATTTTAAATAAGTTTAAAAAAACCTCCCACGAATTAAATCATCTTTAAAAAATGACGTCAAAAATTAATTGCGTGTGATTTATCTATGATTTTTTATTTTGAAAATTAATTGTGTTGTTGATGTAAATACAATTTTTTGTTTGGAAATTTAAGTGGGTGTCATCTTACGGTCGATCTGAATCGATCAACTCATATGGACCATGTAAGTAATTAGTTCGATACATTGAATTTATTTATGTTTTTGATCCAGGAGATGTTTATGTCCTTTATGTATTCATAAGATGTCATTTAGTGTATGATTAATGGATATGCTGAAATGTGTCAGGAACTGTCTTTCGGATTCCTTGAACCGCACTTTTAACATAAGAAATACGCCAAAAAGACTGAATATATACAATCTTCAGGTGAATAAAAAATGTTATTTACGCGGAAAAAAGTCGCGCATATTATATATCATCCATGTTTGGATATTTAGTGTGATTCTCGTATAAATTAAATTTTATCTCCGCATCCGATGATCGTAAAAAGACAAGTTCTTATCGTGCATAAAATTAAATTTTATGGCGCAAGTATGCAGGGAGATTAATGGAAAGCGAAAAAAATATTTTATATTCGTTCAAACTTAATTTAAACTCGTATAATTTGATTGCACTTGCTAGGAAGTATCCCATAAAGTTAATCCCGCAGGAACAATCCGCCCTCACGTTTCTCATATACAAGCCACTCCGCAAAGACAAATATAAAGTTTTCCCACTCCATGCGATAATAATTCGATTTAAATATTTTATTCTGATGCGTATTAAATTAAATAAAGTCCCGCCGTGTATCGTCCGCCTGGAATGTCGGGATCCTTTTCGGTAGTCCTTCTTCGGGGGTTCTATCTGTCTGTTTATCTGTTAATCAATCTCAATGTTTGTTTGCCAAACCGAGCAGTTTTATTTCCGAGACCGAAACCAGTAAAGGTGATTAGGGCCTAATATATGGGTCAATAGCTTTTTTTCTCAGTCTTTGGGCACTATAAATAAGGAGGAAAAATAAGAATCTGATATCGGTAAAAGTAAATAATTAGGGACGAAACAGTTTATCTAAATGGGGATGAATGGATGAAAATATGTTGCGATGAAATGATCAAATATTTCAATTAAATGCGAGAAATGCCAAATTCAATCGTCTGATCAAACAGAATTCATCCCTCAGAAAATAAACGCCCCACAGAAACATTTTTGGAAATAAATCCCATTTGTAAGAAAACGATTATTTTCTTTTGACTCCATTTTAAAATATTTGTTTGAAGCTACATCAAAGATTTATTTTTGCAAATTGTAAGCCCCCGACGCATTGAGTCAGGCTTTTAAGGGCGCTATCGGGGAGTGCATTTGATAAATTAAAAAAATGATATCAAACGACGTTTTTGATATAAGAGAGCTTATCTCGCAAATGTGGGGGGCTCTTAAATACACTTCTTCCGCCGCGCAAATAAATGAGGCCTCCAATTTTATTTTGATGCCAGGCAAAAATGTCTCGAAAAGGCGGAATTAGGGCCGAATTATTAAAAGGGTCCTCCTCAAATGTACACTAATAGGCGAAAGCAACGTTTTTTCAGCGGAAATTCGCTGGCGAAATGACAAAGGTTGTTTATTCTGTCGGTAAATAAAGAGATTGGAACGCCAGAAGGGATGTAAATTAGTCATGGAATCGGCGGTGGAATTCGGGTCCTGAAAAGGATTGCGAAAGATGCACGAATCCCACGGGGCGTTTTTGATCATCCCCCGGCGTTAATTTGACATCGTTTCGATGTCGAGCCGATGGGATGATTGACGTCGACATTGTGCAGAGTCCCGTTTTTATATTCAATCTTTCGGGCGTAAATGTTAAAGTTGTAGTTGTTATATTGAAGTTGTCGGTGTTAACATTTTTTTGGCTCGCAGCGGCGGATAAACTTTGGCCAACTTTACAGTTGATGGTTAAGTTAGTGAAAAGTGAGGTAATTGCGGGTAAGGTTACACAAAGACATACATAAAATATCTTTATTTGAAATTTGCCTGAATTTCGTATCGGGCTCAATTTCGTCCTTAATGCCCTCATTAATTATGTATTTAAAAAAATCGCACGAAACAGTCACATTCGAGTACTATATCATTTTGATATTCATATTTATATTCAAGTACTACATCAAAATTATATAGATACAGAGAAAGAAACATTGTGCTGGTATAATTTGTATAATAATAGGTACTTGATTCGTTCTTACTAGTGGGTATTTGCTAGCTGTATCTAATATATTGAAGTGACAATGAAAATGTATTTTAAGACATAGGAGTGTATTGCCTTTATTATGCTATTACCTTAATTTTACGATTTCTATAATAAAGTTGAAGTACATTTAAATAATTGAGAGATTCAAGCGAATCTCCTCAGAGAGATTCCAACTTTCAAATCATTCATTATACCACGAGTTTATCAAACCAAATATAATACATTTAAAACACCATATCACAGTCTAAATTTAAATCAAATTACTAGACGACTACGTTCAAAAATATTTAAATACATTGGCCTCCTTCGACATGGATGAGAGAACATTTAGCATACAATACAAATACTTCAAAAATATGTTATCTAAAACAAGATATTCAAACTGTTGATCAATAAATGCGTTTACTTTTTAAATGTATATATAAGATGAAAGAATATTTCATGGCATTTAATATAAAATTTTAAATTGTTCAAATATCTACCATGGCTTTGCTTGATGATACGTATTCTGGAGGTTCAATTTTCGACGACTTTGTCGCATAAATCTGGCTGAATTTGTTGGATAGCTCATATTATGTTGACTTTGAAAGCATAAATTGTTTGCGTTTATATGCGTAGATCAGCGATTTAAGATAGACCTAAAATAAAAAGTCTAAAAGCATTAAATCGCACTATTTTGGTGACTAGTTTACGTCGGCGCCGCGCGAGATAACCATGCCCTCAAATTGCTCGTGCAGAATGTCCATCGTAGCATGCGCTGTGGGACACATGGTGCCGTCCTGTTGGAATCGCATATCGTCGGTATTTACATCATACAGTTTAGGCCACAAGAAATTGATTATCAATGAACCAATGATTTCGCCAGATCAAAATCCGCACCAAACAGAGACTTCCTCGGGTTTTTAAGTTATTTTTCTGGGAATTTGGATTTTATTCGTATGTTCCTTGCATTTCGATAACGTGCTGATGTTAATTGATTATTTATTGAACCGATTGATTCAAATTTGGCCACCAAACGTTGAACAATCGACTCGGCAGGACGATTGTGGCGAGGATAAAAATCATGTAATACGCGATGATTTTTGAACGGAGCACTGATTTTAAAAAAATTGAAAAAGATAATTTATACACGTTTTTAGTACTGTATAAATATTTATAATAATTTGCCATATATTATTACATAATTCACAATAAATTTAATAGATATTGCATTAAAAATACGGTCGTTATAATCAAACAAAAGTTAAGCGTTCTTATTGAAAGACTCTACTAACTATTTTGCTTTTTTACGTTAATTATCTTTCAGATTATGATTATCTTATTATCCAAGAAGACATAACATAGGGAATAATTTAGCAACTAACATAAAATTAAGTTTGTAACATTTACATCGAAGGGAAATATATTATTTTCAATTTTTAATATTTCGATTGGATTTGCTTATGAATTATTCATTATTTTTGGCGGGTAATCGTTCTGAAATAATATCTATGATTTCATTTGGAGCCGAAGGGTTGAAACCCAGATATTTATTTAATATTTCAAGTCCAAAGTAAATAATTTGGCTGATAAAAACGGTCAAGATAGAGCAAACACACTTGCGATAACGCAGGTAACTGTGACCCGTCCCGTGAAATAATTCCGCAATTTTGCGACCGCCTTGTATCATACGCGCGCTTGAATATGTATAAGTGAAATTTTCAATTAATTCAGTTAAACAAAAGTTAAGCCATTGTGAAAATAAAGTGATTGAAACGGATTTAATCCGGTTATGGCAGAGAAATGGGTCGTCGGTTTTCGGCGGCATTATTAAAATAGTGGTCGAAGCGGTCGACGAACAAAGTTGTGGAACGTCTGACGTTGACAAAAAAATCATTTGACGTTTATTTTTAAAACGGATTTAAATTGGGTCATTCTTTGTGCTTTTCGGGTACATTTCTGTAACAAAAATAAAAGCGAAAAGTGACTATGAAATTCAACCCATTAAGTAGGTATTTTTTCTTATGAACGTTCGGAAAAACTTCATTAGCGGGGATGGAAAATTTAATGATTTTTCTTCTTAACTCATTGATTTAAATATATACTTTGGTCTCGAATAACACGGTCTTATAGTTCCACAAAAACATCGTGTAATACGAATCCGTGTTATATGATGTTATACCAAATGATACTACGTTAAAGTTATTGATTCATTAATTATGATATCATCATAGTGCAGCCACTGACAGTCCACTACAGAACTATGGGCCTCTTCAATATCCATTCATAGGAAGGGGTTACATCCATTTCGTCTGTATCATACATTCACCTCCTCATTCGCTCGATATTGAAGGTAGCATTACCACCGAGTTTTATTTTGAACGCTCACCCAACGGGTATCCTGAGTGAACGTATTGACGGACACTTTCGCGAACGTCTCGATAAGGAGTTTGGGGGGTTTGTAAAGACTGAGTAGTTTTCATAGGGAGATGGTGGAAAACTACTCTATACGACCTTTTTGACTCTACTGGAAAGGGCTTTCTGGAGTACAAGGAGTCCAGTCCCCCCTTTCCTCGCTAGGGCGTTGCCGGGGTAGGGTGAAGACATACGTGACGCTTAAATGCATCTCGGATTCCCTCCTACACCAACCGAGGGTGTCTCCCCGTCACCGTACAACTTACCCGAGCGAATTCGAGACTGAGTGGTTTCGCCATTTTTTCAGGTTGCCCCTCTCAGTTCGGCGATTACAAAACGATATAGAAGTCAACGGAAGACAATGTTGTTTTTCGTTGCAAAGTAAAGATCATCATATGCATCTCCTCGAGGCCGTCCCCTTGGTGTTCTTCTTGTTCCTGCTCCGTTCCTAGAGCCTCTCGGATCCGAACCGGTGAGGTTCCTCGTGTTCCATACTGCTAAGTAGGGAAGACCATGCAAGAGACAACGAGCGACATGCAAGTCATGATTCGTATAAAAAGCAATGAATAGTAGATAAACTGGGTATCAGCTTGCTGTTAGAAGAGTATTTAAGTATCTACTCTGTAAAAAGGTACTAGTCAAGCAATTATGATATAAGCAAAAATATATATCTTAATTTTACCAATGACACAACGTATGTATTACGGTATTACCGACTATTTATAGTCGATTTCAACCTGGATATTGATAAGACCTAATAACAGTGTGATCGGACAACTGCAGCTTACCAGTTTATCGTTCTTTTTAACCCGTTGATGAGGGATCCCACATGTCACATATTTGAATGATGCATTATTTTATTACTAAAATAAAAACACGCATTTGTATTGTATTGACATTTACATAGCATAGTAACTACGTGTATTTCATTTATTTTCCAAAGAAAAACCAATTTAAATTTGTGAGCATCGTTTGTGTGATTTTTTAAAGGCCTCTATTTGAGATTAAATATTGATATGACAGACTAATTGGGGATTCATAGCTTCCTCAACAAAGAGTAAATTTTAAGGACCACCGACAGGGATGTGTGGCACATCCGATGATCCTTCCCTGTCTCCCGGATACCATATGAAAATATTTCGCAGCAACGACAATATTGTAATATACGACGAACGGAGATGAAAAAAAATATTATTGGGATTTTTTTTTTGCATATTCATGAAGTTGCCAACGGAAAGTAATTAATATTCATTCCGTGTTGACACATTTTCATTCTTTTCATCTCATCTAATTGATTTAGTTATATTGAGCCAATGTTACGTAAAGCTTTTTTGTGGTTCGAGTACCACATGAGTGCCACGATCGGGGTTATTCCGATTTTGAGATATGAATATAAACTGGATTCAATGGGAAAACGGGGTTAGAAATATGCCAGTCAATTATTCTATAGGAAATTTACATTTCCCTTCCCCCCACACGGAAAATATTTTAAAAACAAAGCGAGATTTCATGCAAAAATACACAATTTCATATGAAATAAATCCATTTATTTTATTTATTTATTTATAAACCTTTATTCAAAAAATATAATATAACAAGGTAAAATGGTGTATCAATATACACAATTACATGAAAAATGGATTAACAATTTAAGTCTTAGATTACTATCCTTATCTTAATTACAAGTATATATTTTAGTTATAATAAATTTTACATAATAAGAGTTACTTTAATTTTTGTATATATAGGGGGAAAAATAGGAGACTTAAAACCCCTTTGCGACATTCCTTAAAAACTATCTTACAAACTAAACAAAATAAATAATTTAATCAATCAATCATATATCCTTCATACGTCGCGCATTCATGACTATCAACTATAGTAAAATATGTTTAGGCATTTTGTGAACGTATCTAAAATTATTGTTTTGAGTGGTATATTCGCCGAGTGTAGATATGAGATGATTGGTGTGATTTGGAATTTTTGAGTAAAAATTGAGTGTTAGATTATGAAAAAAATTCTTTATAAAAGGAAGCTTAATTTTATTGTGAAAACGTTTAAGATTAGTGTATGGAAATGTATTGAAAGCAATTTTTATGGCTTTGTTTTGTACGATTTGAAGTTTATTGTAGTTGGTGTTGCATATATTGCTCCAGACGGGAGCGACGTATGTGAGTGTAGGTCGAATCAGCGTTTTGTATAATAAAAATTTGTTAGAGGCCGAGAGAGCACTGCGCCGACGAAATATGGAGTGCAGCGCCCCCATAGCTGCTAATCCGCGGGCACCAGTCACCGACACCTGTGCTCCCCACCTCAGTCTTCTATCTAAAGTCACCCCCAAGTATTTCACTTGGGGTTTCCACTCGATAGAGCTGGACCCGACGACTATTGGATCAATTCGAAGATTTTTTCCGTTTCACGGAGAACAAGATAGCTTCGGTTTTTTCTTTATTTAATTTGAGTTTCCAACGATCGAAATATTTAAATGCAGCTTTTAGCGATCGTTGGAGGTTTCCGACTAAAAGTAATTCCATTCAGATTTATCAAAATTACATAGACATCAACTTTTTTATTTAATGATATTAAAAGATCAAAATTTTAGCCTTCCGTTGATGTAAAATTGAAATCATTTCCATCGTAAAACCGTATCTTCAAGCAAGATTTAGACCAATTTCAGATTTAGTTTCGTGTATAATTTTAGCGAGGGCATAATTTATTAAAAAGTCGACTGTTATACTTTCATTTTTCCTATTATATCATTCTTCCCATTTATGCGTTCGGGTCGATACGACCCGATGTTGAATAAATGATTGAAAGCGTATTTTGTTTCCATTGTATTTGTGCTTTAGTTATATTATTAATTTAATATCTTGTAAATATAATGGAGTTCTTGGAAATCATTCGAAAACCTTCGGGGGGAACGTCGGGGGTTGAAAAATGAGGTACTTTCAAATTCACACGAAGTGTAACTCGTCAATTAATATGTGTTTGCTTGATTGAAAAATAAATTTGAATTTTTCCCATAATGAATTAAATCATTTCAGGATAGCGAAAAGATATGATATTTATACTGAATATATAAATTATTCAGTTAAATATTGGGTATTATAAATTTTTGCATTCGTTAAAGCTATATATGGAATTCGCTGAACCAAGTTTTATTATATTGCTGTTAATTTTTCAGAAATTATATGAATACAATAGATTTGCTTTCAAATTATCTTTATTTTGAAAATTTTATTTAATTCATTAACATAAAATTATGCTCGGATTTGCAAATAGATACTTTCCTCAAAGCATTCAGTCATGACCCGATCATGTCCTCCCCTTTTATGGTCATTGACAGATCTAAATTATGTATGTGTTCTGCTCCAACACAACAATGTTATTTTCAAACTAGTAAAAAACTGATTATATAAGACCGCACATGCTGCGAGCGCATTTGAATAATTTAAAGAGAGTACGCCCGCAAATGTTGCGGGCAGTGCTCCATAGTGCTTTCTTTACAATTCCGTGTTTTAATTGCCGTTTAGTACTTACCGTGTCTTTCTTCATCATATCCCACATTTCAGTTGGTATCTTGGACCAGTTTAACTATTAGTATAGAATCTAGCACTAGTGCTACTACGGATAGGGATACTTATCATGAGCATCACAAATGTTTGTGGAATTCAGATTCAAATTGAAATAATAGTGGCATTAATATAATATAATACATTACATATAATAATATTAAAATGATCATGAAGAGATTTTTTGAAAAGATTTCAGACCTCCATCAACGCCAAAATTGCTGTAGGCTATTTCAACTCCCACTTCAGCTCACCCAGATGATGCCGACGTGTCGTTAATGTACTTGAATTACTCTTTGCGCGGATTGCTCATTTGTCGGTTGCCCCCAAAAACAATAATCATGATACGAGATGCATTCAAATATAACCCGGAATTTTACTGTACAAATTTATTGGTGATATATAAAAATTCGAATGGAGTATCTTATTTTTCAACATAGTTTATTTAATTAGAAATACATTTAATTCCTCGAATAGGAAGCTCTTTGATCCCGTCTGAATAAAGAAGGCGGCTTGCGCACGTACTGTTTGACCGCAGCGTTGTCTTGAAATCGTTGCCGTCCTAATGCCTCTTTCAATGGATCAAACGTATGTTAGTCACATATGGAAATCGAGTACCGGGATCCCTGACAGTTTTAGGTGCTAATGAATCCCGGGGTTTGTAAACGTAATCCCAAAAAATTCGGGATTGAAATTTTACCTAACAGAAACCTTTTCCTACCGGTGATGTATTTACTACACATCGAGTCTAATAATGGGAATATCCATATGAAATATAATAGATACGGGGTTCAAAATGTTTGTATACCTCCGTAATATAATTAAAAACCATATAAAAGTATTTTGGTATATAAGTATTCATCTGCAGCGACGGAAATAAATAATTTGTCGGAAAATCGGGAATTTTCCGAGTTTTAGTCCGTGTCTCAGTAGAAAGGAATTTTATCATGAAAGTAGAGACTCACGTTCCTTTTCAAAATCAAATCTGGTTACCAGAACAGTACTATGTAGAAAATAAGATATTCTATGACAAATTTTCAAGTTACATTTAAATATCTCTCATACGATAAAAAAGTCCAAATAATAAATTCAATATTCAAAGGTTAAATAGATCAAAAGCAATTGTTTGGGATGATTAAAACTATGATTATTGGTAACACTTCGAAGCTAAATTCATCCCTGCTTGTGGAAAATATTTTGATCCAGTCAAATGAAAATTGTTTGGAAATCCAATTAAATCATTCCGAGAATTTTCTCGTCAATCTCACATAATTGCTTTGGGTCTTGTCTAAAAATATTTTATATTCACCTGAATATTATTGTTTCTATCTATTTAATTGGAATCTAATGGTTCAATATTAATGCCCGCGAATGATTATATTTATAAATTTTTCCGCGAGATTGAAACCGTCGCTTGGGACATTAAAAAATAATTCTCAAATTTATGAAAGTGCTTAAAACATAATCTGAAA
Organism: Stenopsyche tienmushanensis; assembly: GCA_008973525.1. Classification (NCBI taxonomy): domain Eukaryota; kingdom Metazoa; phylum Arthropoda; class Insecta; order Trichoptera; family Stenopsychidae; genus Stenopsyche; species Stenopsyche tienmushanensis. The sequence continues at coordinate 2,043,637 of WACJ01000533.1, read as the reverse complement.
TAATTGCATTCGTGTTAAGCGCGGAACAAGCGTTTTCCGGTGGAAGCGGTACGAGCGCCACCATAATGGGTGGCGATAAAAAGAAACTGCGTCAACCCATCGGTACGGATATGAAATAATAAGGAAATATGAAGCAATTTTCTACGAAAATGCCTCCGTATGATATCCGAAGATGCTCAACGCCAGCGAGTGGCTTTCGTAGCGCCGTTAGAACAATTTCAACGATGGTAATTCCATCTTCAGACGACCAAATGTGCCGGAGCAAACTGCCCCCTTGGAATGATGTCTTCATTCGTGGCCAGCCCGCGGGTTTGAATTGCTCGGCGGAAGTTTAAAGTCCATGAGAAAATTTTCAGCAGGGGCGCTTCTGAAAATGTGTATTTAATTCCATTTTTTAAAAACCATCAACTGACTTTTTATTCAACAATGTGTAACAAGAATGTTTAGTGATTTCTCGCACAATTTATCTTGGGATGACAGCTTAATAAGAATGTCTTCGAGAAAATTTTCGAGCATTCCTTTATCCGACCACTCCATATTTCTCGGATGGGAATACAAAAAATATGGCCCTTTGTTAATGTAGTACGTCGCAGAAAATTAAAGGAATTTTATTTAGACGGCAAAAAAGTATTTTTAAAGCTTGTCATTCATGGAATTTGAGATGCTCTTAAGATGTTTAACGATCGCAATATATTTTAGCGGCGTTATAACTCTACATTTTTACCATAATTCGACAAACAAGTATTCCTGTCATCTCGACTATTCTCTGGCGTAAATTAAATATAGTAAAAATGTCGATTGATGCAGGACTTATGAAGAGATGAAGAATTTCAAGCCTTGCAATAAAATATTAGATAAAGCGAAAAGTAATAAAAATGTATTCGAGTTGCTCTTCCACAAGTTTGACCAAAAAATGAAGACAAACGAAACACTGAAAAAAAGCACCCCATGGATCTACGTCGTACAATCTGTGCATCTCTTCAGTTTTGATATGAGAAATATCCATTTTTATGATAAATTGTAACTAGAAACAAAAAGTGGATTCTGTTGAATAATCCTGTACGAAAAAAACAATAGCTTTCTACGGGACAAGTACCTGTTCTGACCCTTCGATTAACACTAACAATAAAGAAGGTCTTTCGTTGTATATGATGGTATTTTTTCGGAGTGTTTTATTATGAATCACTCAAACCCGGTCACACCATTACAGTGATCGTTTACTGTGAACAATTAGAACGAATTAAATAAGAACTCGTATTAAAACGATTTGTTTTGGTTAATAACTCAAAAAAGGATTCTTCTTCACGGTAACGCGAGACCGCATGTTGCAGAAATAGCACAGGATAAAATAAGGGAGCTTGGATTAGAAGTTCTATCTCATCCAGCCTATTCACCAGATCTCGCACTATCGGATTACTATCTTTTCAAACCATTAGAGTATAAAATAATATGTAAAAAATAGCAATTCTAGTGAAATAAAAACGCGCTTAGAACGCGTTTTATCCAGGTGAAACTGGTTTATATTGGATACCATACAATTTTTCAATTTCAACAAATAATATGCATTATTTTGAATGAAAATGTTGATGTCAAGAGATTTACTTACTATGAATAATCTAAACATTTTCGATATATCCTCAATTTTCACAGAATTCGTTCCATGTAAAAAGAATGATTTGAAACTCATGCAAAATATAGGGTATTTCAATAAAGATGCTCAATATTTGATATATTATATCGGCCAAATTGTTTAAGCAATATCTCTTAAATTTATAATATATTTATTTATTAGTATATGGCAAATTATTATGAAAGTTAATAATGTTGAAATATAATACGTATAAATATCAAAACTAATTTTCAAAATCAATGCTACATTCGAGAAAGTACCATGTTGGATGGGATGGATGTGTAAAGGAGCAATATTACTATAAACCTATTAATCATTAAAATTATTTAGCCATATTTATGAGACAAAGCTATCGAAAATTGGGCTTCCCTGAATACGTATCAACAAGCAAAGCCGCGGCGGACATTGGAACGATGTTATATTTAATATATTTTTATTTATTATATATATATGTTATTATTTATATTATATATGCATGCGTTGCAATACCACACGCGCTTTTTTAATTATTTGCATAGAAATACAGTAATGCTGTTACGTGATTTATTGCTTCAGGTCCCGTGTAGCGCGAGCTGAAGGACTAAGATCAAAAATATGCGCTTACTCGCTCCCGCCACGAATACCGACTGTCTCCCTCTCTCCCGTGAGCGGTGCTCAATCGTCACATTGCGCGCGCATCCTTCCTCTCTCCATCCCCGCGCCCACTTCAATTCACTTCACCAGATCAATATGCGCCAACATGGTGCATCCGCTGAATGTCTCGCAAAACAAATTGCATGCACAAAAAATGCTTATTCTAATTCATAAATATTCACGAAGGTACGCACAACAACTCCCCAAAATTTAATCGCAATCAAATGAATGATATAAGAGCGTATACAGCCCACACATACATTCATTTTTATATTTAAAGACTAATTTAAAAACCTTCTTGAAACATGCCTAATATCTCACCAAAGTTTAGTCGCAATCGGATGAATGGTATAGGAATGTATAGTCTACAAACAAACAGATTTTTATTTTAAGTATAGATTTCAAAAGTAGGCATTGTAATGTTTTAGACATAATATGGCTTGTAGTTCAATTATTTTAATCCTTGTAAAATGACTTTCATTACCCCTAGCTTTCGGTTTTGAATTTATGCTGATCATGTTAATAAAACACTATTCATGCAATTTTAGCATGGGGTGAAAATCACCCGACGCGAAACCGCTATTTTAATAAGCCATAGGTGTGCATTTTGCGAACCATGTAATTTCACCGTTTAACACACAGTGATATTATGAATAAAAATATATGCTGTTGATAATTAAGAGACTCTTGAACATTTAGTATCTTCACTATGTTCCTACAGAATCATAAACGATGCAAATATATGTATATTTCTTTTTTTTTCTGTGTATATCCGCGCTTTTTGCCAATTGTTTGAGGCTTTAATTATATCCAAATGTAATTTTAAGTACGGCACACAAATAAGGTGAAATCAAATTATAATTCGGTACGATTTTTCATCAATTGTTTTCATCTGGAATTTAATTCGGCCGTATCGCTTTGATACATTTTTCATTTCTCTCCTGATTCAATTATGATTCCCGTTGATTGTTTCCAATGGGACTCTTTCATTGTTTCAGCGGAAAAATTATTCGAGAGCTTTTCTTCGGTCGAAAAATAACGAGAGCCCGAAACAAACTTAATAAAGATGCTTATTAGAAAGAAATGAAGGAGAGGAGGAACGCAGAAATGATCGAGATATAATGGCGTAGTCCTGTTTTTATTTCTTCCCCGTTGCGGAGAGGAGAATAAAGGAAGAAAAGAACGATACGTTCTATGGCGTAGGAAAAAAATAGTTTCATGCGATACGTATTTGGTGTGTAATTGTCTTCGTAACAAAGAATGGCGCTTTTTCAGCCCGTGACATTATGAACGACCCACATACGTGCACGTTAATACGTATATTCACATCAAAATCATTCGTTATTTAAAAAATCCCGGATTTATTGATATAAGAGGCGATGTTGGAAGAATACACGCTGCTTAATTATATGGGGAATTTAATTCCAATGTGATCAATGCATTCACTTTCAGAATTAAACGCAACCGCTCTCTTTATAATACAATTTTCCAACTCGTTGAAAACGCTCCCGAGTTTCCATCCGATGTTCCCGTTAATTGCATTCACAATCTTGGCCCTCGAGTCCTTCGGATGTGGTTTTTGTAAAGGGATTTCCATTTTATAGAAACGGGCCATTCGAACGGAATGATGCTACATTCGATTTAACATCTGCCAATTGAAATCATTCAAATGCGGCTCGATTTTTGGGTTGTAAAATAATAATTAATGGAATAAAAATTGAAAATTTTAGTTGAACCAATAAATTCACGATGATTCAGTAGATTGTTGGACAAAATCAGCTTTAAATCATCCGTTGATGCAATTATTCAAGAATATGGTATGTACTTGAATTTCTTAACGTTATGCTTAATTTTCAAATTATGTTCCTCTTTCAGATGTGATAACGAACAGTGAGAGGTCTAGTAAAAATTATCATTAGTTTAAAAGTATAAAATACATCGCCAAGTGTCTGCCAAAAATATCGCAAAAAGTCATTAAAGTCCTAAAGAGGAGGGAGTGGCCATAAGGACTGCATGTCCAACCGGTCCGCCTTTCGGACCGCTGATACGGCAAATAAGCGTCTCGCCATCCTAAATCGCCCGTGTACTGTGAGGAACTGGAACGTCCAGTGATCCGTAACGACTCAGCAATAATGACTAAATGTGTTCCTTTGTTACTTTTTAGTAACAAAGGAAGGCTGAAAACCTCACTTCTGCAACGTGTGTGCCACAAAATATAACTCACTATTCAAAGGGTTTAGTTATAAAAAAAGAGCAACGTACAAATTAAATATAATTTTTTAGTCAAAATTTTAATACATCACAGCGCTTTTAAATATGGCCAAAATTTATGGCTTCCTTGAAATGATTAAGCAAACTCATAGATATTTTATTTAGGTCAGTTTTTTATCAATTTGTTCAGCACCAGGCTTTTCCTTCATCCTTTATGAGATTAAGTTGATCCTTCCAAAACTTTTTTGCTTAAATTTAGCCGAGCTCCAGTAGTTAGCCTTTGATCAGAATTTGTTAGGGATCGTATAAAAATTGGGTCGATCTTTCAAAACATCTTAATTTAGCACTGTGATATTGATCATTTAAATATTATATTGGATGTTTCATCTCAGAGATAAGCAAGCTGTATGTTGATTATTAAATTTAAAATAATTTTTATCCGAATGGGTTTTATTGGGGTTGATAGGCCAAATTCTCAGTGTTCCAAGTTAATTGAGGTGATATTTAAGGCTTTCTGGAACGATTTTATAAAAGACATTTCCAACCACGAGCAGTTGGTTTTATTTCCGGACATAATCCACATGTCTAACGTATCTAAATAATTTTAATATGGCCATACAACAGGCAAATGACGCCGAAAATGTCCAATTCCGAAGCTAAATACCTCGGTTGAATTACGTAAATTACTAGATCACATAAAAGATTCTATGCGGGGTTTGTAATTTCGTTCCCATTTGGCTGGAAGGCTGAGGGCTTGAGGTGGAATGATCAATGCCGGGGACAGAAGACCCACCCGACCGAAATTCAGGGATTCCCGGATAAGGGTTAAACAACGGCTACAACCGCTTTTGTGCCACGCTGTACTCTAACCAAACAACACATCCGATCTAATGAAGTGAGTACGCGAAGACCATATATCATAAGGTCACCTTGTGGATCTGGATCCTTGGCGAAGGACTCATTTTGTTCTTCTTTCTTGGATAAGAGCGACATTCTTTGCGACGAGATTTCGAATGAGACGTGCCATAAAGAGAGAACATCGTTTCCATCACGCTGGAATAATAGAGCAATATTATCTTTAAATTTAAATAAACAAACACCGTACCAAAAATGCTGGGATTTAATCATCTTAAAATATCATATCGAATAGTCTTAGATTTGAAAACTATTTTTAATCCTTTAAAAGGTTCACGTTACAGTATACTTATAAAACATTTTGGAGTCTTAAACGTCTATTTAAGACCATCTTAGAATAATTGCATTTGCATCTTTTAAAGAACGAAATTACATAATAAAGTATAGCAATAATAATACACATACTAAAGTACTAAAAGAGAAGGGAATAGTAACAAGATCTGTATTGCCTAACCGGTCCGCTTTTCGGACCGCTGACACGACGAATAAGCACCTCGCGATTGGACGCCATCCCCAAACATGTCCACAGAACATGGTCTGCTTCCATAAACAAATATCCGCATGGACACTCCAAAGTGAAAGCCCAAACCTAACCATCGAAGCCCTAAATTGCCCTGTATTCTGGGAGGTATTGGGACGCGCAGTGTATCTTTTATTAGCTTAATTTTTGAAATCTAAAGAATGTTCAATTACATAGTATGAAAAATGATATGCTTTGAAGCTGATTATTTATATATCATAACTAGATATTTTCAAAAAGATCCAATTGGTGTTATATTACAGTAATATATTTTTTAATGAGTTATCTTCTATAATGATCAGTTTTATACAGAATCAGACTCATAACAAAAATTCAAAATATCTCAATATTTTCTCAACACAATCTAATGTTTTTTTAGCTGGTACAAGTTTGCAAATATTCAGACGTCTCTAAATAATGACATCTTTCACCAGTTTCCTGCATAATTAAATTTATATTATATCTCTTGATCTTTGCAATCATTTTTTATTGAAACTCAAGCATTTTCTTTGATTTAGCTTAAGATACAAGCAAAGAAATCTATCTTGCATTACAAGGGATGTATACATATGTAAATTAAGATATTTATTTTAATATCAAGATAATAATGCTAATTAGTCTTTTATCGTGTTTTTCAATTTTAATTAAATAATGCCATGGTGAATTTGTATGTCAAAGTTCGTCATCAAAACGTATGACGTTCGCCGATTTCATCTTGCTTAATTGTTTGTAACCCGTGTAGACATGGCGACATTAACACACATTGCTTATCCCTGTTCTCTGATATTAAATTCAGGCAAAACCACCGACAGGATAACCTTCCAGGATGATAATGTAAAATAATAGCAATAATTCAAGGACGCTTACCTCCCTATGTCATATGTGTACAACCAAATTATCAAGTCACCTCAAAAATACGCCCGAACCATACTACGAAGCCCACATTTCAGGAACGCCCTAATAGCATCAAATATGAATTTCCCGTATGGAATAATTTAATTTCTTTCTTTGTGAAAGTCCCTTTTTACGCACTAGTAATTAAATAAAATCTCATATTTGAAAGCGCTCTCTCATTAGGCGTAATTGGTATGCACTCATCGTCTGGCATGTTTGACTTGCCTGAAAAGCTGAAATTGATGTGTTTTTTTCGACGAAATTTCTCAATGCCCTGTAATTTTTTACGCTTTTCAATATCGGCTTAATCCTGCCCATTTACATCGGCAAATAAAGCCTTCATTCATCAAGCAAGTGTAATTAACGCAACACGCAATACACGTGTCCGCCCTTTGAGTGCTGGTTTACATTTAATTATTGGACATGCTGTAATGATTTTTTTATGAAATATGTTGAAGATGTCCTTTAGAATTTCATCAAATTCAAAACGTCTGAAAACTATGTTGTTTAATAGTATGAAATCTGACAATTTAAGTGTTTATTTTGGCGCGCGTACAACAGATGATTGATGTCCCGTCAGTCAAATTACATTTATTTCGTTAGAATTCATTGATTTTTCTTAAAATTGCTTTCGTTTGAATTGCACAATAATTATAATTAAATCTTGAGAATATATATATATATATATATATATATATATACATATATTTGCTATTCAATTTTAATATATAAATATCACCATTTCTAACGTTATAGAACACATTTATTTATATGATCGGGAATATCAAGAATTGATTCATTGTATCATAAAGCAACATTAAAGATCTAAATAGATAATATTTCAAAGAACCCGAATAATTCCAACAACCTTTGGCAGGTTAAAATGATCGACGAAAAATTAATATATTCACTCAGTAATCCAAGTATAGTTCGAATGGCGTTTGCTTTACTTATCATTTTACAAAATACTCTAAAGACTTCTTCCTAAAATATCATATATTTAACCATATTTTCGCCAGTTTTACAGATTGGTATTTTGTAATTGTATTTATTAAAACTTTGATAAAATGCTTAAGGACATAAAGGTCTAGAATTTTGAAAAAAAATGATTTTTTGCAAATTTTCAAAGTTTGAATTAAAAGAATATATCCTCTAAAAGAATTTCTAAAATTCCGGTTGACATGATATCACAAGTTTAAATTAATAAATTTATTTCAAACTTTATATATATTTTGTGTATATAATTTTCTATCGTCCCTACCAGACTTATGTTAAAATTTTATTTTTAACAATTTTTAAAAAAATAAAATTAAAAAAACAAGGCCAAAAAATGACTTTTTTTAAAGTCGCCATTTTGCGAAAAAAAAAATTCTTTGATGTAGGGATTATAGCGACATTTTTATTTATTAAGAATCTTCTTTCATTTTTTGTCTCCGACTTCTAAAAGGATTGGAATCGTGTCAACCATGATACACCATTTTTTACCCCTTACATTTTACCAGTCTGTTTATTGAACTTGATAAAACCCTCAAAATCTATGCCTCTAGACAAAAATACCTCCTTAAGCGCCAATGACTCACCGGTGAGTCACTATGCATATCTAAAACATATATTATTTATATTTTAATATATAAAAGTCGCTTGATTCTTTGAACGAATTTTTATTAAATTATTATTTTAAGGATATGATTATTTATTACATTAATATAAATAAAATGAAGATTAAGTCCAATATATTAATAATTTATCAATGTTTGTTCAACGATTCCTCATTTTCCGAATAATTGATCTGGATTACATCTTCTGTAAATGCCAATCGAAAATATATAAATAGTCATCCAAATACAACGCTTACATGTTAGTACTATATAACTTTTATACATGAGGTTTTTTTTTAAATTACATAAGCCATTTTCTTTTAGTAGAAGATAGTAAAATTTTAACTATGGACAAGTTTACATTACAACAATTTCGCTAGTTGATTGGATTATTGAATAATGAAAGAGATATTCATTGTTTTCAAGCAAAATTTTGTTTGGCAAATGAAACTCATCTTACAATGGATGGATTCGTCAAAAAGCAAAATTATTCCATCTGAGTTGATGAAAATCCTTGTGTTATTCATGAAAAAAATTATAATAAAAAAAAGTTTCTGTTGGTGGGCTTTTTCGGCAAATGGAATCATTGGGCCAAATTTCTTTGAAGATGATGCTGGAAACGCTGTTATTTTGAATCGTTATCATCATTAAAAAAATAATTTGATTGATAATACGATGATAATACTGAGCTTTTAATGTTTAAAATGAACGGTTCATATAAAAATATGTGTTAATATTTCTGGGACAGATTTGGTACTTTGTGTTCAACAAGTGGTTCCAAAAATATCTAAAGTAAAGATATATTGATAGATATTTATAATACCTGTCACGATAACAAAATTATTTGGTTAATATTAAGCCGACGGGCAGAATTTTAAGTCGTTAATATAAAAACAATGATGGAAAGGGAAATGTTCAATGCGATGCATATTTGGATGCTTTTATGAAAAATTCTTAGAATTTAAAATAAAAAATCAAATACAGTACAAAAATCAACTCTTCTATAACGTCGAGATAGGGATAATACTATAGAAACAAAAAGCTATAAAAATTAGCTACCCAAACAAAATTGACATAAATTGAATAAAGTGAACGCTATAGGAGAGGATGATATACCTGACAAACTATCGATGAAAATTGAAGGTTTTGTTATTTTAATAGGATCTTCATAAGTCATCAGAAGATGGAATAAATAAATGTCATATTTTAAAGAAATAGAGACATTTTCACGTTAAATCATACAAAATTAAACTATAATTATAAATAAAAAATGGCTGTAAGTTGCAATACAAAATCTTCGTGGTCAAGCATTATAGAGTGAGCCGCCCCTTTGTTTGCCCCGAGAGAGTCAAAATTCAAAGTTTGCGAAGCGCTCCTTCAAAAGGAAACCAGGACCAAACTTGCTGAATTTATGAATGTATAGATACATATTGTGGTCTAGTTAAATTTTCGCAAACAAAACTTCATGCGAGAGCGGGTCAACACCAGGATTCTGATATCCATGTCCCAAGGAGGCCGACGACGCACTTGGAAGCAATGAAAAATTCATAAGCGAATCTAATAAAACCGGTGCGAAGTTTCGCATTTCCATGAAATATGGGACAGTAAATAAATTATCTCACATCGGGGCACGTCGATGGGGTGAGTTTTAATCGTCGCCGGGGAGAGTCCCGAATAGCGAAGGATGACCGATGGCTGTCAGAATGTCCGGAACTCGAAGTGGACTGCTGGTAAAAAAATGCCATTTTATCCCGGCCGATATTCCATTAAATCCTCTCCCCCCATACGCGCGTTCATCCCCCGAAACCAGATCCATCTTGCGAAACATTGATATGCCTCAAAGGATAATAATATTTCACGAGAGGAGCGTAAGTTTCGTGTGTACACTGCGTAAGCATAATACGTCTTAAATATTTATTTAACCCATCCCGCTCAGGGATGAATTATAGGGTTGCGGGGGTTCGACGTTACCGCGATAAGACTCTTAACACTTTGAATGGGCGCTGTCAACGCGGATGCACGCAAAGTGTTGGCCGAGCTGTGTATGTGGATGTTAACGCGGATGTGCGAGAGTCTTAAGAGCAGATTGGACTTAAGAAATTTTGAAATAGCAATTGAACCAATCATCGAATTCTTGATGGTATGATATATCTTCTCAAATTAATTTATTATGAATGAAAAATACCATGTAACCTGTTGAAGTTTTAATGCTATGTTTTGGAGGTTCTGGCCGACTTCTCGAGTCCCTATTTCGTTGCATTCACCGCTGCGTAGTCGCATTATTCGGTCACGGAATCTGTACCGGGAAGGTCATTAGAAGCGCGGGGTGTTTTTTTTAACATTGTCCTTGATGATGATTCTAGCGCCGATGAATGGCTAGCTCACCTCTTTAGAAGGAGGATCGAACATTACCTTACCTTTTTGATACTGGCAACGATCAAAATTTGATTTGAATAAAAATTATCTGATTAATTCATTTCCTTTCTCAACTTAATCAAAACATAAGTTAAATGGCTATTTAGTATTAGATCTTACCTTGTTATTTTAAGAATCCATGTTTTATCATTGTTTTAATATAAAAAATCATTTGAGAGGTTTATACGTTTTTTTGACAGTCAACTCTACAACAAATCCTAGAATTATATTTTATATACATTTTAAAAATAATTTCTTTGGGGTATCGACCGTTTAAGTATTGACATGTTTGTACTCTTTTTTGACACACTTGACATTAATATCGATATTTTGGTTATGTTGTCTTTTAAATGATCCAAACCTTTTTAGCCATAAGCAAATAGTAAATAGTCTTTAAATCATACAATATTGAAGGCCAACTTTCTAGAAAATATGATTTTTAGGATTGTTCAATAAGTGCTGTTATGCGACAGTATCGACTGTAATTCTATCATGTTAAAATCAAGCTGATTTCTTCTCCAAGGTATAGAAAATAATGCAAACATCTCTTGATATCACCATACCGCCATTTGAAGCAAAAATTGTTCTAGGTGCAAATGATATGACCACATTTTATAATCATTCTTCTTAATTGTCGGTAATAATTATCCATTGACCTCCAATTAAGCTTAATTTATAATGTAACGTATAGTTATTGCCGCAAAATCATGGCATTTTTCTATTTGATCGGTGGGAGTGAAACTCTAGAATTAAAAATACAAGCCTATACATCAACGTCCTTGACTGGGATTACATTATTTTAAAATTTTCGACTATTTTAATATTCACATCCCGGCATAATTCGTAACTTAATCTTCCTTGCGGCGCGACGAGATATGGCTCCTCAAAGAGCTCTCTGTTAGATCGTAGGTGTAGATAAAATTTAAAGGATGTAGTTGCGGGGGCTGAGGGATCCTTCACCATCAAATGGGAAGGAAGTTGTCAGAATATTGCCTTAATCCAATTAGCAAAAAGCAAATGAGGAAGAGCCCGCTTTCGGAGGGATGAATTCAATAACAAATTTTCATGCAGCATTATAACCGCATAATCGTGTTATGTGTGTACGTTCACGGGATTATGCGAAATTGAAAGCACTCTGCTTTTAATTTGTCAACGACTTTTTTTTGATAGCAAAGTGTGGGTCGTCGGCGTCTTTGTTCTAAATTTCAATCGATAAAAGAACATGGAAGAGCGAAATTTCAGTGCTGCCAGCTTTGAAGACGGGGAAACTTAATAAGGTCTAATTAATACTTATCTTTGAGTGAAAGCTTTCTGATAAATAATAGCCGGGATGAAAATTTTGACCTTAGAAGTGTTGCGTAAATTTACATTTAAAGTTGCGTTTTTAATTTGGCCTTCTTTGATCCGAGCCACTTTCGGCGATATTGATTGAAGAGAGTTCATCACCAATTTTTTGGAGGGCCCAAATTATAATTATAATGAATTCGAAAAAGGCGTCCAGCATCCGAGAGCTAACTATCGCTCTAATTTACATCGTCAAACATCAATAATACCAAAGTCAAAATGTATTGTTTGCAATTTAGCTTTTCCGCAAGTAAATTTTGACAGTCAGTATTAATCAGTTTGTATTGTGTCAAATATTTGCCAAGATATAGGAGTGATATTTATTGCTGACGTAAGTGGAATTTATAACGTCGAAACGAATCGATAAATTAGGCCAAAATATATCCGAGATGAATTGTGACGTGCCTTTTGACGATGTAATTAATTCATCCCCAAAATGTCACGTCGCATTAATGATATATTAAAAACAGCACAAATACGATTTTGTAAATTCGAATTGCAAATTGTGAGATCTTATGATCGATCTTCACATCACTTGTATGATGTTTCTTGGATGTAATAAATACTGTTCCGGATATTAAGAAGCTTTACAATAGATCAAATATCTTATTACGAACAACGCTCGTAGGATTTTCAGATATAGTTCCAAATTTGTAATTAATATCCTTTATAAATACGATCCCAAATTTGAATCGGTCTCTCAATGTATCCTAATAATTATTTGAGATATGTTGAGAGAATAAATTCATATTTAAAATTAACCAAACAGGAATTTCGGTAAACGGTATTTCAATTATTTTTTAAGCATAAACTTGTAAAACATATAGTCAAAGGGAGTCTCTATTAGAGCTCGCGTAGTCTGTATTAAATCGTAGAAGAGGCACCGAAAGTTTAATCTATTCAAAACATGGTTAAAAACCAGTATTATGTATCGTGGGTGATTTACCATCCCTACGTAATAGCGCTGTTAACCTGAGCAGATTTAATTCGCCAGATTAACAGCAACATCTTCCATCTCTCTTCAGGTGCAATGTGTTATTTTAACAGCGCCATCTCTTGTGGCTCTACGGAGACATTGCACCTGCATACCGACGGATCGCTTTTTGCGCGTACACTATTGCCAGTTGGGTAATGACGCGCAGGAGGCAAGACTCGGGCGAGTCATCGGTTAGCCTTGGCTGCGGGAGGTCGTCCTTCTTGCAGCCAGATCTCCCTCTCTCTCGTGGGGAATAAATAGTTATTTAGAGAAGAGAGTCTTTCTATTCGATGCCCTTCTATTCTCATCCATTCGTCCAGAAACATTACGGTCCGATAGAAGAACCTATCTGTGCGCTAGCGCGGCCATCCCGACGAGCATCTGGAGGCGGGGAGCCGCCCTGGGACTCTGACCCCGAGAGCGCCCCCACTTCAACGTTATACAAATCAAACCCCCTTAAGTTGTCTTTGTCGCTGCAATAGTCTCCGATTGTCGCCTTGTTCGGCTACAGAAACCACAACGGTGGGTCACTAGGAGCGCTCCGGTTCGAGAAAAACGCGTTTAAAATTTTATTCTAGTTCAGTTGTTGCGTCGTTTAAATAGTTATAATTCCGTAAATAATTAGGGATTTTGAATTTTTTTTAATGATCTAAACTTTGAAAATATGTAAGAAAAATGATTTTTTTAAAATTCTAGATTATAATATCCCCTTAAAATAGTTAAAATTACAAAGTTTTTATAAAGATAATTATTATTTTTCAATTTAGGAAAAAATTATATACTTTTTAAATTATCCATCCGAAACCAATATTTAGGAATTCCCTAATCATATAACGCTAAGAAAAATTCCTGTGTCATAAGAATTACTGACTGTGAACGCCAAGAAGCTATGACACACATGTTGTATCATCGGCCATTACAGCGTAAACGTGTTTCGTGAGCCACATGTTTCGTCAATCATGATTGATTTTCGTACATTTTTAAGATTTAAAAATCAGAATTTTTAGATCCAGATAAAGTTTACCAACGTAACCACGCGGCCTGTATAATCTTAACCCCTCAAAGTGGCAAGACACAGAGTTGTGTTAGAATTCCAGTGATTCAGAAAGAGTATTCTTACACGTTGAGCTCAGAGACAGACAGAAACGGATAGAGTGTCTTGCGTACATTGTACGATTGTATAGATTGTTAACCCAAATTTATCGACTAATAATGATATGTGAATGATATAATGAATAGATTTCGAGTGTATTTCAAGTGTATGGTCGAATATTGTATGCTATCAACAGTGTTTATGTATAAGTTTCATACACGCTGCGACAGTTCTGAGAGGTAAATGGATTTGTACTGATGATAAGTGGTGGATATACCATTGTAGCATCTAAATTTATGATGATTCAAAATAAACTCACTACTCAAAGGGTTAAGAATATATGTTATTCTATGAAATTTTCTTTCTGCTTTATTCTATGGCATTTTGCCAATCCTCAAATAGTCAAATGGTTGGTCTATGTCATTGTGCGAAATTGATTTTTTAATCAAGTGCTTCCATATTAACATCAAGATTCAGTACTTGACCCACATATAAAATTACATTATATCCAGATTAGATTTAAGTGAATCGAGTGATAATAAACAGGGGGTGTCGCGACAACGGATATCAGTTAACACGTAAAGACATTCGATGATTTCAAGAGTCCCTCGAAGGTTTTATGAGACCCTTCAAGTATCCATTAAAGACCTTTATGTCTCAAGTTATGATGTCTCATTAGGAATCTTAAAATCATTACGGTGTCGGTAATAATTGGGGATCAAATAGGGTGCTAAAAAGCGCATTTCTATTTAAAATATGGATTTTTATGTCCTTTTTATGGTACGTGGTATTATTTAGGGTTTCTCTCCGGGTTTAACAGGTCAAAGGTCGTCGGTTAAAAAAGCGCGATATTTCATATTACGGCATCGGTTTCGAATGTTACTCCCGAGACTTTCTCTTTTATGTGTATTTTCCCTTTCTTTTCAAATTACTTCACGAAAAATCTGCAAACATAAAAGTTTCGCACACCTTCAAGGATCCTGTAGGAATTACACGAGCTCCCTTACCCTTCAAAAAGAAACTTCTTCGTCCAAACTTGGCTTCGGAATGTGTTATACTTTGTGAATACAATTTGCGGATCGCTGTTGGTCTTATTCTAAGGTCTCGTCTGGGTAGGGCCTCACTTTTTTCCTCGACATTCAAAGGGTTGCCAAAGTTATGCCGCAAGTCAAAGTATTATTCCTTATTTTTGCGATGTTTTTATAGAATTTCGTCGTTGAAGTTTGAAGACGAGATAAAAAGCGTTCAACTTCACGTGTCTTCGGGATAATGTGAAACAATTTAAAGTTTCAAACGCTTCCTTTGGAGAATCCCTTTCGTTTCAATATTTTAGTTTAATGTCCTAATTTGGATAAGCTAAGAAATAAATCGAGAAAAGAATTCATAAAGAAAAAGTATTCCCGAAATATTTCTCACCCAACTTTTTCAAATTGCACAGCATTTTTTAAAAATTGTTTTTACACGAATACACTTACTAATTATCCCAAATGTTATGAAACATGATTATAACAATATTTATTTGGTAAAAGTACTCATATTATTTATCATAACCAAGCGGTACGCGCTCTTAACAACGCATCCAATGAAGCCGCAAAGACAAAGGCAATCATTCATTCATTAAATTCTAATGCATGAATCTTATAGCCATATTTATAATACGAGGAAGATATGCATAAATTTTAATAGGTTTTATAAAATTAAATATAGAAAAAGAGTAAAAATATATATAAGAACAAATCTTCAGATACAGAATTTGATTTAGGTTGTTCAAATGATGTTATGTTAAATTATTCAAAGCAAACAAATTGCATTGGAATCGTGTAAACATATAACACATTATAATTTCGTCAACACATTTATATAGGAGAGCTTCAATGTATGTCTGTCTGTTTATTATTTTATGTTTGATAATTTGTCCCCATATAAACAAATTATATATTGAAATGCAAACTTTATGGCTTCCTCGATGATTATCTAACTTTTTTTTTACATTTGAAATTTAATTTTGTTTGTAAAATTTGAAAAAAAATTGATCAGATGAACTACATGGTGATTTTAACAGAATTAATTATTTAAATTTATTGTTATTAATTTTTAAGATCAATGCATACGATTTTATCTTACGGTCTCTCTGAACATAGTCCATGGACATTCAAAGATCAATAGATCTTTAATTGCAATACACTGGGATATATTACATAGTTACATATGAAAATTCGGAAATTCGGTTCGTCAAAGATTTTTTATTTTCACATTAAAATTTTTGCAAAGGAGTAGTGATCTTCTGATGATGACGCTTCTCTCAACCTTCCGTGAAGTGTCATCAATTTTCAAAAATGCAGCAGATTGTCAAAATAGCGGCAAAATACAAAAATGGTGGCAGTTTGTCAAAAAGGACTCGACGGTAAGCGAAACGAATCATGAGGCTTAGTTATTAAAATAAATATCTGTAATCATTACAACCAATCACACTTGAAGCTTAACTATCAAAGAAAATGTCGTGATTTTGCAACGCAATGGTGATTTTGCAAAAACGTGTTCCGTCGTTCATCGCAGCCGACTAATTAACCGGGATCATCGTCTACGGACTGTGTCGCGAATATTTTTAACCGCGGTTTCATGTGTGAACAGAGAGATTTGTTGTATCCATTTTTTTTTGTAAAGATTTTTAACAGGATTGGACCAACAATAGATTTCTGCTTACATTTTTGTTTGATTTCAAATTGGACCACGAAATTGGATCCAATCCCAAGCCAAAATTTCGATCCTGGGATTCCGGGATTGCATTAGACCGTCCCGAGATCAGTCCCGGGACCGGGATTTTCAATAGGCTAAGAATTTAAATTGATAAATTAGATCAAAAATTACAAAGAAGTCCATTTGTTTAATATAAAAATAATTTGAAAACGAAAGAATTTAATTTGAAACGAAGACGAACGAAAGGCCCGTCACCAGATATTTAAATGCTAGTTCGAGTTGATGAGCTCCCATTTTCATATAACACCATCAATGTGATTAATAAATTTCTTTTTTGCTGAGACACGGACTAAAACTCGCAAAATTCCCGATTTCCCGACAAATTATTAATTTCCGTCGCTGCAGATGAATACTTATATACTATAATACTTTGATATGATTCGTAATTATATTACGGAGGAATACAAAAAATCTGAACCCCGTATCTATTATATTTCATATCGATATTCCCATTATTAGAGTCGAAGTGTAGTAAATACATCACCGGTAGGGACAGGTTAATATACCAATTTGAAAAACATATATGTATGCATAGATTAGACAATTACTGCCCCTAGGCATCGCTTAAGCTCGCCAATTAGTAGTTGTGCCACTGTTTCCAAGCGTTCAAATTCGTGCTGGTGAGGTGTATGATTTCTGTTAGATAAAAATTTCAATTCCGAACTTTCGGGATTATGTTTACTAGTCTCGGAATTCATGAGCACCTAAAACTATCCCGGGGTTGTATTCCCTAGCCACAACGCAACCAAAGCAGGTAAAAATATCAACAGAACTTTAAGAAACGGATTAAAGATAAAAATTTAAGGATTTATTGGTTATAAAAGTGCGTAGTTTTATAAAAATAGATAACATAGTTTAATATATTTTTGACATAGGTATTAAACCTAATGGAGATTGTTTTGAACGAATAAATGGCGTTTTGGTTTTTACCTGAGAATTCCGAACCTTTATGTGGTACACCCTAATAAAACAGACAGACATACATACGACTATATTCATTGTTGTATTTTTCTATTATTTTTTTTGAGAAACATCTATATATGTGATTATAATAGGATTTTACGTAAAAATATCGTAAAATATATTTGTATCATACTTATGACTGCATTTATGAAATATCCATGTCTAAGCATTATCGTTGTAGATAATAAGTTGTATAAATAATTCTATACAAAACGGATGATAGTTTAGGTTTCGATAAACTGTATTAATTTATTTCGTAGCAAAATATTGCCATATTTAAAGTTTCATTTCACAATGCGTTGCTTTCAACCTTGCAGCTTTTATTTGTCTGAATTGAAACAAATTTACTTTTCATTTTAATCAACACAACATGCCTACTATTTTTTGCTGCATCATACTCTTCTCTATTGTTTGTTTAACGTTTTCGCGCAACTGACAAATAAAATTAATCAACGATATTGATGAAAAATAGTACACAGCCGAACTATCTGCTCGGGATATCTCGCGTCCCGTACTCGGCCTTAAAACGACCCATAAAAACTGGAGCCCTCCAAATTTTCTCGCCGCATATAATATATTGCCAAATCATGGGGCCCACACAGATGGGCTCTTGTCGATTTTATTCGCCAATAAACGCGGCAATCATTCTCGTGTTTTGGGTAATTTTATTGCCTCAGCGTCTGGAGTTTTGTTGCACACTCGTATAATGGCCACCATTTTGCAAGACATAAGCTCGTAATACTCAACAACTGTTATCTATTTAACAGCATGGCCTCAACGACGTGCCTAATGACATAAAAGCCGGTGGAAAGTTGGCCAGTGAAAGGGCCCGAGTGGGCCCAAGGGCGGTCGGACGTGACGTGCTTTAAACGAAGAAAAGATGGAAAAAAATGTCCAAGACGCATCCATATGTTAATTCGAAGAGTCCCGATGCCGTAGACATGCAAATTTTTCCTGAGATTCTTCGAAAATGCACTTAACTTTATGAAAAGATTTTTAAGAATGGAATAAATTTTCGAAAGACTTTTCATACTTAATAACAAACTTATATGTTTCGATATCAACTTGCTTTCAGTAAAAAAATATATTTTTATTATTCAGAGGAAAAAAAATCTATTGTGATATGAAGGAAAACATTCTTCATCAATTTATATAAAAGCCTTTATTCATACATTGCAATTTTTAGCCAAAATATTAAATTGTGTGTTGTGTAATATTAAATAAAATATAGTTGCTACTGGTGTAGTGGTTACATTATGCTACGTATAGACACACACACATTAGAGACGGTGCGGCGCATGCGCGTAGCATCTACATGATGCATGCGACAGATACAGACATACTACAAACATTTCTTCCTCTTTTTCCAACCAACAGCAGCTTGGAGTTTCAACTTTCGTCTTGCTCAGTCCAATTTTACTTAAAAACATTCAAAATAAGTAATTTCATATTTTTATAAAAATATTTCAATTTTCAAATTCACACTGTATAAATCCGCGTAAATCTAAGACCCACTTAAGATGAGCCTTTGTGTCTAATAAAATTCGATAGATTAGGACATTTTCAAAATGAAATATCTGTATATGGTCCATTGATACGAGAGTGGTTCAAATATAACCCGGAATTTTTCTATACAAATTAATTTGCGATATATAACACGTTTACGAGAAAACGAATAATTACGCGTTGCGCAACAGAGGATGCTAATTTTCACCTTCTTTCTTCAGTGACGGGATCAAAAAGTTACCTATCCGATGGAATAAATGTATTTCTAATGAAGGGAACTATGTAGAAAAATAAGATACTCCATTTATACGTTTATACATCTATATATTAAAAAGGAGTGTGTGTTTATTTTTAAGTTAATTTATTATTAAATTTGTTTGCGAGCTATGCATTCCTATACCATGCGTCCGATTAGAATGAAACTTTGGTAAATTATTGGGCATATAAACAAAAAGGTTTTTAAATATGCACAAGCATTATTTGTATGCAGAATTTGTCTTGCGAGACATTTAATGGATGCACCATGTACCAATACACCGCGTAACTGTACCACTACATGCCGAGTCAGTAAAATTCCGGGCTATATTTGAATTGTCCTCATCCACGGATTTAAATTTACCGAAGATGTTATTTTTGACCAAATTTTCAAAAATATTTACATACTATGAAAATCCTATCGAATTGATCGGCATTACCTAAAATAAATAGCCTAGGAAAGGATTGGAAATAAAACCAATTAATAACTAAATCAAATAAATCTGTCGGTATTTGATGTGCGAATACTGATTGTCTGATTTAAGTGTGCATTTTTTTTGCTTTCATAACATCCAAAAACTGCTTCTGTTCGTAGCAAAATGTGAAATATGAGTATCCTCTCTGGAGTGGTAATCATAGGAAATGATATATTGGATGTTCAATACTCAATAGGCAATCTGTTCTCCTTGAAGAACACGAAGAAACCTACTCGCGCATCTTTAAATATTAATAATTCGATGAAATATATCGTGCTTTTCTTGTGCGAAAATTTAGCTTTTTTCTCCTCATACAGATTTATTTCCGCTGCAAAAGAAGTGTAATATATGAATTTATGCCTTGCGAATCCATAAAGTATGTTTCTGTTTTTTGCTCGGTGCTTGTACAAGTTCACACCCTGTGAGATGAAATTTAACGTCTTCGCTGCGGAAAATATTACAAAGAATTCCATTCAAATTTAAGAGGAAAAGTGTAAATATATGTGAATGTAATTTGTCAAAGAATTACGGATCTTTTGTTGAGGGCTGCGGAGTAATGGAGCTCAATGCTTTCGAGTAGGTTTTTTTGTGGTTAAAAATATGATTTGGGCATATTGTTTAAAAAACGATAAACCACAAAAGGCCGCAACAATGAGGGCGGCGTATTGAACATTCGCTCGTTTGATTACTTTGGTGAAAATTGGCGTTTCCTCCGAAAACATGAAGCGTAGTGAAAAAGAGTTAATATCGCCATCATTCAGAGTTTGAATGGTGAATATTACGATCGTTCATGGAAAGCTTTCACGGCGAAATGAATTATTTTAGACGATAAATAACGTTCTTTGAAGCCGGCGGAAACTCGCCGGTCTAGTGGCTGAAGAAATCAATCAGACCTTCAGGTAGTAAAGGTTTGATTTTTGGGTAGCAAAAAATAAGGATCTTTTCCGAGGTGAAATTTTCGGCTCGACTGTTTTACTGACCGGGGATAGTAAATAATTCATCCAGTACATAAAAAATGTGGGGGAGGAATTCGGGGATGATATCAAACGTGCGACAGCAGATGGTTTTTATTATTTTAATTGACACCCTTTCTAAAAAAGCTTCTTCTATTTACATTAATTTTATACCTAGACTTCTAAAAATATATCCTCCAAAATATTTCAAAAAATTATAATTATTTATTGAGTTATGGTTATTTTAATGACGCGACAACTAAGCCGGTCCTACCAGAATAAAATCTTTAAACGCATACTTTTATCAAGACGGTTGACATAATATATCAAGTTCTAATTAACTGATTGACTTCAAACTTAGTATTAGCCTTTTATATATAACCTTCTTTTGTCCCTGCCAAATATATACCAAAATTTTATTTTCGACTATTTAAAAAAAATAAAATTGTGAAAAAAGAGGGCCAAAAAATGTTTTTTTTAAACAATCGCCATCTTGTAAAATTATATACATTTTTACTTATTAATAATCTTATTTCATTTTTTTAATTTTAAATACTGGAAGGGTTGAAATTGTGTCTACCAGGACATACCTTTTTTTACCCCTTACACTTTACCTGCCTATACATTTTCTAATTTCAGGTTTTATTTTATTTTTTTTGTTTATATTGAAAATTTTAATAAATATCCGGTAAAAATGTATTATAAAAAGATTTTTTATCTAATTTGAAAAACACTCAAAATTTGTACCTTGAATTTTATCGTCAAAGCGATTAATACAGGGGGGGAAAGCTCGCATTAAATGAACTCCCCATTTAACTCGTGTGCTAAATCGAGTTTTTCTGACCATTTACGTACGAAAAGTTTCAGATTTGTTCACAATAATAGATGTAGATTTATGTGAAAAAAATATGACACCAATAAATTAAGCTGCCCGTGGAACAAAAACGAATTATTCGCATTGTGCGCGCGAGCTTTTTTTCAGCGAGCTTTTTTCCAATTGAGCAACTGCTATTATACGTGATTGAATCGCGATACATTCATTTCCAAAAATAGAGACTCGAAAAAATCGCATTTCGATGGATTTCGCCCGATTCGAATTCATCTTAATTACATTCACAAAGAAATCTTGCGGGTGCTGGGCGAACTTTTCAAATCAGAAATCCAGTAATCAGCGAACTGTTTTCGCCCTACTCCAAACTTCCAGTCTGGAGGATTTATTTCGGCGCATTTAAACTCGGCGGCGTATTGAAAAGACGATAAGTGAAAATGTGGCAAAGTTAACAGATCCTTGTTGATCCTGCAAATCGGAATTGAAAACACCAACAGGCAGGATATTTGCTTAACTTTCATTGTCGGCCGACGCATTCGCAATAGGACGAAAATTAGCATAACGGATTTGTTTGATCTACAATCATGCCACAAACAACAGATTTTGAAACAAAATGTAAAAATAATACGTTAGATTTACGTAAAAATATTAAACAAATATAACTCTGTTTAAAGGGAGGATGGTGTATCATTTTTAACGGATTAAATCTAATCAGTCTCCAAGACTACCAAATTAGTATTATATTATAGATCAAATAAAGCTTTATTTTTGAGCATTTAGCGAGATCTCTCCATTTTGAATCTCTCTATATAAAAATATTACAGCTATCCTAATAATTAATTAACATAACATATAATCGATTTCTTTGAGAGCCGATGTCGTCGATGTTTAATAATAAAAATCACGGTAATGGCTGGATGGAAAATGCAGAAATACCAAAACCGACTGTCAATAAAAAATGAGCCGCGTAAATGATTCTTATTGAGAACCTGATCAGAGACTTCTAGCCGATGTTATTTTTTTGCTCATTTTCATAGGAAACAATTGCTATTAAGACATTTTTATATATCTGTAAACATACACAATGATTGATTACCGATTTGGTTGAATATATAGCAGACCTGCGATAATCCAACAAATATTTTGGAAGGCAATGTCGGACTGTCGAATTTGTCAAAATTCAGTATTCAAAATAATGAGACAGAAGAGTTAGATGACAGCATCAAAGACAATTTATTTAAGAAACTGCAGAGAACCTATTTTCTTATAGTATAAATATTAAATGGATGTTCAAAGTTCTCACTTCGGTCCGTAAAAAAGTCACTTTTCACACAGTTATAAGCTAAAATATTAAATTGTGTTTGTGTAATATATAAAAAGTGCCATTGGTTGCTTTATGTTGCCATATACATACAGTAAATGGATTGCGTTTCAATTTTCGTTATACAAGTTCAACTTTTAAAATCATGCATTCCAACTTAAAAACCAAGGTTTTAAGTGAATTTAAGTGAAAAATACAATAAAATAAATAATATTGTAAAATTATTGGTATTCTGGATTTTAATAGGATTTCGTGACTCATTTATCTTTGAAATCTCCGACTATAACGCCCTTACAAAAATCGATTATTTTTCTATATATTTTTTGAATATTTCAATCAGGCAGAGTGTTTTCCAAAGTTCAAATTCGCAAATGCAATATTTTTCCAACGTACATTGTAGGGAAATGTAATGAAAAATTAAATCGTAAAGGTGATGGTGTTGGCATTAAAACGGATGACTATGCAATGTGCGCTCCCAACAGGGCTTTCAATGAGCCCACTTGACTAAGCATTATATCCGGGATTTTTTTACATTCCCTGGAACAATATTAAATAGCACATGCTATCCAGATGAGTTATTTTAGGCGTTCATTTAAGCTTAAATAGATTGGATCCAAAAATATGCTTATCAATGAACATTACGCGGAATACGGCTGAACCCTCCTGCAGGATTGCCATATTGAAATTTTTAATGATAGCTTTTCAATCCCGAATAGATTTGAGCGACGAGATTGGATTAAAACCCAAGTTTGTTTACAACTCATAAATATTTGCCTCATGGAGCCTCCTCGCGGGACATCGGCACATTTTCGGCATATAATCCTGGATGGGGAGCAGAAATATCGAGTTTCGCTCAATGTCCTGCCGTCCACGGACCTCCCTCTATACAGAGAGCGATTTTAATACTATTAGATGGCCAAATATTGATTCTGGCTCGGAAACCTGATTAATTCGCGATCGGCCAGAGGAAGAGGAAAGAATACCGGGAGGGCGAGAGGAGTCTACGAAAAATTTAATTAAAACTTCAACGTCATAATAAATTGTAACAATGGTTGAAAGGCAATTCAATTTGTGTTAGCGAAGACTGTGGTATCAATCTATTTATCATGAAAAATGTACCGTGTGGTTTCGGTAAATTGCCGGACGAGGCGAGACCCCCGTGATTAATATATTTAAGGACGCAAATTAAATTAAATTTATAAGAACTCGTGCAGATCTTATCTCTTGCGAGCTTAAAAGCTGTTTAAAACAAATATTTTTACTGGAAAATTAATATAAACATGGCGCTAGAAAATATAACGAAACACGGAATGTACGAAAATCTAATTACGACTCCATTTAACAGCACTAAACGTTCAAAGTGTCCAACTGTTGGAACTTTTTTATCCAATTAGCTCTCAATGCGTTATCAATTTGTGATAATAACTTTCATCCTGCATTTACGGTAGGATACTGTATTTTGGACGCTTGTCTACTTCATTGGACGCAATGTTGAGAGCGTACATTCATTTATTTAGAATAAAAGTACATAATTCCTTTTGTAATATTATGAGGACCCAAAAATATTTGCATATTTAGAAAAATAAACCTCTAGACTAGAATTTCTTATTAATAACAAAAATCTATGTAGATTAAAGTGGATGTCAGTTTACTTATTTATAAGTTTATCGTTTATAAATGAATTTGTTTAGGACATATATATTTTTATGCCATTCATCCGATTGCGATGAAAATTTTGTGAGTTATTGGGCATGTATCCAAGAAGGTTTTTAAATTAGCAGAACCATTGTTTGTGTATGGATTTTGATTTGTAAGACGTTTAACGAATACACCATGTTGGCGCATATTGGTCTGGGAAAGTGAAGCGAGGGTGCAGGGTGGGAAGAGGTGGTTGAGCTTCGCTCACAGAAGAGCGGGGCTCAGTCGATCTTCAAGGCCCTTTTTATTTTTATTGTAGATTTTTAATTTTCGACATTACTATTAAAATTTTATTAAGATTTTTATATTGTTAAGAAGATATAAACAGTGTTTCGTAAGTAGTTTTTATTGTATTTGCTCAAATTGTGCAGTACCCATCCTACCCGATAGCACCCATCCTATTCGTTTTGCCATTGAGTTTTAAACGGGTTTGCATAACTTTTCAATTATTTGTCGTGGATCTGAATCGATTAAAGATTTTAATGCATCTTTATCAAAATTAAAAGATTTTCCCGTTCTCGCTTCATCCCTTAAGCTATTTTAAGCTGGACTTAAATTTCTGGAACCAATATTGGCATCTGCGGCCTGGCTTTTGTGGTATTTACATCCAAATACTTATTAGTGTCGGGTCTGTACAGTTTACCCTCAACATTATATACAATCTATTGTAAAAAAATAATGTTTAATAATACTTCTACATAAAAAAATATTTACGGAAATACTCTTTGGTCCCCCTAATATTATCAACTATTTATATTATTCATTTCAATATCTATAAACATTTTTAATAACAATGTTACTTTAACGTGTCAAACTGTCAACTTGTTCTTTAACAATCTATATTTGAAATATATTTGATATTTAGTTTAAATTCGAATCTATTTTTCTAAATATCAGACATTCCGATTTGCTTTTATTTTTAGTTATTAATACTTAATTAATATCGATCATATCCCATTACCCGCACCAACTATCCGATCCGCATGCATTCTCCATGTATAATTATTGGCATTGGTAAAATTTCATATATAAAAGAATCACTTTTAACAAAAAAATACAAATTCGCTTTGAATCCATAATCCAATGCTATAAGATCAAAGCCCATATTAATAATAAAATTTCGCCAAAATAATTATATCAATCTTTGCGATTTTCTTGGGTCTGTTTTTCATATTTTTTGACCTTCGCGTTCCGGGGACCTTCGGAATTTTCCAGCGAATTTAACGCCAAGAATTCAGACTGTTCTTGAATTTACATCTCACCTTAAACTTGAACTCCCATTAGCAAAGCCATCAGGTTTATTGAGAGAGATTAGGGCTTTTTCACTTTGAATGTTCCTAGTTTGAAAGGGAAGTCCTTATACGCAGATAAACTTGACTTGGGGGCTTCTTTTATTTGTTTAGCGAAAGAACATCCAGGCAACTTAATTAGTTTTCACTTTGCGGTCGACTTTTTCAGCGCCGAAAACATTGCAAATTCTCCGAGACGATAAAAAATTATGCCAAAAGCAATGTCGATAAATATTTCACTAGTTATTGTATTATGGGCAGCGATTGTTCGTCGAAGAGTATAATCTGTTAGACACTGAATTTGAGATAGCAATTAGCGTTTTGGGTTTCCGATTATTGGAAAGTTATGGTCGATGTGTCCGTTTATTGGTTGTTAATTGATACAAGTATTATGGCTTATGTGTTGTTGATTCGTCCTACTTTCCAAAAGTTATAATTGGTTATATAATTCGAATGCAATGGTTTAAACTTGCTTTTAATAGCTCAATAGCGTCGTTTATACTTCTCCAATATCAATCAATTTTTAACATAGGATATTACTTCGATTGGCCTTAAAGGGATGATTTATTTTATGAGTTGAAGGATTTCGGTTGGAAAATTGATATTATATATTATATCCCCGCATAAAATGGAAAACTTTCTTCCATTCTAATTAATTGCTTCGATTAATCGAGAAGGAGCGCTCGCAACCACGTTGACAAGAATAAATTATAATGGACTCTTCACAGCGCTTAAAGTAACGTCTCTAATCATCAATCATCTTAAGCTTCAATTTAATGATCTTAAATCAATATATCAGGTTTGGCTATTAGTTTCTATGCGGAAGCTCTAAAGGTCATTCATTCGTTCGACCTCCAAAGCGTTTTGGGGGTGGGTTATTTTAAAAATACGAATTGGTATAATGGTGTTATTGCAAATTTGATCATGACATAACTTAATTTGCAATCGATACTTAAACAGGTACTTTAATATGAAATATCCGATTTTATGCTGTTGTAAAAATGTGAACTAAAATTCGAATCTGTTAGCTGAAAGGGTTCATATAATTATAAATTTCACAAGAATATTTTCAACAAAAACAAAAAAGGTTTAGTAACGATCATACAATATATGAGAGAAATATGTGCGTTCGCCTTAGAGGCGTCATTCCACCCTTTTCAGAATAACCGGTGCTTCAGGGCGCACATTTAAAATAAGTTAGTTTCCCTGCCGCACTATGTTTAACCATTATTAAATTAATATTATATGTTGATTAATGATTTATTTCAGAATTGAAGATATTAGATTTTGAATTATACCATACTATAAATTAGTTTTTATTTAATTTACTCGGTTACAACTTCGATTGCTTAGAATGAGGATCTAAATGTAAAAGGTATTTAAGGATTGCTAATACAATGGATAATAGAAGAGTACAAGAACTAAAAGCAATTAAAAGGATCACGTAAATTTAATTTATTTCCAGCACCAGAGTTGCTGCTACTTTTTCATTTAAGACAATTAAGGATCGAATAGAAAAAAGCTTCTCTGTCTATTAGTCCTATTAAGGTTTAATGAGTCTGCATTTATCTCGAGAGGAGCTCGAAATACGTTGCTTCATCTGAAGAGGCAGCCCAACCAAGAAGTGGATCTAATTCATTAGCTCATACCTTCTTCAATATGACTCATCCAGCTGACATAAAAATCGGAGTCCCGAAACCCTAATTGACAGACTGGCAAATAGTCGGACAATCAGGGCAAAAATGGCGCACAGATTCCGTTCGATAAATTTTATTCGAGACCAACACATATAGAATCTTATGGAATAATAAAGCGAGGGAAAGTTAATCTAATAAACATACCTTTTGACCTAGCGCCCATACAATCGAGTTGAGTACGGTTGTTGTCCAAGAGAAAAAAATCGTGTCTTAACGTAACCACCGCCTGCGAAATAAGATCCGAACCGTAAAGTCGGCCAAGGAATAATTCATGATCCCCTTATCCCTTCGAGTTAAATATTTAGCAGTGTCGAGTGGTCCTTGAGACCTGGTGAGCTACCGTGGAATAGCTGCCGGGGATTCCCAAGTCGTTGCGTCTTACAGACCCCTCGAGGTTTGTCTCTATTCGATTTGTAGTTCCATTAAAATAACAATAAACTCGCTCTCGCACTCATTCTATTATATTATTAAATAACTGCAAATCGAAAATCGATCTCTACCCTCCTAATTTTTTAACCTTTACGTGCGAAACTCCATACATATGCATGAACAACCTGTAACACTTAATAGCTCCGAGCATTACCCCATCCTTCCTTCTCCAGTATATATTAACAAAATAACGTATTCATTCGAAAGTAAAATTAAAATAAACAACGTTAATAAAATATACATTTATGGCAAGTCTCGCTATAATTAAATTACAGTCAACCCTCATATAGCGTCGAGATAGGGGATACGCTATAGAAAATGAAACATCTTTAAAAAATTGGTACATTTTTAGTTTATTAACAAGTACAAGTGATTAACACGCACAAAGAATCATCGACCTATTTTTCCTATTGTTTACGTAAAAGATGCTGCAAACAAAATGAACGCTATAGGAGGGTGCACTGTAGTGCGATTTTTTTTTTCAATTTTAAATTATTCTGTACAGTTTTTCAGAAAGCATTTGGATGTAAAAATGACAAAGACTTAATTTTTGTTTGATTTCTCAACGTTTTAAATATATTCATATAGTTATATTTGAATTGTTGGTGTAGAAGCGAATTAGAAGATTTAGGCGTTATATAGGACTTCACTGTAGCTCGGCAACACCCCTACGAGGAAAGGGGGGCCTG
This sequence comes from Stenopsyche tienmushanensis, assembly GCA_008973525.1. Classification (NCBI taxonomy): domain Eukaryota; kingdom Metazoa; phylum Arthropoda; class Insecta; order Trichoptera; family Stenopsychidae; genus Stenopsyche; species Stenopsyche tienmushanensis. Next base: position 2,014,546 of record WACJ01000533.1, on the reverse strand, counting down.
GACTTTGTATTCCAGAAAGCCCTTTCCAGTAAAATCAACAATTCATCCAGGTGGCCCGCTGGGTGAGCGTTCTAAATGAAACTCGGATGGATGTATGATATAGACGAATTAGATGTAAGCCCTTCCTGTGAATGGATATTGAAAAGATCCTAATCAATGATCTTTGACAATGAAACACAAAATATGCTAGACAATCCCGCGTTTAGAAGTGAAACATTTGAACAGTAATTTTTTTTGCTAAAAGATTGCGCTGTGCGTTGTGTAATATATAATAAAATAGGGTTACTACTGGTGTAGTGGTTGCTTTATACTATGCACGGATGCGGCCACATTACAAACGATTCTCCTTCTTTTTTTGATTAACTGTTCGAAGTTTCACTTTTCATGACGTTAAACCAATTTGCCCTACCATGCGCATAGAAGTTTCAATTGAAAGAGGAAACGTATATTCTTTTAGAGTTTTTTAAATGTTTGAATGAAAAATAGTCATTTTACCGCTTGTCAAGCCACGTAGTTTAACGCATTCCACTTCATATTTGATTCAAAGATCACATTAATATCATCCGATTTCTAAATTGACCTCGACATACATTCAATATTAAAGACTGTCGATCTTCAATTTGTTTCGTAAAATCATTATTAAATAGATATATTTTAAGCTGGTTACGCAAAAGTTTCAATTCGATGGACCAATTTATATATACGATGGTCGAATTTATTGTTTAAGAAAAAAAATTAACACGTCTCGTGTCAAGCATATTTTTTTTAAAAAATGACCCATTATGCCATCATAAATTTTTTGTTATAAATTATGTATTTGTATATAGGGATGATAAATTTTAGCTTATTCTTTAATAAAATATTGTATACAATCTTATTTAGATTGGCAGACACCGGTGGCTGCCATGACGTATGTACAGATTGTAAACAATAGTTATACTTTTTGACTTGAATTTACAAAATATGGAAGAAGAGGTTATAAACATCAAACGCTTAAGGACTAAAAACATTATCTTGGAACGGTGGTCAATTCAAATATATACCTAAATTGTATGTATGGATAAAGCTTTCTTATATATTAATAAGTCATTAATTGGCCGCCATGGCGTATTGGAATCAATCGATGGCAGTCACCAGTGGTTGCCATAAAATATATAAAAAGTTTTAAGCAGTGTTCCAAGCAAGCGATTATATATAGAGCGATCCATCAATATATGATTGTGCAAAGAACAAACAGACAGACACACATTTAATTGCATGGTTTTTTGAAAATTGTGAAGCTTTACACCGTCGATATTATTATACCACCCTGTGGTTTCGGCATGAATAAGCAGCTAATTCGCAATATGAATTATTGAAGGCTTATCTCCGACAAGGGCACCTCTTGGCGAGACTCCCGCACCACAATTTGAGCGTCTTCCGTCACACATAAAAAGCTTCCAGGATATTTGCGATCCGGCGTGAAGTTATCGGAGTGTGAGAGGAACGATAGTTACGATTCTGTACTAGCCGAAGCAGAATGAAATGTGGCGACTGATTTTGGGGTCCATTTCGAATCGTCGAGGGGTGGTTTGGAACCCCTCCCCACTCGTACCGAATTTCAGTGCTATCGCATTTCTAGCACATGCGTACGAATAGCGTGACTTCTCATTTTCACTGAGTAAATATTTCGGTCCCTCGTTAATGAGGTCAACTCGAGCTGCGGACCTCTATGGGGTGACACTTGAGGACTGCTCATATGTGTTCGAGAGCCTTTTTGTCCTCGTATATATTATTCGGGGTTGTTTAAATAAGGAACTCCAAATATATTCCATAATCTGTACATACTTTCTATTGTCCAGGCTGAACAATAAGAACACCAATTAGAATTTATGTCGAAGTAATTTTCAATGGTTCCGAGCTGTCCGGGTTTCATTTTGACATGAAAACTTTGATTAACTGGGAAAACTTGAATTAAGATTAATTAGACCCAGCAGTCCAATAGTGTATCATAAGCATTGAAATAGGTCAATTAATTACTAAATCTTTTAAAGTTTTTTTTATATCAATTTCAATATTATTTTTAGTGTAATTTTGGGTGCGGCAGGGAAACTTCCTTATTTAAAACGCACACCCTGAAACTAAAACTATTTCAAAAAAAATGAAATGGCACTCATACAAAAGACCAAAATTCAATGATTTTTTTTAATTACAAATTTAAAAAAAAAATTAACTGAGATGTAATTGTGGACGTTTATCAAAATTTAAAAATATTGCATATACAATTTTTTTTTCATTTTTATATGAAACAAATTTTAATATTCAAATTAAATTTACTGCTGCAATTTAAAATCTCATTTATCAAAATTATTAAATAAATAATTCATAGCTTTTTAATATTTTCGATCTTACATTATAATATTATACTTATCGCTTTGTATTATTTTTATTTCAGGTACAATTTCATGCTTGAATCTACTCAGTCGCTCAACTTAAACATTGTAAGTATATTTTAAGTTATCCAAATTAAATTTACAATGTATAATCTACATATTTGATTTGCAAATGATTTTCTTGATTGAATCATCCCCTAAGTCTATAAAACTTGTCTCAATTCGAAAATATTTCATCATCTCCAATACACTGATTTGAGATCCAGATTTGAGATGCAAATATAAAAAAATAATAAAAAGCTCTAAATAGCATTCCGCGGAGCTCACCTGTGGTTATTTCGAGGGGCTTAATTCAAAAATTTGGTACGTTTTATCGATACGTCGAAGGTGTTTTATAGACTCTCAAATGTGGGTGCGTGACCGAGGATAAAAGATTTTATTTGCTCTTGAACTGGAATTGAATACGAAGCACCCAAAACAGAAATAAAATAGGAGCAAATTGTTGGAAGCACGTTTGATAACTGTAAGCAAAAGAAGGCTTTATGTCGAAAGCTCCCAGGACTCATCTCTTGTCTAGCATTGTTTATTTTTAGATATTGACTTTGTGCAGAAAAATATAATTTAGATTTTTCCACTCTCAGTTCTGGCGATTTTTCAGCTGAAAATTTCATCTGCCTAATTATGCACCCTGTCAATAATCGGGCTCGTATATATCAACGTCATTTGAGAGCCTTAAAACCGTCAGAGTGAATTAATATCAATCTGGGAGATGGAAGCATTTATCTCTTTTGAAATGGGACAATTAAGTTGTGGGATTTCAGGGAAAACTCCGGCTTTAAATCAATATGACCGCTATTTTTTCTCCATGTTTTGATGTCGAGACGTGTTGTGTTTGATGTTAATAACAATTGATAACACGGGCCTAAAGTTTATTCTAGAGTTACAATTGATTAGTTGTTTAAATATATACACAGACAACCCTCCTATAGCGTCCACTTCGTTTAGAACGTCTTTTACGCAGGCAATGGGTGAAATACGTAAGACCAATTTACCCTCCTGCGTATTAGTCATTTGCACTTTTAAACAAAATAAACATGTACAAATTTTGTATGGGTGCCTAACTTTCTATAGCGCTTTATTTCTATAGCGTGGTCCATATCTCAACGGTAGACTGTAAAGGGTAAATTTTGGGATGAAAAATAATGAAATGTTGACCATGTCACTTTAACAGCTGCCGTCGCCCACATCAATAAATTGCTCCTCGTGCATTATTTTTCTCCGCCTTTTATGTAAATTATCATATTATGATACTTATAACGATTTAAAAGATACTGTAGCGTATGATGCCCTACCTGACGCGCGGCGCGGTCCATAAACGATGGTCCCGACCAACGAAACGGCTGCGATGAACGACGGAACACGTAAAAGATTTCATAGAGGTTGAATTGATGTAGATACTGCATATGAACAATAAAATGCTAAATACCCGGCAGAACAATTATCCCACTGTTGAAGAAACAAGTGGCAAGCAAGCGAATGTACATGTTACGTAGCAAATGGGTGACGCTATGGGTGATTTGGTGATAGATACTTCGTCGAAGCATCTTCTCTGACTCCAAATTGGTCATCTTCACGAATATCCTCCCCAAACAGAGTCCAGAAGCGCAAAGAAAACCCCTCCCCTGCGCGAAGATATTCCCTCGTCGAGGAAGTCTGTGTCGAAGAACTGATCGTCCGAGGAGATCCTTCTATGTTGAGGTTTGGAAGACAACTCTCCTAGTACTGGGCGCCTTTTCTTTCCGAGATATCTTTTATTACGTTGATAGACTTGTAATTTTCCCAGGATTTCTTAATTTGCTTAGCTTAGTTATTTTTCTTTAGATTTTCAAATTCAGCTCTCTCTGGATATGCGCAGATGTAATTTATCAGATTAACAGCTACAACTATTTGGTAACATGTGGATTCACTGCGGACAGAAATGCAGACATGCAGACAACAAGAAAGATAATAAACGGATAGCCTTGACTGCGGGAAGAGGTATTTTTCCCGCTTGTTTGTAGGCTCGTGGCTGCTCTTCTTGCATTAAATAAACAAAAATATTAATATGATTGCTTTCTGCGAACATTCGACTAGTTCTTTCAGCTCGACATAATTTTATTAGAAATCCGCTTTATTATCGCTCAATATATCTCAAATAAAATATAATAAATATTAAGAAAATTGAAATTTGCAATTTAGAATATTTTTTATTGTTCGTCCATAAAAATATTTTATATTTTCTTATGTGTTTATGAGCTTTTATATATTTAGCTATTTATCAAATTCCCTGCGTGTTGCCCGGTCACCGCCAAAAAAAAACTCAAGTTGTTTAAGGAAAACAAATCTGAAATATTGCTCTAGGGGTGGATCTCCGCTTTGGGGTGAAGTCTACACCCCGCTCTTTTTTCTCTCAACTCAGTGAGCCCGGCATAGTGCTCAATTTGAAAATCTCCTTAAACCTTGCATTTCTCTTTTAATCTTGAACGATATCATTGGATAGGCTGTTTATGGAGGCAGTGTAGCGTTAAGCTCGCCAGCTTTCCAAGCCCGAGGCCCTAAAGCAGGCTGAGGTCTCATGGTTAATTAACTCGGCAAATTTGCTGAAAATATTTCTTTTTCATAGCCCACCGTATGCATTTTTATGAGAGAAACGGAAGAAATATGTAAATATTTCGATGGACGCTTTTTCATTTTCCCACCCCCGACTTTTTCTACGCTTCTCCGAACAGTGACAGAATAAAATTTGCATAGCTCCCTCGACTAGTATGGACTCTAATGTGTCCTTGCTAATGATCTTTTCCGTATATAAAACATGCTAGACAGTTGTTCCTGAAATTGTGTCTCTGAAAATGTTGCCATATTTTTCATTTTAATGATAAAAATAGTATCTCTTGGTGTACAATAGAATAATTTTATTTATAAAGCATATCATTTTTGATAGTGCCGTTAACAGAACTATTTTTATGTAGCTTATAAACGAGTTTTACTAAGACTATTTAATATTTATTTTCGATTCTATCATTATGAAAAATAGTACTAATAAAACTTTTTGTTTGCGAATAATTCCCTTTGTATTGTTCAACTATATTCACAGTGCTTCGTTTAGATCCATTTTGAGCTTATTACACATTGGCAATTTACAAAATATTTATATATGGATAAACACTAGATAGAGAAAAGTTTTTCTTCCGATAATGCCATATCTTATCGGATGTAGACGATCTACATGAGAGTCTTTATTGGAAACATATTTTTAGGTAATAAACATCTCCAAGGTTGCTTATCCCATATGGTAAGTTAATTCAGTATTATTTGAAATTCGACCTTAAGGTATATTAATTCAATATATTATTTTTTTTTAGATCAGGAAATTAAGGTTAAAACTGACTAAAGCCGATGATTAAAATATTAGGGAGACCCAAAATATTTCGGTATTTTGATTACCTTATGTTTGAGTCGTTTGTGTCCGGATACAGTGTTTAAAAACATCTTTATAAGTTAACTTTTTTGTAGAAACTGTTGTTAAACATTATTTTGCGTGAATTTTGTTGTTAGGGTTGAAACTATACCAAAAGACAGTAACACTCAAATAAATTGGTTGGAATGCTACGAAGACAGTTGCACTCAAAAATATTTATGTGAAATGAAACAGAGAGCTGAAGATCTGGTTCCAGAAATTAACTTGAAGAAATTGAAAGACTAAAACCCTAATTTAATACTGCGCAAATATATTTAAAACGAATAGGATGGGTGCTATGGGGTAGGATGGGTACAGCACGCTTTGATTGAGGACAACAAAAACGAGCGACAAAACACGTGCTATACCTTCTTGACAACTCCACAGAATAATCTATTTTTAATCCCAAAGAACCCCCAATTCCAACCCCTAAGCCTGGATTGACTATATAAAAGATTATTATGTGCTTGAAGTGGGATATGTGGGGAATAGTTCATTAAGCCTTAAAAAAACCGGATAAACTATAACTGCAAAAGTTTATTACCGACAGTTAGAAGTTTGCATCAATAATTAAAGAAAAAATGTCTTTATTTTTTTGACAAAAATGGAGCTGTGGAAATACATTTAATATCCTTTTTTTCTTCTAAACTGGAAAAATTGAATAAAAAGGGAACCAAAGTGATTGAAAGATGTGTTTAATGACCAAGGGAAATTATATTTTATAATTTTGCATATATTTTTTTATATTATTAAATTTGAACTCTTTTTTACTAAATACGCGAATATTATTGGGTCCTCCTAATATTAAAACTGTCGATCTCCCAAATTTGTTGATACAATGAAAATTTGTTCCACACTCTGTGTTTAAGCTCAAATATTTATAATGAGAGTCTAAAATTTCAATTACTATTCCAGTTCTAGACTCACATAATTATGTGAAAATATTAAAATAAATTAATTTCATTTAACTTTTTCAAATTATGATTATTCACTTTAAATAAAATTAGCAAAATGCTGCATATTTTTGTTTATACGCCTTTATCTGCTTGAGGGCAGGGCTACGATAAATACCCTATGTTAGTCATATGACGATTTATACTGATTAAAATTGAGACTACAAAAAACACAAAAAAGTATATTTTAAAGTCGCAGGATTCAAATTTCAACTATGCTTTATGAAATTATGCAAATTAAATTTATCAAAACGCAGAAAATATAGTTAATCTATAGTATATATTATTTAAAAAAAAAACTAATATTAATAGATTAATAATAAAAATATTTAAGTTCGTCCGTGTGAGGGCATCGTGCGTTTTATCATTAAGTATTTCACATAACGAAAAACTGGATTTTTAAAGGAAGCATTTTTTTGAATAGGAAATTACCCAGCGTTACCCCTAAAAGCAAGAGGGAGAAAAATTACCATGAAATTTATTTTCCGGCGTTGAAATGTCGATTCGAAAAGGAAATTTGTATTGAATTTTCCACTCATTGTGTTTTAAGCAAAAATGCTTTTAGGATTTAAGGATCCGCGTTTTTACATACGAAGGAAAACGCAGCGCCGCAAAGCCTTTTAAAACCTCTTCAAATATTTTCCGGGCCGTAATTAGACAGGGGTTAACCGGATTTCGTCGAATATGAATTGCTAAGCAACGAATTGCGGTCGGTGGGCGCAGGGTTAAATAAAATAAAGATTAGGCCATTTGCCCGCGAAAAAAAAACCATCGATTCACATCATTTACATGCATAAGTCGCTCTCTGGACGAGCTTAAGAATTAACATATTTATTTTTCAATTTTTCCAAAAGAGCTTTTAATAAGCGCCTTCGGGATAAGCCGACGAGAAATATTTTAATAAATTTAAATATCCTTAGTTTTGAAGCTTATCTTTCGTCTTAATGATGTAACATAATGAATTCGAGTGCTATGCCAAATTGTAACTCACCTTTTTCCAATTTAAAAAAAGATCTTTTTGTATTGTGTTCTGAGTTTTAGATTGACTTTGACGTTGAATGATTGAAATTATTTAATTTGATTTTAAAACATGAAGACGGATTTCAATAATACATCATTAACAATGAAAAATATTTTCATTGTTAAATTATCGGCAAAGACTTTTCAATACACCTAATATATAATAATTGGTAAAACAGATGAGCATGCGTGTAAATGCGTGCCTTACAAACTATCTTCAGATGATAGAAAATAGTTGATGAATATTTGTACTTCTTGACTTGACTTCTATAAAAGTTTCAGCCGGGATAAAATTGTTTGTCTCGGTAATTACTTTTACAGATCCGCAAAATTAAGATAAACCCTATTGGATTCATAATGAAATTCAATTTAATCGGATATTCCATAAACCAAAGTTGATGTCATCGAATTTGTACTAATCCTTCAAGCTCCAAAAACCGCACAAGTTCGCACAAAGATAAAGACGGAGAGCACAAAATTGATTAAGGATAGGCATGAAGATTTGATTTCATCACAGAGTATGATTCGATATTACATTTCGGCTCGAAATATTCCGTTGAATCCACGAGGCAAACGTGAATAATTGGTGTAATTTTTCATACGGCATTTGAGATTTTCCTTGCGTGCTTCATCGCCTCTTTATCAGCGAAATAATTTTCATCGCATTGCCGAGTAAATTGCATGGAAAGCCGGAAAAAATGGGTCACATTTTCTCACTTATGCGAATTAAACAAATGTCAGCTATTGCTAAGGAGGCCCATGCTTGACCTTCTTTCGGCGTAACTTGCTCGGAAGACTTTTTTTAATTCTCAAATATACAGTCGAGCTTAGTGAAACTTTTTAATTAATACTAGTCCTCTGCAGGCATGCAGCCTTTTTTTATTAAGGTTCAAAGTGTATTTGTATGCAGCAGTAAGGGTGAAAAAATTTCAATAGTGATTCTGCACATTAAGAAAGAAGTTTATTGCATCTAAACTGGAGAAAATTTTGATTTAAATTGCAATGTTCTTCTGCACAAAGAGGCGCTTGTAAATCCCAATTTAACTTTCTGCGAAGCAGATGTTGCAGGATAACTTATGTCTGTAATATTTTTCATTTTGTTTAAGTCTCATCGGATCATTAAAAGTTCTTCACGCCATTTCCCTGTTAATGCTCGGGATTTTACTATTTTTTTTTTTCATTGAGCTTACAATGGAATTCAGGACATATTCAAAACTTGCATGCAGAGATTCGAATGCTTTTTAAAAATAATAAATCAATACTTAACCGAACTTTTACTAATGCCTTGAATCCTTTCATTGTTATTGATTCCTTTAGATCGAATGTTACAATAATACAATTTCAAATCATCAATAACATTAAAATAATCAATAATGAATTCCACATACTATCGAAAAAAATATGTTATATATTTTTTAAGTTTCTATAGGTGGGATAGGGTAAATTAGCCTGAACGTCATGAAATAAAAACCCTCCCCTTTCTCCGATATGTCAAATTATTTATATGTCCTTCCTAATACAAATAGACACAGGACGTACATATATATAGTACATCACATATTAATAGATTGGCCTAATTTGTGATGTGTATAATATGTACAGATGTGATCGCGTGTCCATTATATGACATTCAGGCCTCTAATAGCCGTGGAGGAACATTTGAAGGGTTGCAAATATGTGGTGTATATAATTTGTCCAAATATGATGGATTATATTCCAAATTTAAAACAATGCATAAAATCAACTTTCATAGGCGCAGTAAGACAAATTGGCCCGAACGTCACGAAAAATGTAACGTCCTCTCTTCTCCGACAAGCCATTTTGCTTAGATGTTCGCTTTAAGACAAATAGACATAGGACGTATATAAATATATATATTATGTCGTGTATAATGTTTCAGGCCTCTATAGGATATAGAGAGCCATTTGAAGGACTACTAATATGCGATCTGTAAATATATATATATTGTAGATTGTGGCAGGGATACTATCATATTTTTAAGTTATCCATTTTCTAGACAATACACATCAAATAGTCACCGATTAAGTCCCGCTTTTTTGAATGGGTGCGAGTTTCAAATTAGGAAGTTTACCTGCTGCATCCTGTTGAGAATCTTCAAAGCTCGTCTATCTTAATGCATTGACCATAACGGAGCCGACCGTAATAATATGATTTTTAAAATTTATTTAAAAAAACTTTAAATGTCTCTCTGTAACAAAAAAAAAAAAAACTGATTTATCTTATACCGTTTGTGTTATTCATTTTTTAAAATTAGGTGGTTTCCCTGCTGCACCCTGTATTCTATAGCAAATTTAAAACAATGCATAAAGCTAAGAAGGTTTAACGAAGTATTCTACTCTAGATTTTTTTTTAGTTTAGACTTACCTTCTTTATATAATTTTCTATCGCTTTTATCAGATTTATTAAAAAAAAAATAATATTCTAAAAAAATAAGGTCAAAAAATGACTTTTTTTTTTAAATAGTCACTGTTTTGTAAAAAAAAGGTGAAGTAGTTTTCTTCAATTTTTTTAAAAATATTTTAATTTTAGATGACTAAAAGGGTTGGAATCGCTTCAACCAAGACACGTTTTTTTTAACCCATTACACTTTACCAGTCTATAACTTATTTAATTTTTTACATTTTTTGTATATTTAAAAAATGTCAATCTGATAAAAAATGTGTAATAAAAATATTTTTTTAAATTGGAAAAAAAAATCCAAAATGTCTAGACTAGAATATCTCATTACTTCTACCATCCTTTGATTTTTATATTGTGCAAAATTTTTCCAATTTTTATTACTTTAAAGAGTACAAGGGTATTTAAAAAGAAACTACAGCCAACCCTTCTATAGTGTCGACATTGGGACCATACTATAGAAGTAAAACGCTATAGAAAGTTTGGCACCCATACAAAATTTGTACGTGTTTAGTTTGTTAACAAATGCAATTGACGTTACGTATTTTATCCGTTGCTTGTATAAAAAACGTCGCAAACTAAGTGAACGCTATGGGAGGTTTAACTGTATTATGAAATTTGCAATATTCTCCAATCAAAGCCATCCCTTGTATAATTCTGAATACAATATATGATTCAAATAAATATATCACTATATTATGATCACGCTGAAAAATAGTTCAAAAGGCTCCTTTTCTCATCTTCAAATATATTTTCCTATTGAAAAATTAAGCATTTTCATCATTCTCTTTATTTGGAATCTAAATAAAGACGATCGGTGGGTTATTCATGGAACAATATCTTCTATTTGAAGCAGGTTCGCGTGCGTTTGACATCGGTTTTGTCCCGTGAGCCATTTTTGCGACTATAATTCAATTATATTAAGAGTCTATATCAAGGTAGTCGGCTTTTCTGGTATTAACCGTGAAATACAGATTCGAGATTTAGCCTTTGGTTGAGGTTAACATGGACGAGGATTAGGTCCAGCCTCCGTACAAGCCATGCCAGGTTTCCAAGCCATAAAGCAAGGCACGTTTGAGTGCCTCTATACACCGCGCTGCCTCTCCTTTATTTTCCAACTCATTTGTCTAAGAGGGTAAGATTAAAAGGGCTAAGTGCTAGCTCCGGAGATCTACCTACCTCTCTACATTAAACTTGTTTAGTGAATAAACTGTGAAAACTTCCCGCCGAGAGACTGTGACGTCGAGACTACACCTACACTCGTCTCAAACTACACAGGCAAATATTTGCCTTGTCCATTTCACTTACGAGAAGAAACTTTCAGCAGGGAAAAAAGAAACAGGCAGACGGCTAGCTCATTAATAAGACACACTTTTCAAGCAACTAGGGACGATGTTAATTCGAGAACTCTTCGCATGCTCGACAAAAACCTTAAACTTTCATCCATCGTGGTACAATGTACAATTTAAATGTTGGGCAGTTTAAATTAGTTCCGACGTAGGGGTACAGAAAATATTCAATCAATTATTTCAATTTCAACCTTACCCTAACTTCTATTTAACTCTATACCGTATCTGTTAAAAATGTCATTAACTCTCTCCAATCTTATGTTTTTTCGATGTTGTTCCGATGGTTTTATATGTCGAGTGTGGATTGATATGTTATATATACATTTAGTATGTATAAATTTTAAATGTTCGAGTGTTACGGCAAATTATATTAAAAACATAGTTTAGCGTCTATGTATCGCCACGCCGCATTTTTGTCGAAAATTTCTCGCAAAAATATAGAAAACCAAACAGATATATGTACAAGAATGTTTATATGTGTCCAACCGGTCCACTTTTCGAACCGCTGACACAACGAATGAGCGCCCCCAATAGAATATAAACAGCGCTGTAAGGATGTTTCAATAGAATGTTTGATGATGTTTTACAGCAATAAAGCCGAATTTTTGCGTTGATTCATAACCATGGATGAAACATGGATCCATCACTTGATACTTGACAGACATTAGAGACGAGTATTATTCTTCTTACTGTAAACAGGGTATCAAATGGGAAAAATATATTGAGCTAAATCAGAATCATATCAGATCCCCGTAATGTGTTAATAAGTGTAAATTAAATTTATTACCATTTCGATATCTTGTATTCCAGAATGAATGCTCTATCGATCTGCAAATATTTTAATCCATTAATATTAATATATCCTATTGATTATCTCAATCCAGCATTATTCTGATAATGTAGATTTAGAGTTGGATTTACGACAATAGATAACATCCCAATTTAACTATGCGTTATATAGATGATATGCATAAAATATCGAGTGTATTCGAGACTATTATCGTATTTTTATATACAAAATCACCATAAACCATCGCTCACAATTGATTTTGTTGATAAAATGGAATTGCGCAAATTCATTCGCTGTTGTTCGTGGATAATTCATGTGGTTTCCAGACATCCATTCTGTTTATCTTGCCAATTAGTTTTGAATGGATCTCTACTGTAGTCCATGGAGTTAAAAGTTTATGTTATAATTCTGCGATGGATTTGCGATTTGAATCAGATTCAACTAGTGTGAGTAAGTCACTATCGAAATTTACTTTAGGCTTTCGAAAGCAGCTTTGATATTTGTTGGATTTTAACACTTCATTGGATCATTAATCATTTTGGTTTTAACAGTTACCTTCTTGCCGAAGTCAAAAAAAAAACCAAGCAAAGAATATTTAATATGGCTTCATCAGCTCTGAGCTTGAATATTTTACCCGCAACAATTAAAGCTATACTAATAAACACAAACATGTCTTCTATTATTGTATCTGAACAAATTTGTAAGAAATTGTATTAGGAATTATAATAGGAAATTCATATAAATATGAATTAATTCGTTGATGAATGGATAACATGATCCCAATGAGAGGCATTACAATCTCTCAAGGAGAGAGGAGTTTTAATATCTTCAACAAATCCAAAATATGATGTGACTGGAAGTCATTGGTAATGCAAGATTATCATCATAAGAATCATTATTATATAGTTGGCTATGATTTTAATGTATTTTAAGCTTATTTTCTTACTATCCATTATAACATAAATGATCAATGAAAATTCATATTTTAAGCAATTTATGTTACAAGCTAAATTTGGGATCTTGATTCGATTTTCTTATTATTTTAATAGATGCAATCTTAAGAAGCACATAGTAAAGGAACAAAAAATATCTGTTGATGATGATTTTGAAAAAAGTAACGATCTTGACGATCTTAGTTATAAAAAAAATTCGCAACAAATTTTCACAGCAACTCACCAGAATCGCATCACGTAGGTGTCCATACAAAAAAAATATAGTCATTTGGCCGAATGATTTTTGCATCGGGAATAATTTATCCCGTCATGTAAAGCATTCACGCTAATTAATATTTTGGCATTAAATTAATAGTCGGATGGCTAATTAAGAGATCGACCAATTTTACATCTGAATTGCGCTGCAGAATGCTAAGTGATCAAAGGCCATCGATAACGAGTATCCATTCGAATACATTCGGATAATTTTGCACACAAATTAGTAGACCTCATTTAATTTTGATTAACTGTGAAAAAAATGCATAATTTGATGCGAAATTGGAAGGCGAACATCCAATCTCAATGTCAAATCAAGAGTGTGAGAGATGTTAGTCACTTATGTAAATTAGTGTCTGGGGGTGCTTCCGTGTTGGTACAGATCAAAGAAGATTCTGGGTATGCATTTATGACCAAAAATTCCGCAAAAAACCCTAAACGCCTTAAAAGAGGAGCCACAAGTTCTGCATGCCCAATCGGTCCGTCTTTCAGATCGCTGACACGACGAATGAATGCTTCACGATCGGACGCCATGCCCGAACATATTCCTAGAATGATATAAAGGAGCAATCAAAACAATGAAATAAAAGGGGAAAATCGGCTCCAAATAAGGCAAAGACAATTCCATCTTCAGGTTTTTGAGATATGGATGGAAAATTTTTATATAAATTATCTTCAAAAGGGAAAACAATCAACGGTTTTAATGAATGTTCGAATTGCTTCTAGATGAACCCAATTCGCTAAATTCAGCCCTCTTGAATTATTTTATTTTTTCAAACATGAAAAATGGTTCATTTGTAAAAAAATTGTTAACGGTGAAGAGTGAGCTATCAACCATCGATGGTTGATGGCTTAAAAGTTATTGAACACCGCTGATAAAAGATAATATTTTAAGAAATAAAGATTTTTGTGTTTTCTGATTAGCCCGGGTACTTCTCGAACTATCCTCGTTAAATCTTTATGAATTTTGGTCTCTTTTGAATTTAATTATATCTAAACAATTTTATCTATTTCTTTAAAACATAAGGATTTCCCTTTGTTGGTGGGATTATTCACAAAGGGCAATGTTCTGGTAGCCCTTTCAGCTAATAATTAGAACTCCGCTCGTGTATTTAACAACAAAAGGTCAATTCATATAACAAAGTTAAAGCCAATTTGTATGATTCGAGAATATAAATACCTCTTAACTACTCTACTTGTACACTATATGAGTTGCGAAAGCCCCACATTAAAACCAACTCGACAAACTCTACTTAACCACCAAGCACACAAGTATCATTCTATTTTCGTTACATTGATATTAATAAATACGATTTTGTGTGTGGAAATATTCGCATGTTTGACTTTCAAGCTTATGAATCGATGATGTTAATTGAATATCGACGAAGGATTTTAAATTCGGCGTAGAATATGCGCTTGTGTCTTTCACGGATCATATTACCGACTAAGTCTCTGCTCATTGAATTTAAATGAGGTAGAGGAGCCAAGGAAAGGGATTTGAAACAATATCCTTCCATTATGTAACACGTGTGATCAAAGTTGTGAGAAGTAAGTGAGTTGGAGCTTATTGACTTAATAAGACCCGATGCGGATCCCACGTGTATAACCGAATTTGCTGTACAGATAATTTTCATATAAATCCATCAGAGTTAATGGAATTAAAAATTAAGGATACGGCAGACGAGACGTGATTTTTGAGCCTGATGAAAATTTAGCGAACAACAAGGACAAAAGTATTAAAAAACTTCGGAGGAAGTTTGCGTATTTTTTTGCGCGAAATGTATTCCGATGGTATTCTCGAAAAGTTTACTAACACTTTTGCGACTTAAAATAAGTTGTAACGTCGAAATATGATATTTGAATGTATTTAGAACTGTTCTTCTAACTTAGATAAGAGTTTTAAAAAAGTTCTTTCCCCAACGTGTATTGTCGAGTTTTCAACCGAAGGTGTGTATTGTATTGAGGTATTTTGCGTATTTTATGGAATAAAAGATTACCTCACATCGAAAAGATGTTCATTTTTACAGAAAAAGGGATTAGTATTACTATGTATGAAATCTTACATGTTTTTTTAATAGTCAAGCGCTCTCTAGACTTGTTTGAATCTAGTTTGAATCTTATTGACAAAATGAACATAATTAATGGATATCCAATTAATTTACAAACGAATGCATAATACCAGCCTTTAATATTAAAACCGGATTTTAGCTATTATGAAGATGAAAAAATCGATCTTTTTTATTGCATTTTTTCAAAGATTAAAGTATTAAAAATACATTCTCAAAAGAATTTTTTTAAAATTTCAATTATTTTAAGAGTTTTAGCTATTTTGGTGAAATAGCAACTATGTCGATCCAACCAGAATGAAATCTTTATACGCGCTTTTCTCGAAATTACTTTTTTCAACATGGTTGACATGATATCTCAAGTTTTAATTATATGATTTACTTTAATTATAATATTATATTTTTTGTATATAAACTTCTATCGTCCCTACCAGATTTATGATAAAATTTTATTCCAAACTATTAAAAAAAAAATTAAAACTGAAAAAATATGACTATTTTTTAAACATTTGCCATTTTGCGAAAAACAAAATCTTTTATTTTTGATGACTAAAAGGGCTGAAATTGTATCAACCAGAAAACGACCTTTTTATACCCTACACTACACTGGTAAAGACCAGCCTACAACTTTTTTTAACTTGTTTCATTGTTGTCAAAGTTGGAAAACGCCCAAAATTTGCGCCTTTAGAATAAAATACTCTCTTTTTTTAATTTAAGAACTTGATAATGGTTTTTAATTTATATCCATTCCAATCCTAAAACCTGGATTTACCACATAACAGATATGTTTATATGTTTAATAGGATATCTAAGGAATCATCAAAAAAGTTGTAATAAAATAAAAGTGTAAAAACAACAAAAAAAATTCCTTTCAAACGTAGTAAAGAACGAAAATTATATTAGGGATATCGAAAAATATTCGCGTATTTAGGGATCTTATTTTTTGTTTGTGTCCCAGAAACAATTTGCATTGGAATGCTACAAAAGCCATTAAAACACTCAAATATGTTTATGATGAAGTGAAAATAGTCCTTTGATGCCAATATTAGTTCCATAAATTTAAATCGAGCAATAGAATATTAAGGGATGAAGCAGAGAAAAGGAATAATAAAGTCAAAGTCAGCCACGCTAAATAATCGAATAGTTATGCAAATACGTTTAAAACTCAACGACAAAATGAATAGGATGGGTATTATCGAATAGGATAGGTACTACACACGTTGATAACATCCATTTTTTTTTTGTTTTTGATAAATTTAATCTTTTATACTAAATACGCGAATACTTTTGGATACCCTTAATATTCTTAATGATATCATATAATTACATCAGTGCTCTCCACATATCATAATTTATCAAATTATCCTAAATATAGAACACTATTATCATCGTATCAAAAGTCTTTGTCTTACATCATCAAATTAATCTGATTTTGTCACATCTCTATATTTGGAAAACCTCAATCTGTAAAACGACTCCGTTAGTCTTGTGGCATAATGAACATATAATTTGATTTTGTAATTTTATTCTCATATTAATACTCTCTCATACTATACATCGGATGTATATTTCAGTAATATTTTCATGCAATGTTCTCATTTTTATGAATATCCCGATGTATTCATTCCAAAAGCAATTACTGTAGGAAGATTGCGTATCAGATTCGCCTTGTATCGGTTCGAGCGGAACTACATGAGTATAGATCTTGTTATTTAAATTGCTACAACTTGCCAACACTCGATGCACATCCTTCTTTATTCCAAATTGTAGACCCGGAGAGAGAGAAATCGAATACTTTTGGCCTCAAATATTTATTCAGATCTCGAGCAAATGCGATGCCAAGTATTCAAATAATATGATGACATTTTGCCCAGTCGGCGAACTTTGATTTTTGGGGCGAAATCCAGAAGCATGCGTCGGGATTTTCTTTCTCGGCGACAATACAAAGTGATGATTAAAGAGACCGTAATTAATTGTTTCTTTTTACTTTGTCTAATATCGGGCGGTACGGTCGAAGCTGGAGGCTGTATACAATTCCGGAAGTTTGAAATATTTTACGCTTTGAGGTTTTACCGTTTCCTGGAAGAGTCTATTTTCAGAGAAAGTTTCTGCCGCCACCGCTGCCTGCGAGTAAATTTTCTTTGAGCAAACTGTTCTTGGGATAATTTTTCTAAGGCATAATTTTTGAATACGTATCGCGAAATGTTAGGGGGTGAAATTAACACTGGCAAGCCACTCGAGTCCGTTAGCTTTAAATATTATCTTTTGTGGCAAAAAATTCTGCAAATCCTATGAATATTTTTCTTAAATTATTAAAAGCTTAAAAATAATTATTTAAAATCACTATACTTCAATTTGCACCACTTAATTTAGAACTACAATGGAGTCAAAAGTCGACGACATATACTACTTAGTATATGAGATTGTTTACACCGTTTCAATATTGTTTTAAATATATATTTCTTAATCATATAATATTAAACATATTGTCTAAACGACTTTAAAAATATCCAAGCGAGAGCCCAAAATGTTATTATAATATTTTTTTATGCTTAATTCTATTTATTAGATGTATTAATAAGTCTTTTCCGATTTCGATTGACGCCTGTTTACACTCAATTTGTATCCAGACACAGTAAAAAATTATCTCTGAAAGTCCATGGACCCCCGAGAGTACCGCGAAGACATTACTGGGGGTCCGCGAAAATATAAAAAAAACATGTATCCTTAGTTCAACCAAATATTTTCGAGCAAAACTTGAGATGGGTCCCCCCCAAAAAAAGGAATATTCACGAGGGGGTCCGCGAAAAAAAATTGTCTAAGAGGGGGTCCGCGAACTACGTAAGTTTAAAAATCGCTACTCTAGAAGATAATTGCTTTCGAGACGCAATTGAAATTGAAAATCATATTTTTACATATTTCAACTTAAAACCAGAAGAAATTATCAAAAAAGGAATTGGAAAAATCACAAATCTGTATAAAATGATAGGTAGTAATAAAGGAAATTATGTTTAATAAGATTTTGTAAATAAAAATGAAAAATATTAATTAACTCTTTCAGTTGTTAAACTTATCGGCAAAGAATTTTCAGTACACCTAATGTATAATAATTGGTAAAGAATATGAGAATTTGCGTTGTTATTAAAATTGAAGACACGCATATAAATTTGTATTTCGTTCTTTCCAAAACATTTGCATTTATATCGGTAGTGCCAAAAATACGCGCCGTTTTTAAACTTCTAGTAAGAAAAGTTATAAAAAATAAGGGGCATAAGTTTTTAATGGTTTTTTACTGTGCGCTTTAAAACAGTCATCATTTAGTTTGTTTTGACCAGTCTTGCTGTTTGAATGTATACAGTTTTCGCAGAAAAGGTCCGAAAGTAGTTTGCAAAGCTTCGAACGGTCAATTTTTTGTCGCTAGTTGAGTCAGGACGTGGGATTAAAATCTCTAATTAAATTTAAAAACGTTGAATGGGAGTTACTATTACATCCGCCTTATTATCCTGATCTCGTTCCTTTGAAAAAAATATTATTTTGGAGGATATAAAAGCTGCCTTTCTTCGTTTTTTGCTTCTAAACCAAATAATTTTTACAACGGGAGAATTCAAAAATTGTGAACCAGTTTGCAAATTTTAATCAAATTTTTGATCAAACTCGGGTTATTTTTCTCTTACACCCATAAAAAAATATTATATATTTTTAACGACATTTTTATTTTATTCATTTAAATCATATTTAATTTATTAAGGGATGTGGTGTTTTTTGGAGCGTTACGATTTATATCTTCGTTTGCCCCATTATTTACAAAAGAATCTTAATGACAGACTCAATGCAGACTTGTTCACTCTGGCAGTCGCTTATTTTCTCCGTCTGCAGAATCGCGTTTCCATTGCAAACATAAATTTTCCAGACCACACCTCCCAAAGAAGTTATCTGGAAAGTTTCCATCGTCTCCGAGGAAACTGAATTAGTCAAATTACTGTCAATAGAAGAGCCTGAATAGAGTTAACACCCGTGGGGTTATATTGAGCTGCTACACCGTCCCTGAAGACCATTTAACTAATATAATTAGCGGGAAACCGTCCTATTATTGAAGCAAATATTTTTTTTAATATCATTTTTAGAAGACAAATTTGAGTGCTTACATAAAGATCGTTTGCCTAATTGGATCAATTCTTTGTATTAAACGACCGAATAAACTAGATAGGATAAATGGGGAAACTTTTTCGTTGGCCCAAAGCCAGTTGTATTATCAACAATTGGTAAATTTTTATCTGAAGATGAATCTTGTTTATGGCTAAGCTAATGTAATATTTTCAGTTTTATTTTATTTTAAGACAATACAAAATTATCTGTTAATGGAAAACACATATATCAAAATGTTTCCGTTCATCTTCTTTCCGCGTAGATCGTTGATTGATGAATTGCAAGACGATACTCTCCGAGTACGAATGCCCGTCTTCCAAATCAACAGGTCCCTTCTTTTTCTTCCTGGTGCTCAATTAAGGTTTTTCATTTCCTATTGATGGCTGAAAAGCCTCCCTGCCCGCAAATCAATCAATCCCTTATCTCCCTAGGATAAATCTTGTCAAATGATCGGACGCTTTTCTTAGATAGATAATGGGTTTTATCTCGCGTCCGGAACGAACTCGTAATCCTCGCGTGAAATCCCCTACAAAGGCTTTTATTCCCCAAAAAAATAAATAAAATATTTTTTGTAATAAAACAGAATTTTTATGACGAAATACAAAAGGGAGATGTCGTAGCGTGTTCTGCGTCCGTCTTTGTTCGTCCTCCGGGAACAATATGATAAATTTCATTTTGAAGGATCTAATATTGCTTTATTAACATTTTACACAAAGGACGTTTAGAAGTATAGATTTGAGGTCGCGGTATATATGTATATTTTAATGAAAAAATAAACGTGAATGAGCTCGTTTAAAGCATATGCCAAATTGTCAAAGTCTAAATATTCAATTTTATATGATCAAACATAATAACTATCAACATTCAGTAAAGGCAGATTATTAACATGTTCAAGAACATAAATTTGATCGATGCTTTTTATTTCAAAAAATTATAAAATGAATAAATTAACAATTGCCTTTTATGCTAAAATATCGTGCTAGACACGTATCAACAAATTTGAATCAACTATAAAAATAAAAATCAACGCAATGGTATGCTCTTTGGTGTTGGGGTTACCATGTAAGATAGTCAGTTTTCTGATATTCATCATAAAGGGTAGATTTTGTAAAGGTGTAATGAAATTCGGATAATTACCCCATTGCAGTTCAGTACACGAGACTTTAATAGGCTCCATTCAAGGTTATAAACAAAATTTCTCAGAGTGATGCTTTTGGCATACCAAATCAAACGAAAACAATTCTTAAAATACTACGATAACTAGGGTATAAAATAGATGTTTCTTGACATTTTCAATAAATATAAAAAAAATAAAAAAATAATAGTTATATGCTGGTAAAGTATAAGGGGTAAAAAAGAGAGCGTGTCCTGGTTGATACGATTTCAACCTTTATGGTCACTTAGAATATAAAAAAATATATGATTTTAATTATTAAAAATATCGCTATAGTTCCTACCTCAAATTAATTTTCACAAAATGGTCACTGTTTAAAAAAAAACGGTTTTTTTGCCTTATTTTTTCACATTTTTATTTTTTTTAAATAATTAAAAACAGTTTTTGTATAAATCTGATAGCAGCAACTTCATAAATGAGTTTTGGAAATTTCTTTGGAAGATATAATCTTAAAATTCTAAGCTTTGAAAATATGCAAAAAAAATTAAATCATTTTTTTCAACATCCTATATTAGACTACCGTCATAAGTCTTCGTTTAGCCAGAGCCTGTTAAGTCTTGGAATTCGACTGATCGTCTTGATGTTCTTGAGAGTCTTTGATCTCTTGTGTTCGTTATCTTCGTGTAATGAAAAAGATCTGAAGTCAACAGTGGTATTTTTTTATCCTTATCTCCCTTGTGTGTAAATTTCTTCTACGATCCGATAGGGAACGTACTCGGAGAGACCGTCTGGAAGCATAAGTGCCGAGCCGAGTGCGATTTTGAATATGGTTATTATAACGGGACATTCAGATTATTTTTGAGCAATACGAATTTTAATTTTCAGGGTCTTCAATTTTCAATTTCAAGGGTAAAATTGTATCATCGAGCAGAAGAGTTTATTTATTAGATTCAGTTTAATTTTTAAGGTAATAACCCAAATCTTCCCAAAAAAAAAGAAAAATTGTATTAACATTTATCCTTGAGTTTCTAATAATATTTATAGCTAACAGATGTCATTGATGGTATTAAAACAGGGTGCGACAGGGAAACTTCTTTAATTTAAATATGCACTCTGAAGCTACAGTTATTTTGAAAATAATAAAATGGCACTGTTTTCAAAGAACTAGACTTACATTTTTTTATTATGTAAATTTAATAGTGATCATGTGATGAATAAGGGAGAAGTACGCGTTCGCCTTAGAGGCGTATCTTGTAAGATAATATAATAATAATACAATGCAGTTTTTTGCTTATATTTTAGTTGAATAAAGAGTTCTAATTAAACTGAATGAATTTTTCAGTGTATTTTATAGTCATTTTTTAAATTGATCTCTCCAATATTAAAAGTTTGTATCATATTTGAGCAGCTACAATATGAGTTGACGTCTTTGTGTCACAATATTTGTAGATTCTCTAATACCGACCGTACAATATCATATAAAAAGGGAATAAAGAGCGATAAAGCCGATATATCGGGAATGCGATATTAAAACCCTTCTCTTAGTTGAGAGTGGCGCATTGCCCGACCGTAAAATTGTTGCCTTTTTTCCTATTTTTCAATAAAACAGCATGTCTGGTGTCTTCTCCTTCCTTTGCTGGATGCTAAGCATCTGGCGCCCCGGGCAAAAAATCCATCGGGCCGCAAAAACCGGCCATACCGCGTCTTCTGGAGAGCGAGACTTCTTGTCGGAGTTTTTTCCAGCCCTCCCGATTCTTGCCTCTCCTCCGTCTCTATTATGCCATTTATTTCTACGCCCCGACGAGAATGAAAATAATAAATTCATCAGTGAGTATACATTCGAGGGCGTATATAATTACAAGCGATCGAAGAATGCTTTTTCGTTCGTCTAGCAGCCGTTGCCCGGAGGCCTCGATCGTTTGAGTTGATGTTTGTATTTTGCAAAATTTATATACAGCTTTGATTCGCCATGATTGTTATAGTTTGAGTGAATTTTGATATTGCGTAGTAAATAAATATTTGCCATTGAAAAATAATGCGAAGTTGCGATGCGGTGGGGGAGCTCTGTTTAGGGGTATAAGTTCGGACATTCAACCCCCGACGCCCGAACGGCGTTCGTTCGGTCCGTCTTCAGCGAGTTTGATACGTTGGACAAGAGTTGTTGATTTCTCATGGGGAAACGTCGATGTTAAAATGCCTTCAGAAACTATGAGTATCAAATTTCAGGATACTTCATTGCTTTTGATTTTAGTAAAAAGGTTGGAGCAACATTGGACGTGTTCGATACGCCGGCTGCAATTCAATTTGTTGAAGCGGAAATTGGCTTCCCATATAATATCAAATGAAAATAAATAGCATTTCTTGCACCAATATATTTTATATAAAAAGTTGCAATATAATATTTCTATTAATATTAAATTTCATAGTTATTTCCTCATTTTATTAAGCAATAGATAAATGCAAAATTTTCTTGTGGTAAACCGAAAAAACATATATACGCTTTTACGTCTCACGGAAAACCGCATAAAAAGAGATATGAAGCTCATATAGAATTATGATATAGCTACAAAGATATAACCGCGTAAATTTGTTTCTGCGCTTATAAAATATTTGGAATATTTAAAACCTTATTCCCATAGTTATTAAATTTTTAAATCGAAAATTAATAATATCACAATAAACCTTTCTTAACCCTTTTAACGTAGAACAGCGATATATCGTCATTAGCAATACTTCCAAAAAGTGCCAACGACGATATATCGTTGCGTATGCGTTGGCATCCTAGTTTCTTTTAATAGATAGATATATTTTGAAGATGCAATAATATGCACAATTGCAATAGTACAAGGGTCATTTAGAACAGAGGTATCAAACTCGCGGCCCGCGGTCCACAGTGAATATTTTAGCGGCCTAAAAATACGTGCATAATGGTCTAGGATACCTCAAACTTGTATAAAAAAATAAACTTAGGTTTGTAACATATTTTTGTTTGCGACGTAAACATAAATTATTTTATCTTGGCCCACATTAGCCTTTGAGTTTAACCCATCTGATCTAGAAAGTATGGTTACAGGGACTGCTGAGGCTGAGAAGATTTTTTTGTTTGGAAGTTGGCACACGTGGAGTATAGGGAGATCTTAAAGGTCAGTTTGTTTAATTTAGCGGGTTTGTCGGCCATTTTGTTCGGTCACAATAAATTCTTCCGATGGAGAGATCGTCACGCACTCTCACCACCTCTTGTTCGTGCGAAATCCACGCGGTTATCCGTTTTATTATTTTTATTTTGCAGAACAATACCATCGCAAATATTCATCAGAAGCTCGTGGAAGTTTATGTAAGTGATATAATGAATCAGATCATAATCAGAATCAAAATCAGAATCAAGATCAGAATCAATGAATCAGAATGTTTATACAGGGACGTTTTGAACCGTTTTGCACAGGAGGCAGAAGCTTTTCTGGAATCTATGAGACGTTGGTGTACCACTACACCCCAGAATTCAAAAGACAATCAAAAAAGAGCTGGCGGTGAAGGTCTGTAACATTGGCTTACAAAAGCTGGTGCCTCGACAACGGAAATGTCTCAAGATCGAGCTTATTTGTTGAATTTCTATTAAATATAAACATATTTCGATGTTGCATAAATGTTGTAACCTTATTTTCTGGATGACTCTCGTAAGTTGAAGTATAATTGTCGTAATTTATTGGAAAGATGAGAGCCAATTAATACTGTCGTTTATTTTATGATTTATCAAAATTGAAGAAGTAAAATATTATAACAACAATACTATAAATTTGAGTTATATGTAATCCCGAAAAAATGTCAATTACTTCGTGGAAATTTTAATAGTCTTATCCATTTATTGCTTCATATTTAGAAGATAATTTTAAAATAATACCATTCCATAATTTCTAGTTGCAAATTTTCAATAATGGGTCTTAAAAGTAGCAATAACTTCCTTGTATATTTAATGCAAGTTACTAATAGTGGTAGAAAGTAAACATATAATATTTATGTTTGCATGTAAATCTTTAATATATTAATATTCTAAAAGCAAGACTATATCCAGTCCATAAACGCTTATATTTATCATATATAAATGTATTTTATAGCATCTAGTGGATATCTTCTTATCTATTTTTCCATTGACAAAGTCACCAATGGAATATTTCCTTGGCAAAGTGTCCAGACCACAAGGAATATTATTATGTTGAAATTTCCATACATTTTGAATACCCAAGATATTTCAGAGTATCCTCGGTTTATTGAAAGTCATGTTCATGCGATGTTGATAGGTAATTCTTCCTGAAAGATTTCGCGATGTCTACATTTCCTTGTATTTTTTGTCGTTTTATTTGCCATAGCACGTATCAATATTGTAACTTTTTGCGGGCGTTTATTTGGATATAGTATGGGAGCAGAGTGAAATTTAGAGGCAGTCAGGGGCTGCCACCCCAATGCTCGTATCTATAGTTTCACTCAGATAGAGTGCACGAAGGGAACCTGTAATTCTCCCATCGAAACAAATATATCTCTTTCGCCTGCCGGAATTTCGCACGTTCGTGCGACAAAAGCTTTTGCAGTTTTGCTGAGTATACGCAAAAGATAAAATATTCTTTACCTGCCCTGCAAAAATTGGATGTGTTCCAGGTGGTTAAGCATTGTCAAAGCCTTTTATAGGCGCCATACGTCACCGGGACTGAGAATTTAACATGCCCCCGGGCTGAGCGGGAGTATATATTTTAATAAGCGAAGGAACATTTTTTATAAAAAAAACAACGCATTTTTAAAAAGTTTAGGGATCGTGCTCCGACAAATACACCCCTGGGCGAGATCTTATTAGCATAATGATGCCACTTTGCCGCCACAAGAGGTGCACGACATATTCATGAATTTTATTATGAAATTTATGATTTTAAGTGACTGGTAACGCGGACATGACTGTTATGAAAATGGTCGCCCTGTGTAATAACACCTAATTTAGTTTGGCTTAGGTTTTTCGTCAAATTGAATTGTTTTCTTTGCAAAATATCATTCGACTGATTTTAATTCCATAATGTTTTGTTACGTATAGTCATGCAATTTATATTAGTAGGACCCGAAAGTATTCGAAAATGTTGACACTTTATGTTTGAGCTCAGTTTGTGTCCAGCACAGTGGTAGCGGTGAAGTGGTAACTTACCAATACTGGTTCCAGAAATTTAAATTGGGCAATATAAACTTAAGGGATGAACTGAGAATGGGAGGACCTTCGAATTTTAATGACTATGTACTAAAAACCCTAATCGTCTGACTCGACACAACAAATAATTGAGGAGTTATTGCAAAGACTAGGATCCCATTGGGACCATTTAAAACTTATCGGCAAATCGAATAGAATGGGTGTTATGAGGTAGAATGGGTACTACACGCCTTGGCCAAAAACAACGAAAAAAATCATTAATTTTAGGCTTGAACTCAATTTTTAAGGCAATCTCTATTGTATCATTTTAATAAATAAAATTATAGAAGACTAAAATTCAAAGAGAAAATTTCTCAAACAAAGAGTCCCCAACTGCGAGACTCTGATGGTGACATACCCCTTCCCTGAACATGGACAAGGCAATATTATAATTAGCCAGTATAATACGTTCAAGGAATTGATCTACATTATCTTTCCTATAGAAAGAGTTTTCCAGGGATAAATGCTGCAACCCCAACCCTTCTATTTTTTACCGCTTTATGCCTTCACTGCATATTTTTGCAAACTGAATTCAAGTTTTAGGATTTGGATCGTTTAAAAATACTATTTTAAAAAGTTTGGTTTGATTTGCGAATTTAATTGCGCGAAATATTCAAATTTAATGGAAAAATATTTACAAATAAGCATATTAAATGTGTCAATAAATTTAATAATTGGCAATGTAAGCATATTGCATTCTATAAACTATACGATTCGTTCATCTGGTTAACTTTTAATTGGAACAATTAACATGTTATATTGGAGTAGGAAAATTATATTCGCGATAAACTTAATTGGATTTGAAGTTTATAGTAATTAAGTAGCATTCATTAGTGACATACATTGTAACATATTGTATAAAAACCGCAATATATTCATTGCCAAATGAATTGTGAAATACAATAATATCTCAGGAAGCAGACTTATTTAAGACGTAATTGAATTTGGGTTTGATTCTTTTTCAACTCTGTGATGGTCTTGGTCCAAGTTGGCTTAAATTTCACGTCGTTTAAAAATCAACACTATTATCTTAAGAATAAACGCTTTAGAAACGTAATTGAAGTCAAAAATCATATTTTTACATTTTTGTTTCAAAGTCAAAGGCAAAGACTTTTCGATATATCTAATAGTTCATATATCTCGATTATCTCAGAATGCTTCTTCCAAAGCTCCTTTAACTTATGGTTGAAACTAAGAGATGAATTATATTATATAAACATCCCATCAAAAATATTCAACATCCTATATAATGTATGTACGAATTTAATTTTGCATTATGGGAAAATATTTTGCGCCAATATCATGTCAACTCTTGATTTAATACGAAAATTATTTAGGATAAAGGCTTTCACTCAGAACCACTATAAATTCTTATCCTTTCTTCGATTTTTTGCGAAATATATTATGTTATGGCACATAGGTATGCCATAGTGTATCGTAAGAAGACCACGTGAACTGTGTACGAATTTTTCTCGAATAGCAAACATCGGTGATGACTATGAGAAAATAGAAGGGTCAAACTGACAATAGGCTGACCACGTAGCAAAAAGAATAGACCCGTGACGTAGGAAAAATCCCAAGCTTCAGCACCCTAGGGAAAACACGATAGCTGGAGCTATTTAGATATACAACGTGAATATGATTCGGATATAATCGCCCATACGTCATCTTTATCGATGATCTTTGATATTGGCATATTTTATCGTACTGAATGCTTTATTTGTAATTCAAACAGGAAAGAGTCTAATCTGCGGTATTAAATATGTCCCGGAATACATTTTCTTACGACCCTTCCAGGCTGCCGTACTTAAGGTATTATGGGGCGCTTATTTCATGCAAGTTCCCTAGGTACGCCGAAGGCTTCTATTTTTAGCATAACCCACTAACAAAATTATCCAGCTAAACTTTTTTACCGGACCTGAGCTTCGCAAGTTTATGATAAGCCTCGCCCGCCGAAAGCTCGCAGCAGGACAAAAAGCTTCTGCGGCGTTATTAAAACTGCCACCCCGTATCCTCGATGTTAATTATTGTCGAAAATTTGATTTTTTCGCACACACTTCGATCGTGACGAGGGTGCAAAGGGACGCTGTTTTATTTTGCTTTAATCCGGGAATTACCGGGCGCGTAATTAAAATACATACGCGTAATAAACATTCGTCGGACAGACACTTTCTAGCATTTAAGTAATTTAATATACTTGTGCAAGGTGCCTTTTAGCACCCCCCGTATTTAATCCGGCCAAACAATATTTAGTAATTAAAAATTTAATTTACGCGCCGCTCGTATAAGAGGATTTTTAACTACCCCTATTACACCCGAAAGAGCTTTTATCTGCAAAACACGAGCGAAACATATCGATTACGTTTGGATTCATTTAAGCTCTGTAAATATGTTTTATTTATCAATTTAATTTAAATCTTATGAGGAATATTCAATATTCATTCATTTACATATTTTCAAAGATGAAGATTTTAAAAATATATCCTCCATAGGAATTTCCAAAATTTCAATAAATCACAGAGTTATAGCTATTTTAGTGATGCAGCAACTAAGCTGATCCTACTAGAATGAGATATTCTATAGATTTTTCAATACGGTTGACATAATATCTCAAGTTCTAATTAGTTGATTTACTTCACATTTAATAATAATCTTTTATATGTATCCTTATATTATTCTTACCAGATTTATGTCAAAATTTAATTTTTAACTATTAAAAAAAAAACGACTAAAAATGACTTTTTTTTAAACAGTCACCATTTTGTGAAAATATTTTTATTTCTTTTAGATAAGGACTATGGCATTGGTTCCCAACCTAGGGGTCGCGACGGGTCTTCTGTGGGGTCGCGTTGTGTAAACTTGGTCTCATTCATGAATCTATGAAACCTTCAAAACTCAAACGTCACTCAGAAGCGAAGCATTCAGAACACACTAGGATTTGGAGTTATTTCGTTGGTTGGCATGAAACTAGTTGCTAACATCAGAACCTGATCAAACAGGACGTTTTCAGTAATAGTTCATAGCATCAGTGCAAGCATCATATGAAGTCGCATTGGAAATTACTAAGCAAAAAACCCTAAACTTTAAAGAGTAGATTTGAATTAAATCATGGTTTCACCATTGTCTTCTTTTCAAAGTGGATTAAACAGCAGACATAAGCTCATGTGCTCAGTTGCTTGTTTTCGTGAAATATATTCTTTCAGATGACATCAAAGAAGAGTTCCTTAGTTGTTGTGAACTTGAAAACTACAAAAAGTAAATATAT
This sequence comes from Stenopsyche tienmushanensis, assembly GCA_008973525.1. Classification (NCBI taxonomy): domain Eukaryota; kingdom Metazoa; phylum Arthropoda; class Insecta; order Trichoptera; family Stenopsychidae; genus Stenopsyche; species Stenopsyche tienmushanensis. Next base: position 1,985,128 of record WACJ01000533.1, on the reverse strand, counting down.
TATAGAGAAGATTAAAGTGGAAAAAACGTGTTTGGGGTTTGAACGGATGGTGAATCTATGCTTGGGTAAAAATCGGGCCTTCAAAAAAAAGGAAAAGAAAAAGCTCCCCAAAAAAACTGCATGATTCACCGATATGCCCTTTTCAATAAGACTCTTCTAACTCCTCTGCAAAAGGTACTTCATTAGTTAATAAAAATCGTAAATTACGTCAAATCTGGAGCTCTTAATACCCGTCTGTTTAAAAAGTTGTGCAAAGACATGGATTCTGATCACGATGCTATTCCTTCTACACTGCAGTATGTTGCTTATCGAAAGGAGGTGTTGTGAATCGTGTCTGAATTGAAAGATGAAATCGATTTGTTCCTGGAAGTGCAACAGAAACATGACATTTTGGTACACTTTATCGAAAAAACTTAACTGAAAAGAATAGCATATCTAGCAGATATATTATAACAGCAAAATAGGCTTAACCTGGAACTTCAGCGAAAGGAAACGAATATTATCGCATGTCACAACAATCTCAGCCCATTTTTATCCAAGCTGCAAAACTGGAGAGAAAAAAATAACTTGGAAATATTGCAATGTTTGAGAAACTCTGCAGTGTCTTAGATGAATCTGAAGGCGAATTGAATTAAAATTTTAAGGAGGAGATTTTTAGGCATCTTGAATCCCTTGAAAATGAACTTCAGGTTTACTTCCCTGAGCTGAAAGAAAAATAAACTACATTGGTACGAGATCCATTTTCTGCTACCCTTGAATTAACCACCAATCCCGATGAAAATTACGAGATGAATCCTTGGATTTGCGGAATGATTCCTCGGCGCGTTTAATGAAAAATTGCTCACACAATTCTAGTGTGGTATGTATCATTCATACCCAAATGTGACAATGCTTGCCTTTCGAGTTTTAGTTCCATATGTATCTACATATTTCTGAGAGAGTGGACTTTCAACTCTTCTTCATTACTGTTTCGGACCTGTCAGAGAGTACTCGTGCCTCCGGTCATATAAGATCCCAGTGCTTCTCAAACGTATATATAATTGAATTAATCAGTTGAATTAATCCGTTGTATCTTTATCTATATATCAATGTTTACGTGTGCGAAGTGCAATACTGAAAGTTCAAAGGGTGCCTTGTGCAGCATCTGCAAGTTGAAATTCGACTTTCCCTGCGCAGGCATAACCGAACGGGGATTCAAGAATCTTGGTGACAGAAAGCTTCATTGGAAGTGTGCTTCCTGTAAGTCAGCCATTACTTCGTCTCCCTCTGGAGGTGATCTACTGCCTGGCTCCACCTCATCACCATCCATGGACCAACTACTCGCTGAACTAAGGAGCATAAGAATGGCCTTGGCTCCAATTAAGCCAATGTCGGAGGACATTAAATTGTTAAAAGTTGAAATTAGTTCATTAAAAAGCTCTGTGGAGATGGCTCACTCGCTCATCAACGATTTTACTATGAAGGTCCAGAAACTTGATACCAGAATAAATGCCCTCGAAAAATCACACCTTGACACTACGGCACTTCAAAACAAGTTGGACCTCCTTGAAATTAAATTAAATGAGAAGGAGCAATGGTCAAGAAGAAACAACATAGAAATTAAAGGAGTCCCACCTTCAAAAACGGAAAACGTGATGGATACTGTTATCAAGTTAGGCGTCATAATTAAATGCCCTATTTCGTCTAGTTCAATAAACTTTGTTGCAAGGGTTCCCTCTCGAGCCAATAACGACTCTAAGGCTATTGTTGCTTCCTTCGCGAATTACCATCTCAAGGAAGAATTCTTAACAGCAGCACGGCGTATGAAATCGCTGTCATCCAGTGACCTTGGATTTTCAGATGTCAGACGAGTTTTTGTCAACGATCATCTGACTATTACTAACAAAATGCTACTCACGAAGGCGAAAACCACGGCCAAAGATCGAGGTTTTTTGTATGTGTGGGTAAAAAACTCGAAAATTTTAGTGAGGAAAAACGACACCTCGCCAATTTTGGCAATTCACACAGAACGGGATTTAAAGAAAATCCATTAAATTACCCATTACTTATTTTTTCCTACATTTCATTTATTATAAATTGTCAATATCAATGTCAAGATTGTTTCTGTCTACCTTCAAATCAACTTATTTTAATTTACATATGTTTGAATGCCGCATCCATCTCTTCATGCTATTGTATTATTGTTGCCACTATGACTAATATGATGATGTTTAAGTTTGGACAACGGGAGCAGGTAACGGGATCTGGCCTCATTATTATTCATTTTATTTCGACGGCTAGGATATATTTGCTATTATCACTATACTTTAATATAATTTCAATACCTACTTATTTTTACAATATCGCATTGACTTCAAACATTTACATGCATGTACTCCCATTACCAATATTTTTATTACACTATTTCAAATGCAAATGTCCATATTTCTTAACAAATAATATAACTCCATTTTTCAATTTATTATATCATGTGCGTATGTTTACCTCGTTCGACTATTTTGATATTAACTATATTATTTCCATATTTCTATTAAACAATTTATAACTTCTTTTAAGGTATATTATCAGAATGTACGAGGCTTACGCACCAAAACTAATGAATTTCGTAAAAACATGCTCTCACAATCCTATGATATAGTATCTCTAACTGAGACATGGCTTCTTGACGGCATAAGCAACGCTGAATTATTTGACGAGCGTTATACAGTATGGCGCGCGGACAGGAGTTACTTTGAGTCTGGTCAGTCCCGTGGTGGTGGGGTCCTTTTAGCGATCCGCAAAGATCTCATTGCTGAGGAGAGAGTCGGTTGGAGATCCAGTGCTGAAGATCTTTGGATTACTATTACCTTTCGTGATCAACATAACATAGCCTACAAAATGCATATCGCCACTATTTATCTAAGTCCTGGGAAGAATTTTATCCCGCACTTGGAGTCCTTTTCAAATAAACTCTTTGATATTGTTTCATCCTTCTCTGATCAAAATGACATTTTCTTAATCTTGGGTGACTTCAACATGCCTAATATCTTCTGGTCACCAATCGACGATGGTTCATCCTTAATTCCTAACAATGTACTCGGTAAAAGTCAACTCAACTTTATGGATATCTGCGATACCTTTGACCTTTTTCAATATAATTCAATTCATAATCTTAATAACAAAATTCTAGATTTAGTCATCTCTAACAAAACTTTGTCAGTGTCATCGCCTGATATACCCTTAGTGCCGGAAGACAAACACCACAAAGCACTGTACATTGAAGTATGTAATCTACACTTTAGTTTTCAACCAATGCCACCGAGATTCAAATATCAATTTAGTAAAGGTGACTTTACTTCTATATCTCACCATCTTTCTGAAATTAACTGGTCCCAAATCCTATCTGTGGGTACTCTAGATGAGGCTGTGTCGCAATTTTATGATATTTTAAACGATCTATTGAACAAATTTGTTCCCACAATTAAATTGTTTCCAAATAAATATCCGCCATGGTATACAAAGCCATTAATAAAAATTGCTAAAGAAAAACATAAATATCATAAAAAGTTTAAAATTTATAAAAATCAATCCGATTATTTATCATTCAAACTTCTCAGACAACGATTTAAAGACCTCGAGCGTAAATCTTACCGAAATTATATCGATAACATCGAGTCGTCTATTCGCAACAACCCAAAAGTTTTTTGGTCCTATATTAAAAGTAAAACTAATTCTAGTGCTCTGCCTTCTCGCATGTATCATAATGATATTGCTGCTAACTCAGGTGATGCCGTTTGCGAAATGTTTGCTAATTATTTTCATTCAACATTTTTGGATGTACATAACACCAGTGTCCCGATTTTGGATAATATAAATGGCATCGACATGAGTGAGGCCATATACTTCATAAATGATATCTCTGTTTCTTCCTTTTGCGTGGAGAAAATATTGACTACTCTCGATATAAGCAAATCGGCGGGGCCTGACGCTATCTCTCCACTTTTTATTGTAAAATGCTCGCATGAACTGGCCTATCCTCTCACCTTACTCTTTAGACGATCTCTGTGCGAGGGATTTATGCCATGCATATGGAAATCGGCATATGTAAGTCCTATCCATAAAAAGGGACCCAAGAACCTTATTGAGAACTATAGGCCAATTTCTAAGTTGTGCATCTTTGCAAAAGTTTTTGAAAGTGTCATTTATGAACAGTTATATAGTACTTACAAGAATTATTTTAACCCATTCCAACATGGTTTTCTCAAATGCAAGTCAACAGTCACCAACCTGACTCTCTCCAATGAATTTATCACCAAGACCATGGACAATGGAGGTGTTGTTGACGTGGTATTTACGGATTTCAGCAAGGCTTTTGATAGATTAGATCATGTTATCCTGCTTCAGAAACTTTTTAAAGCAGGAATTCATGGTAACCTGCTGAGATGGTTGGCCTCCTACATCGGACGAAGATCCCAGGCTGTCGTAAGCAATGGATTTAAATCTAACTGGCGGTGTATTCCCTCAGGTGTACCGCAGGGCTCGCTTCTGGGACCGCTACTCTTTATATTTTTTGTCAATGACATTGGTGATTGCTTCAGTAACTCAAGGTTTCTCTTGTTTGCTGACGACATGAAAATCCTCAAAACCATTGAATCTATCTCTGATATCGCAGCCTTCCAAGATGACCTAGACAGATTTGCGGAATATTGCCGAATAAATAAATTAGATCTTAACATTTCAAAATGCGCTCTGGTTACTTTTTCTCGGAAAAAAAATCTTCTAAATTCGGTATATTTTCTTAATAATCAGGCTGTCCCAAGAGTAAACTCTTTTAGGGATTTGGGTGTCATTCATGATAATAAAATGCTTTTTGATAGACATATTGATTTAATGGTTGCTAAAGCATCTAGATCATTGGGCTTTATTATCAGATGTTCTAGGGAGTTTCGGTCTGTCAAAACCATTAAAATTTTATATTGCTCTTACGTAAGAAGTCATCTTGAGTATGCGAGCCAAATCTGGAATCCATATTACTCAATTTATAGTGATAGAATTGAAGCGATTCAAAAACGTTTTTTACGATATCTCTCATTTAAATGCAACACAATGGATGTCAACTGTCAACAATGGACGATTAGGGATTTCCAAAACAATTTAAATATAAAATCACATAAATTTAAACTGATAACACCCATTGAAACTTTAAAAATAATTAGACAACTAAAAAGCAAGAAATCCCCAGGTTTCGACACTATAGACAATACAGTCATCAAAAATCTCCCATTTAAAATAATTATCCAGTTGACAAAAATATTTAATGCGTGTTTGAGCATGGGGTACTTCCCATCCACCTGGAAGTCGGCGAAAGTCATTCCATTGCCCAAACCAGGTAAAGATGCCAGCAACCCTATAAATTATCGCCCGATCAGTTTACTTTCTGCACTAAGCAAAATATTTGAAAAACTTATTCTAAATAGACTGGATGAACTTAGTATAAATGTTATTAATAATGAGCAATTCGGTTTTCGTAGGAATCACTCTACGGCTCATCAGCTGACCAGACTGACTGAACACATTACTAGAAACTTTAACATGAAGAGAAGTACCGGTATGGTACTTCTCGACATCGAAAAGGCATTTGACTCTGTCTGGCACCGCGGTCTGATCCACAAAATGATATCCCTTAAGTTTCCTACTTACCTTATTAAAATGATCCAATCCTATCTGTACAAAAGATCATTTTCGGTAACCTTAAACAGAGCAACGTCAACTTCCCAGTCTGTCTCAGCGGGAGTTCCTCAGGGCAGTATTTTAGGGCCTCACCTGTTCAACATTTACTTACACGATCTACCGACACCGTCCCCATCAAACGTAGCACTCTACGCCGACGACACGGCATATTATACCAGCTCTCGGAGCAACAAGCTAATAGTCGGAAACCTCCAACGATCGCTAAAAGCTGCATTTAAATATTTCGATCGTTGGAAACTCAAATTAAATAAAGAAAAAACCGAAGCTATCTTGTTCTCCGTGAAACGGAAAAATCTTCGAATTGACCCAATAGTCGTCGGGTCCAGCTCTATCGAGTGGAAACCCCAAGTGAAATACTTGGGGGTGACTTTAGATAGAAGACTGAGGTGGGGAGCACAGGTGTCGGTGACTCGTGCCCGCGGATTAGCAGCTATGGGGGCGCTGCACTCCATATTTCGTCGGCGCAGTGCTCTCTCGGCCTCTAACAAATTTTTATTATACAAAACGCTGATTCGACCTACACTCACATACGCCGCTCCCGTCTGGAGCAATATATGCAACACCAACTACAATAAACTTCAAATCGTACAAAACAAAGCCATAAAAATTGTTTTCAATACATTTCCATACACTAATCTTAAACGTTTTCACAATAAAATTAAGCTTCCTCTTATAAAGAATTTTTTTCATAAGCTAACACTCAATTTTTACTCAAAAATTCCAAATCACACCAATCATCTCATATCTACACTCGGCGAATATACCACTCAAAACAATAATTTTAGATACGTTCACAAAATGCCTAAACATATTTTACTATAGTTGATAGTCATGAATGCGCGACGTATGAAGGATATATGATTGATTGATTAAATTATTTATTTTGTTTAGTTTGTAAGATAGTTTTTAAGGAATGTCGCAAAGGGGTTTTAAGTCTCCTATTTTTCCCCCTATATATATACAAAAATTAAATTAACTCTTATTATGTAAAATTTATTATAACTAAAATATATACTTGTAATTAAGATAAGGATAGTAATCTAAGACTTAAATTGTTAATCCATTTTTATGTAATTGTGTATATTGATACACCATTTTACCTTGCTATATTATATTTATTGAATAAAGGTTTATAAATAAATTTAAAAAAATGGATGTCAACTATATATCTAGATGTCGTAGATTCCATATTCTTCCATTATATCTTCGTCGCAACGTAGCTGATATAATTTTTCTTTCAAAACTTCTTAAAGGCGCCATCGATTGTCCGGCAATATTAAACAAGTTTTCATTATCAGTTCCTATTCGCTCCAGACGTAGATGGCCCCTTTTACGTATTCCCATTTTTTCCACTAACTATCGTCAGAACTCATACATCGTCAGAGTGTGCGGCTTATACAATAGCTTAGATGTGGATGTGGACCTATTTAATGATAGCTTGTCCACTATAAAAAATTCATTTGCACTGTCGTTCTTCAAGCCATCTTAATATTAACATAAATGCTAATTCCTGTTTTTTGCTGTTTTCTACTGTTTATTAGTGTTTTTTTAAATTTCTTATTTGTGTTTTTTCCCTTTTTTCGGTATATCAATTTATATGTATCAAATTCTTTTTTTTCTTTTTTAAATTAATTTTATTTCTTGTTAGCTGAAGAAACTTATAAATGGCTTCTGTTTAACTACTTAATTATTTTATTTCTGTAATAGCTGTAAGTTTCTCTTGAAAATATATAAATAAATATAAATAAATAAATAAAAGATAGAAATAAATTAAATGTTGAGAATGACATGAGGTTGGCGTTGAACTCACCAGCAATTTTTGAGACTGGATAATAACATGCAATTAATTATGATAGATTAATTATGTATTTATGCGTGGTTTTGCATTTGTTGGTTTTTTTTGGGGGGGGGGGTGTCACATGACTTTTATAAAAAGGTCACCACCCGAAAAAGGTGGGAACCTATGGATTATGGCAAAACATTTACTTATTTTATTTTAAATAAATAGAAGGATTAAAATAGTGTCTACCAAGACACGCTCTTTCCTTACCCATTACACTTTCAAGCCTATAACTTTTTTTTAATTTTTTTTTGTCTATTTTAAAAATGTTTATAAATATCAAGTTAAAAAAATCTAGTAAAGATATTTTTTTTTTATAATACTCAATACCGGAGTTCAACGTATTATCAACATTATAGTGCAACCATACACATACATATATTGTTTATTACAGGACAAAGGGCTCTTCACTATTGATTTCCATGTGTGTATATTCACCTCACTATGCAATAAAATTGAAGCAAATCTATATGCAATTTATTCATATGAATTTGTCCGTATGTTCATAGAAAATGAATGCATCCGTAATTTGATGGGTTTCATCATAAAAGAAGCCTTTTTAATCAACAAATTGGTTCATCAATGTATCAATAGTGAGCTTTCGATTAATTACTGCGAATTTTCGGCAATAAAAACACGTCACGAATTTATTGGTTGTCTCATAATAAAATGCACATTCTAATATTCCAAGATGTGTCAAATTTATTTTCTTAAAAAATGAATAAATCTGCGTATCTTAAATCTATAAAAATGTACCTTGATCAATATTTTGCCAACAAACATGGAAGATTTTGGCAAGAAGGCATTATGAGGCTTCCAGAGAGATGAAGAAAGGTAATAGAACAGAATGGATCATATATTATTCAATAAATTTTGATGTAATACAAATTATTGTTCATTTTTTTCTTAATATGAAAACGAAAGAAACTTATGGGACACACTAATAGATTTAAGAATTCAAAATTAGTTGTATTGTATCAAGTTTGCCTGTTCTTTGAATCTATAGTTTAGATTAAGCCTACATGAATTAGTTTTAGAAGTCTTGGGGTCCGACCGCTTGTCTTGGCCGCGGAAAGGCCTGATTGGTGAGACAAAAGAGATCACTGACATGGAAGGTACTTATATGTTACAATATTAATAATTGGAAAATAGTAGCAAGTGCCACACGCTCAGCAAAATTAAAAAATCTGTTAAAAAATGTACAAACTGCGCATAAAAACTATGGCCACGGCCATAAACCTTTTTCAACCCAAGCAGCGCTAAGTGCCATATTTTCCGCACAAAGCACTTGCAAATTACACGTCGCAAAAAATCCCGATAAAACAAATCTTTCGAAAATTATGAATAACTTTAATGCTTCGGGGAGCAAAAGCGCAATTAAACGAATGTATTGCCTCGGTAATCTGAATATCTGCGGCCGTGGTGCAGCGCGCTGCAATTTGCAAGGTAACTTTTGTTGCGGGGCGAACTTAAACAAAGAGTACATAGCACATGCAATAATAATATTTCAGTTTCAGTAAACGAACAAACAAACAATTCCAGCCCTTAAATGCAACGAAAATTTACATACGGGGATGGCTTGCATCCACCCTCCCGCTCTATGTTTCGAGTGCACGCAAAACGGAGCTCCAATCGTTACGAGTGCTATTTACGCATATAAAGAGGGTTCATTCGCTGAAAACTGAATATATTTCAACTAAATATGGCTGAAAAATTTATATTGCTGAATACTAAATAATTGCCCATATATATTATATATATAAACTTAAATCATGCATTTCATACAATGCATATTCCTATCCAATCCATATGGATTCATTCTAGATTGTATTTATATTGAAACTTCTGTATTTTATAAAACACAAAGTGGTATATTTAATAAATATATTATAACAGAGTTGTATGCTTACTCAAAAATTGCAAAAATTACATATGCTGATTAAGTTTTTATATTACTTTTAAAGCGTTATTAACTGGGAGATTTGGAGACTCATGAATACATTTCATGTTGTTTGCTTGAAATACATGGCATTATCTTTCTGTGCTGAAAAAATCCTCAACAAGTAAAATGTTCACATATGGCAAAAAGCCATATAGAATACTTATTTAATAAATATACACGTTTTTAGACTGTATGTTTAAATACATACTTATTTTAAAACAAAGGTTCTCATCTGGTCAAAATATTATTTTTTACAAATACGCCATCGTGGCGTTCGCACTTGAGTGCTTATATTTATAATAATATGTAATTATTTCTTCAAATTATGATAAGAAACATTACGTTTACGACCTGTTCACATAGAATCATTTCTATAAAGTAATATCATATTCGGACGTTTTTTCCATAAATTACAAAACAGAGAGAGTATAAATATTCAGGTCAGGGTCATCCAAATAGATTTTTTTAACACTTTGAAAAATTACCCAAAATTTCATCTTTTTTTGTCTATGCATGTCCCTAAACAAATAAATCCAGTAGTGTTGGATCTGGAAACCATGCGAGCCTGGAGACCACGGAATAGGGCACGTTCTCAGAGGGTGAAAATCCAGTAGTGTCTGGTCTGGAGACCATGTGGCCTATATAATAAGGCACGCCCCCATACAAAGAAATTCAGCGGTGTCAAATCGGAAGACCGTGCGAGCCACGGAATAGGGCACGTCCCCAGACAAAGAAATTCAGTGGTGTCAGATCTGGAGACCGTGTGATCTACGAAATAGGAAACGTACCCAGGCGAAGAAATCCAGCGGTGTCAGATCTGGGGACTGCATCGAGACCAAACAAACATTGGTCAATATGATTGATTTTAATACAAAATATTTTGTATCGATATTTTCATTAAAATACTTAAAAACACAATTTTAAATTTCCCTACCTAAATACTTTCTATACCCCTAATATAATGTAGTATATTTTTATAATGAATTTTATCTAATGGGAGCTTAATATTATTTCCGTTGAGATTTTTTTTGATCACCAAATGCATATATGTTTTCCCTTTGCTGTGTTTATAAATCAGATATTATTCATTGGGACTATGTTCAAATTTACACTGATAAATTTGGGTATCATGGTTGATGACCACATTTCAAAACACATAAATACCATATAATCCCTGTCAAAATTGTGGATCTTTGTTATTTCCAAGCTTATTATGCGTTCATTTTAAAAGATTAAAATATTACCATTGTCATGTGATGTGAGCTTAAAGCTTCATATTAATTATTTTGATATATTTAATGTCTGAATTGTATTTTTTTAACATTGAATTGAAGTTGGTAAAATGGATATTTTATGCAATTATCGAAAACGTATACATTCATGGAAAAGCTCGACCACATCGCGTAACTAACCGCAACCAAACGATAATTGAAGAGGCGAAAGTTCGAATCCAGCAGGGATGATCCAATTTATATAATATATTTAAAAATATAGTCTATGGATGAATAAGGATATGATATTATGTAGAATCTTCAGAAAAATCACGATGAAAGCTTCCTGGTGATATTTCATGACGATATGTTGTCCAATGAGCGAAATCAGATAAGAATTTGCTTATAAGCGCGTTTGAATTGATAGATCAATTTCGTTGTTCCAGAAAGCATGTCGTTTCATATCCGATTTTACAGACCATTTGGCATATTTTCGATCAAATTTCGTAACTTTGGGAGCTATCCATTCCTCACTCGAGCTCACAATCAAAATAGACCTAAATGTACATAGCCTTTTAGCATTCAATCAGATATTTGAATGCCCACTCTATGCAAAAAGGGATGCTTTGAATGTTTGCATAAAAGTTTTCTCCGACTTCTTACATTTGGAGGAATTTTATGCAAAAGTTGCTGGCAAGTATATGAATTGAATGAATTTCGAATATCGTTTGAAAGTTCGAACGTTACAAAAGCGATGCTTAAACTGCATCTTCATTGAATTTAATTATCTCCAGCATTGCGCTCGGATTCAATTAAGGCTCTTAATTTAAGAAAGCTTTATAGTTAAATCATTATAAATTCAACAATGATTGTCAATTTCATCCCTTAAACTAAATACAATTTTATTAAAACCGAAATTATACATCTTTTGTGGCAGTGTATAAAGCGCTCGATTCACTACGGCTCGATTTTTTAACAGTCTCGCGCAGTCTTGGAGTAATTATTCTCAAACTTAATATTTAAAGCATATTCATTCAGACCGCCGAAATCGAATTATGTTTGAAAAGAACCCAATGGTGATGGAGAAAAAACACATAATACACTCAGACGCCTCCAAAGAGTTCACAGCTCAATGAAAGCCAAAAAAAAACCAAATTAATTATATTTCATCAGATCGGTTTTGTTGGAGTCGAAATAGGATTTTTATTAAAAAAAAAACCAAGACGAAAATCGATATTCAGTTTGGCGTTTCGAATTAGTTTTCAGTGTATTTTGCAAATCTTATTTGGACACTTTTATTTTCAGATGAACATCATCAGCTGAAAGCGCGACTGTTGGATATTTTATATTGGTAAGTCTTTCAACTTTCTTACTGATATTAAATTTTACTTTCAAACAAATTTGTTTCTATTGATGATATTGCATCTCGCACGGACGGGATATGGCGGGAACGCGCGACGACTTCTCTAGCGGAAGAATTTACTATGAATGAACAAAATGGCCGACAAACACGCGGAACTAAAAAAACTGATTAAATTAGTTCATTTTGTACAATTTGGAATGACAAGTGCAAGTTATGATGTATTATTAAGTAAAAGAGTTTTAGCATTGGAAATAAGAATAAATAAATTATTGGTAATGGTTGATTTGTAAACTCAATAATATGCTAGGTGTTTCCAAACTTATTGACGATAGGATATGTATATAGAATTCTCATATTATTTTACATGCTGTTAAATGGCCTGGATGAATAAAAAATCCTCGTATATTAAGTATAAATATGTAATACGATGGTATATTACATATTATCAGCATTTGTTCGACTCTTCATAATATTTTCATAGCAAAGTTCGGCCCATAAATAAATAGTTTTGATCTCAATACGACGCTTAATAAAGTGCTGACGCAAAAGTTATTCAACTTATCATATAGACTAAACGCTCATATAAAGCTAGATGGCATCTTTGCCCACGAAAGACTCTTCGAAGTAATCAGGTTTATATCGGGGAAAGAGCAGATAGTGCAAATCGACGGCGGCACAAACAAGAACAGAAAATACGAACGACTTATTTACCTTTCTGCTGGTTGCAGACGGGGTCATAAACAGCGTCGTTAGCAAATCGTTACCCCAGCTTGCAGATGAGGACGAAGATAAGCACATTCGGTACCATTCGCCGATAACATTCGGTCCAAACTGCGTTTCCTTTCGCAGATAGAACCAACCCCCGAAGATCGCATTTGGCAACTTTGCTGCCAAAACTTGCTGCTGCTGGATGTAACTGCCGATTTAAGAATTCTGATTCGAGGATGGCTACGTGCCGTAATAAAATTCAGCTCAACTGAATTTCGAGACTGTTTGTCGAGCATGAAGTCAGTTCACCCATATAAATTTAGGCTAAGTGAAATGTCAAATAAATTATATGTTCAACCGTCCGGAAATCTATATCTTGAATGCAGTTAAGTGAATGACATTCAAAGAAAGCAATGTAGTTTGTCCACGTAAGAAAATGTTTAATGGGTTTCATTCAAAATAACAAATTATAACTGGCACTCTAAGGGATGAATGTAGGCTTTAGTCTAGATAGCTTTATTTACCTGCGCGTGACAAATCTTAATTATTCATTATATTAAAACATGATGAAATGTGTGTTTAACTTCATTTATAGTAATTCTATATATCATTGTAAGATTTTTGTAGTCAAATTTCTATATACGAGGAAGATCAAACGGGGCTAAACGTCACGAAAAGAGAAACTCTTCCCCTTCTCTGACTCCAGAGGAGATGTAAAAGAGGGAGAATCAGTTCTAGTCACTTTATGTCGCATTCGAATCCCAATGATACATTATTCCTCAAAATGCCTATGAAAAGTCCTAAATGTCCGACCGGTCCGAATTTTGGACCACTGACACATCGAAAGAGCACTTCACGATGCCATGCCCGGGCATATTTACAGAATATGGTCTGTGTCCATTAACGAGTCTTCATATGGACAATTCAAAGCCAATGAGAGCCCAGACATAATCAACGAGGCCTTAAACCACCAGTGTCTTTATCAAATGCTAGTTATATATTGAAAAAAATATTCACAATTCAATGTTGTTTAAACAAAGCTTAAATTCACGAATAAAAACAGATTTATTTCTATCAATCTTATAAAACATATCATGAAAACCTATCCCATTTTGTTTAATTATTCATAAAAATTATTATTATGTTAAAAATGGCAGACATGTATGCAATGGCAGCCATTTGTTATGCCTCAATTCATCATTATCATGAAATATATAACGAATTCCAATAAATCTCGTAATGCTTCTCATATACACAACCGAATCTTATAATATTGAGCATAAATTTGATATTTGAACCCAATATATTATTATAGATAGCATTGGATTGTCAAAGTTTATGCTGCAATATTATGATTCGCAATATTAATATCTCCCATTGAATTAATTCGAAAATGTACCTGAGGTCCAACGTTATGAGTTTTCAATGTTCAAGATGATGGCAAAGTTTTATTGGTTCGATGTAATACATTTGTATTGTTTACCTGATCAAATTCTGCTTACAATGAAACGATTGATTCAATATATTTTGTACGATTTCCATAATAATAATATTGAGGTCTCGTACTGAGACATGTCGAATATGTACGAATATAATACCGAGATTTATTTAATCCATTATTCTATAGGGCAAGATATAAAATCAACCCACTCAACGAATAATCCTGTAGGTTAAATTTGAATATTTTTCTTGTATAGTTATAATATATCCATGTTTCATCTCTGTTTATAATTTGATGCAAAAACGGATTACAAAACATGGGTTTAAACATCGACGTTATATGATTTTAACAGAACGGCGCTATGTGCCACACAGCGTATGCCACGATGGACATTCTGCGTGAGCAATTTGATGGCACGATTGTCTCGTGCGGTTCGATTTAATGCCTTTAAACTTCTTTATTTTTGACCATCTTAAATTGCAAATTTATGAGTATAAAATGCTTTTAAATTTATGTCCTCTAAGTTAACATAACAAACGCTATCTAGCAAACTCAGCCAAATTTATACGATAAAGTCATCGAAAATTAAATCTTCTGAATGAGCAGTATCTAACAAAGTTACGCCAGATATTTGAACAATTTAATATTTCATATTTATTGCCATAAAATATTCTTAGAGGTAAAGTAAAAAATAATTAGATATGTTACATATAATTTGTTTTATTTATATTTAAAAGTTAAGCGTCAATATTGAAATACCTTGTATTGTTCCCATCCAACATTTTATGATTTTTCAATTCCACTTTAATAAAATCAGGTAATTTGTTTACATCATTTTACAATTAAATGTGCATTCTAAGGATTTCTTCTTCAAAATAGTTTAAATAAGCCATATAGTGAGGGTTACAAAGTCTCCTAATTCAACTCCTGAATTGTCCCATTTTGGTTAATTAAGCTTAGACTTTATTCGTTCAGCATTCGGTTCAATTGTTAATAATTTATCTTCAAAACTAATTTTTTCACTTGGGATTGATAAATACAGATTTAATACACCACAAACATTCCACTAAATGTAAAAGAGATCATTCGAAGCATTCGTTGATGAGTAATCACGCATATATGCGTTCGGACTCAAACAATACACAAAGAGCATTTTTGCAAATCAGATCAGTTGTACTGTAAAGGTACCCCTTCACATCTATATAGTCTCTTTTAATCTTTTAACACGTTTCAATTAAATTTCCGACCAAGTTTTCGATCATAAAAAACAGTAGAAATTCATGTAAATCATGTATATACTTAAATCTTAATCTGGTACCAAAAGTGATTGTATTTAAAACACTATTGTGGGACCCAACAATATCAAGAGTGTTAAGGCTCATTTATATACGTTAAGTTTTACTCACGCTACGCGATCCTGAAAGAATTTATGTGGACGATAAGTTGTAGACATACGAATATAGCATATATGTTTACATCAATTTAAAATTAACTTACTAATCAAAGGTTTAAGCTTTTTTTATTGAAGTAAGATGACGAGAAATAGGCGTATTAATTTTTTTTGTATTATTTTTGGACTGTTCTCTAACAAAAAGCTCTATGGATATTTTAATCTAAATTCTCTGGATTATCTTCTATACATATTATACACAAAACTCTTTCATTATAACCTGTTGAAAGAATTCCGAATCTTCATGTGAAACTCTCATAAAATCACTAATATTACTGTTTTTAAATAAAATTAATGATTTATATAAACATATACAATGTATATTTAATTAGTAGTAGTAAAAATATTGTCCTGTTTAAATTATGTCATGAGTTGTCGTCTTTGGAAGAACTCTTACAGTTCAAGTGTTGGAAATCTGCACGACTTGTAATCCTTTTAAACTTTTTTTGAACAAAATATGCAGCAGTCTGAAATAAGATAGGTTGTACTTGGAAGAAGCTCTACGGTTGGCTTTATTCATCCCCATTTTTGTGCTGAAACATTTTTCAGATACGAAAGCATTCTAGATTCATAATTAGACTCACAAAAAAGGTACTTGGTGCATGATATGAAAAAACCCCTCGGCACAGTATGCTTTGTTTTGTTATGTAAATTACTTTTAAATTCAGAGTCCTGAGAGAGAAAACTGTTTACCAGCAAATATAAATGAAAATATAAAATTATCACAGCACTCGTAGGATTCCGGACTACCCCTTTTTCGTATTTGCATACCTCCCAAAAATATTTCAGCGAGTATATTTAATTAAAGAACGAAAGAAGGAATCTCGGCGGAATACGAAAAATTGATAACAGGAATGCACGTCGTTCATATAATTGCCGATATCAAAATTTCTTGGATATCAAAACCGAATTTCTCATTGCGAAACCGGAATGAAGCCAACAGAATTTAATTAAATGGATGCTTTCGCCCAAACGTATGCACCCAAAGGGCATAATTTAACAATGCAATTGCACCGGACCTCATGCATTCCCGATGGGGAGCGAAGAAATGATCTTCGGAAGCCCAATTAGGGTGTGCTGTCTTTTTCCTGCTGCATAATCAGAATTTCTTGCTGCTGCGGGCCGCAGGGTTGTCACATGTGGCCAATAAAGGTAACAATATTGCCGCAATCTCTTTAAGTAATATGCAAATTGGATTTGAAATGGATACAACAAAGGCAGTGCCGGTAACCAGATTTGCTTCATTAATATGCATGCGACCGTGGATATCTTGAATACGAGATCCTTCTTGTCTATAAGATGTTCCCGGGGCCTGTTCATGACCCCCGTGTTTGCCTTAGAATTGATTAATGTCGAGAGGCATGTGGTGAAATTTATAACAAGTGTGGCCGTCTAGGGTCCTTAATGTGTTAATGCTGTGTGTACAGGGCCGCGTGTGTGTTTGGACAGGACGAACTTTGTGTTTGTAATAGATTATGATTGATTTTGTATAATTATGCTTGCTTGTACTGTGTGGGGCCCAAACAACAAATAATTTGATAAACATAAATATTTACGCTTTTGTATTTTATTATGGCCACATCTTTTCGGCATTCCTATTTACCCAAAATTTTATATTTATTTACGCAATTGATCAAATAATCCGTATCACGTCCTATAAAGGAGGGTTTCTTCCTTCTTATAAGGGAGGGTTTACTTTTTGAATTTAATTTAATAAAGGCCATGATGCAACATTAGCAGCTAAAAAAATATCTGATGTGTACAGAAGAGGTGCTATGGATATTCGAAATAATCTACAATTGTTTGCTATCGATTCAGATCTGGAAATTTATCAACACCCGATAAAGAAAGAACGGGACGCCCTTTAAACATCGAAACAGCTGATTCCTGTCAAAATACCAGGGACATCGCAATGAAGATAGATATCCATCAATCTACGATGGTGAGGCATTTGAATCAAATTGGAATGGTTTCAATGAGCCGACGTTTGGGTCCCGCAAAACTCTCGTCACCCACAAACCTGCTAGACCGAATTGTCATATGTGTTTCTTTGTGTGCGAGACAAAAGCATGAACCCTTTTTGCATCAACTAGTAACAGGGGATAAAAATGGGTTTTCTATAACAATCAAGCTTGAAAATTAACCCTTAACCACATAAAAACGACCTGAACTAATTAATCGCAAGGGTGTCTTCCATCATCAATGCGCGCCCTCATACTGCAATGATGGCACATCATAAATTAAAGGAGCTCAATTGGGATATTTTAAAGCATTCACCTCATTTTCCTGACATAGTCCCTTCTAATATTTACTTCTTTTTTTCTCTACAATACTATTTAAATGGAAAAAAACAATACAACAAATGAGGTGAAAATAACACAAAACACGTTGTTTGCATCGAAACCCAAAAGTTTTTTATTCTAATGTAATTGATGAGGAAAAATATGTAATTGATTGATTTCATAAAGTTTTTCAGATAATATTAGCTTTCATTTTCTTAAAAAATACGACGTTATTTATGCATTAACCTAATATATACACAATATAAAAAAAATACAATGAAATTTTGAATTAAAAATTGCTGTGTCTTGCTTTCTTCCCCTTTGTGGGTAAGTAATGGTTTTTTTTAAGACTTTGACTGTCGCTCTGTCTCAGAATAAAATTCAACAAGATTCAAGATTAGTTTAATTCTGTTTTATAATAAAAAGTGACTTGACTTTAAAATAATATGTAACCTAAAATACCGTAGCCATCACTTTCCCAACAGATTGTTTATGAACTTTCAGATTTTCAACAAAACTTTTGCGCTCAATCAAAAACTTGTCTCCTCAAAATTTCACTTGATTTTACGCATTTGTTTACGAGAAGACGAATAATTACGCGTTGCGCAACAAATAATGCTACTTCTTGCCTTCGTTTTTCAATGACGAGATCAAGAAGTTCCCTATCCGATGGATATTTGATTTTCTATTGAAGGGAACTATGTAGAAAAATATGATACTCCATTTGTATTTTTATAAATCGTTAATAAATTAATAAATTTGTACAGCAAAATTCCGGTTCATATTTGAATCACCCTCGTAAAATGCATTTAAATTATTCAGCTAGTTTTCATTATAGAATAGTTGTAGATTTACAGGAAATATTTTCATCAAAAGTTCAATGCATTAATAAAGCCGAATTGTATTAATCGTCTGTGTTTTTGTGGTAACAACAGCTTAACCCTTTGATTAGTGTGTTAATTTTTATATTATAATTAAAATATTTAATGATATTTAGTATTATTGATATCCTTTAGGTTTGAATATGAAAGTCAATGTTCCTCCAGAATAGACGTATTCTAGTGAAAAATGATGGAAAACAGATGTACTTAAGGATTGCCCATCTCGCTACTCCATGCACCGAAACCTCTCGATTTTCTTTCAATACTACAAACTTTTATTCGTTCCTTTTTCATTTGGCTGCCACCTCAGTCCGCCTTGAACTACATCCACGGCTTCGACTGGGATTCTTTTCAGATTGAAAATTTACAAAACGTGGATATCTTCCCGATTCGAGCTAGCCGGGTCAAATGCTCCCGGGGCACTCGTGCACTCCACAATAGAGCAAACAACCTCATTATTTCGACTCGTCTTTTGCACTTTTCCTGAAAATAGGAAAAAATGCAATGAAAAAGTGAAGATGCAAGCGCTGAAATGGTTGCTGGCGAGAAGAGTGCTGTTTCTCTGTTTCGTATTCTTCGAGAACATAAAACTTGCCCGCGACGCTTTGAGCCTTTAAGGCACCCGACTGTAAAATTAGATTATAATTTTAGCGCGAATCTGGCGAAAAATGCTCGTTTTTAATTAATCCAAGCCCAGAAATTCATTCAAACTTGTATTAAAATGTGCTCGTGTTCTGCAAATGAAAATGTGAATTGCAAGCAAATATCTACATAAAAATGATGATGAATTTGATTCAGCACCCAAATAAGATTTTTGGATGTAATTTTAGAACATAATCCTTTTAATCCATATTCTGTTAAATTGTCATTGTTTGCTTTAACACTTGTTGTTAAGAAAGCTTTATTATCTTCGATTCAGTCATGAAGCAATAAACGCTGCAACATTTTAATTCTGTCTGAGCTTTGCTTATGAAGACGACTCAAATATAAATCCGAAATCTGAAATATTATAGTTGAATTCGGATAAATGTTTGTTAAATAAATAGACTAATCGTACGCTTCTAACTTTGAAGCGATTTATTATCTTGATTTTAATTCCAATAATGATGAAATACGACTAGTATTTTATGCTACCAGATCTCATTTATTGATGAAAACAAACAGTAAATAAATAAAGTAGCATATTGGAGCAATTTGAAATAAAATAGATAATATAGACGAGCAAACAGGAAAAAAACAGACAATAACCTTGGCTAAGGTAAGACGTAATCTTCCAGCCGGCTTCGCTTGTAGTCTTGTAGCTGTGACCTCTTTACAAGTTGATGAAGATCTACATCTAGAGAAAACTAACGCATTTATGTCACCACCTGAATATGTTCATTCACCTTCTTAGTTTTGGCGGTCCGATAGTAAACAAACCCGCGTGCGAGTTTATCCATCCTAAAGTACATATGCGATGTTATGCTAAACAATTATGTTTTTGATAATGTAACGTTGAGGCGGAGGCGCTCTCGGGGGCAGAGTCCCCGGGAGGCTCCCCGCCCTCACGTGCTCGTCGGGATGGCCACATTAGCGCACGGGTCCGTTCTTCTATAGGGCCGTGATGTTGCTGGACGAATATATGAGAATAGACGGGCGTCGAATAGAAAGACTCTCTTCTCTAAATAACTATTTATTCCACACGAGAGAGAGATCTGGCAGCAGGAGAGACAACTCCCTGCAGTTAAGGGTAACTGATGACTCTCCCGACTCCCGCCTCCTGCGCGTCACTACCCAACCGGCAACGGTGCACGCGCAAGAAGCGATCGGTCGGTATGCAGATGCAATGTTTCCGCAGGGCCACAAGAGATGGCGCAGTTAAAATAACACATTGCACCTGAAGAGAGACGGGAGATGTCGCTGTTAATCTGGAGAAATAAATCTGCTCAGACTAACAGCGCTATTGCGTGCATAAATTCGATAATACGAGTCATCCAGATAGTAAGGTTACAACATTTTTGTATGCCAGTATCATAAACCACCGCCACCGGCTTTGAATTGTCTTTTGGATTCTGAGGTGTAGTGACATACCCACGTCTCATCTCCCATCACGATAGAGTCCAAAAAGGCTTCTCCCTCTTATGCAAAACGATCCCAAAGTACACGTGCGGCAGTCACGCGATTTTGATGGTGCTCTCATGTAAGCATTCTGGGCTGCTGTTTCGCACACTAATTCTTCTAACCAAGTTTTTCCGACACAATATAATCAAGAAAACTTTGAGAAATTTCAGGAAATAAGTCGTGAATTTCGTAAAATATCATAAGGTAGACATTTCGTACTTACTTCTTGCCTCGTCATGAGTGTCTTTTCTGAACGATTTAAACCACTTCTTGACATATCGTCGACTCATCACATCACTACCATGAACATCCGTGAGCTTCCGATGGATTTTTGCAGCGGTATTGTTCTGCAAAGTTAAAAAAACGAATGTCATGAAAAGCGGATTTTACACATACGGGAGATGGTGGAAGCGCGTGACGGCCTCTCCATCGGAAGAATTTATTTTGACTGAACAAAATGGCCGATATACAGACGGGACGCAGGAACCCTTGTAACATTACTTCCTAAATTAATCATCCGAAGCAAAATCGAAAACTTAAAGTTGAAAATATACATTTTAAGTTATGATTTTAATGATTCCATATATGAAAACGACAAAAATCCTTTTCAAAAAAAATATTGACCGAATTCCGTGATTTATTCTCTATGCGTGTCTCCAACTGATTGTCAAAATCTGGAGGGTGTTTTTCGAAGCGTTTCCGTTCTTCGCGTCAAATCAGCAAACGACGGGCGTTCATCTTGATTCTTGGAGGCTCAGGGTGAATTCGATGAGCTCTCAGAAAAATTTCCCAAGGGGTGCCAGCTGACGTATCCAAATTCCGCCATAGAAAACGGTGACATCTGTCAAATACCGACACGCCTTTTTAAATCGTTCAATTACATCGTTGAGATGGGTTCAAGATAAAAAAAATGATGCCCGAACCCTCTCTAATTAATTGAATTGCAATTACTGCCATTTTTCGTTATTTTTTATTTAAATAGAAAAAATATAAAAAATCCAGGCAACACAAGACAAATTGAATGGCTGCGACGAGGAAGCAACAAACGGAAGCTGTTTCCGCAGCTACAAATATTAAGTCTGTCATCACCATCTCAACATAAAAAGATGTCCAATTGTGGGTCTCAGCTTCACGACACTTTAGGATCGGAAACTTTAGTATATATTGCGTCGGAGGGGGGCTTGATAAAATATTTAACTCGAGTCCCGCCGTGCGGTTTTAAACTCTTTGAAACAAATTTATGAGTTTGGACCCCCCGGGCGTCGGATGCGCCATCTCACCGCGGAGGAAATGAAAAATCGCGAGAGCCACCCCCCTGGCGGCAATAATAATAACAATAAAGACGGTGTGCGCCTACTGAAAAACGAGGCCCGCGTATTGTGCGGCCCTGGCCCCGTCGTTGCTGTACGTCGAACACCTCAAGATGTATGTGGGGTATTCCGTATCGCGAGTTTTTATTACGGGCACGAAGATCGACTAAATAATAACCGAACTGGACTCGTTAAGGATTCCATTCAGCTAAGAACACTTGATGATTATTTCTCCCCCGGGGGGACCAACAAAAGGATAAGCGATTTCTCAATCTCCACTGCAATAAGCTTATGCCAAATTGGAAATTAAATTTGTAATTTTTCGACCGATTTGAAGCGAAAATGAAACTTAAGAATAAGGTTGAGGCTGTCGGAAAAGTTCTGTCCGATCATTCAAAATGCATTTTGGACATATGGAATCTTTGGGCCACATTTGAACACAAATGCTGTTGCTCAACATATTGATGTGTCTCATATCTCATTTCTTTTATGACTTTTATAATATATTAATGACCAAATCTTCACCCCCCCCCCCCCCCAAATGGATGAAGATCTCTTCGGGAGAAGACTAACTTCATATTTGAGAAGACATAAACGTGTTCCGTCGTTCATCGCAGCCGATTCGTTGATCGGGACCATCGTCGCGTACGAACAACGCTAGCTTCAAGCTGCAACGACCAAGATAACTGACTCCCACGTTGAGACAGTTAATGTTAATATCGACAATGTTAATAATCTTTCAAAAACATGTATTATCAATATTTTTAAGCTTTTGTAATATGAAAACCTTTCGTAGCTATTTTTTGATATAAATTCGGTTCAAATGAGTGTAAAAACCCTTTTCCCTCAATAAAATATATCAGATAAACTAACCTAAGTCAATCATCTGAACTGACCTAACCTAATCATATATCATAAACCCTTCACAAGCAGATGGCTATGATATGGAAATATTTTTAGCTCATAAATTTCAAAGTGACTTTTATTGTATGGTATCTTAATAATGATAAATATGTTTGTTGGGGTTATCTATGAATATTTTAATAGTGAATTGAAAATATTATCAGCTTCTCAAGTCAATTACATATAAATATTTTTTTCTTTTTAATCAATTAGCTCGAAGTATTTTATATTAATTTTGAAGTGTCTTTACATCAGCATCTTAATTTATGAAGAGGAACCATCGGTAGTTACAGTGATTCATATAATGACCTGAGCATATCTTCGCTGTTTCATAGCCACTCATTGCTCCAAATTAGTGCTAAGATTTCAACTCTGGGAATTTATCTTTTAATTTATTCCCGGAAAAATATTGTTTTAATCTGTGAATGATTTATATATTTAAATCTAATATGATTCTTTAATTATCCTGAAGTAATGACATTTTTATAAGCTTCGTGGATATTTACATCGTTATCTCTCTTGAATGATAAATGATGCTTGATATTTTTTAGAAAACTTTATTACTTAAAGCATTACAAATTCTATTAAGTTTAGCAAGTCTCAAAGACCATCTTGTGTCAACGTCGTCCTTTTGTCAAGTCTGGGAACAACATAATAGGTCACCATCGTCATCATGTCAATCAAAGAGACTGCCGCCTAATGAAAACCGACAGCCCTAGTTTCCGTATGTCCGAAAGTTGTCCATCAATCCCATTTTCACGTACACGTAAATACCGAGATACATTACTCCATCCCGACCCTTCTTCCATCGCAAAAATTGCGAATACGCGTCGTCCCGAATCGATTTATTCCGGAGGTGACTTTGATGTGATGCATCGTCATACCCCATGTAAATTACGCTACGAATATTCCACGAAATACCTCCTTCGGTCGAATTTCACATTCTTCTCGATCACCATAAATATTTTGTAAACAAATCCCGTTTGGGGTCTAACGGCGCTCATATGAAATACCCGACCGCCTCATCCTGCCGCCCAGACATAAAAAATAAGGCTTTCGAGGTGGCTTTTCATCCGTCCTGGGGTTATTTTCGTCCTTCTCCGAAGCCCGTTCCGCGTCGTAAAAGTGTTATGGACGATAAATCTATGATAGTAAATTTATAATATACTATCGCGGCTCTTACTTTCTATGGTATTACGTGTCAGGTCAGCACACTTCTTCCGATCCTTCCACATAATATCGGCTTAGGTGCTCATCAGTATTCAGAGTCGGGGACGTGTGTGATAGGCTTAGTTCGATGCCCTGTCATTATATTTTTGTGACCTGGACAAGGTTGCCCAGGGACCATCAAATCGATACAATTTCAGTACATCCGCATTTAAATACAAATTGGACGGATTATATTTGAAAAAAACGTGATTCATTTCAAATATCTCACTGTGAAAGCCTTTCAATTTCAATTCACTTTCATCCTAATAATTTTAAATTACTATGGAGGATATATAAAATACAATCATTGAAACAGATACTCATTGGAGGGGAATGATTTCGTAGACGTGGATGATCCAGTCATTTGTGGTGGGATATCTTCATCGCATGAGGATATAATCTAATTACGACGTACTAATTCTGTATTGATTGTCGAAGGCTGATTTAATGACAGCTTCCAAGGTAGAAATACACAATCAACTTAGTGTTCGACGATTGATAAATGATCTAAATAATTATCAAAATATATTACATTTAAGCCTAGAAAAGATCTTTAACAATGCTTTACAAAATTATATTTAATATTTTTGGGTCATATTAATTTTATCTATCTAATTTTGTTTATGTTTCAAGAGTTTCTTGAATCAATTAGTGTCGGTATTGGAATATCTAGTAAAAATGTTCAAATTTATATCCAACACTATCAAATATAATTCCATTCCTTATTCAATACATCTTACCATAGCTTTGGCAGTTATTTTATACCATATTTATAATACCAAGACGAGGTCTGGTAAATAAAGAGTATAAGGTACCACTTTAAGTTTAATTCCTCTATTTCATCAAGTTGAATTCCTGCTTTGGGATTGAAATTAAGAGTCATTTTCGAGAAAACAATTGATTTTTTTCGTTGTATATTATCGCATATGAGCAATTTATCATCACCAGATACAGTGCTATTCAAAAAGAAAAATTGTGGACTTTTGGCATTATTAAGTATTTACTTTTGGCATTCAAATTTACAGTAACAATCAAAACACAAACTGAGCTCAAATATACGGTCTCAAATTCGAATACTTTCGGGTCCTCCTAATAATGTATGCATTAAAAACGTGGTAAATTAATTAAACAAAACTAATGATTTGTGATGTAATTTTTAACGCGCGGATAATTCATAGCAAAAAACTGTCTTAGTTTTAAACGAAGAAGAAAATGAAGTTTTAATTTGATTACATTATTAATCGAATTGCGGCTTACTAACGGATCGTTCAAAGTTTTCCCCGTTCTCTTATACTTTTTTTTATTATAACGCGTTTATAAAGCGATCAATCATCACCATCTTCAGGTTCTTGCCGCAGATTTGTCAACGTAATGCTTACAAGAACAAGATGTTTCATTATATTATTTTTATATAAGAAACTGTATTTTTGTTTAATAATATTAATAAGGGATAATTTCGTTTTTGCGCCATTATTTTCAATAAACAACCGAGTTGACATTTATTTTTATACAGAATAAATTTCGTTCTCATACGAAAATTGAGTACGACTGAGACATTACGATTTACACTATTAATACAATTTTTTTCATAAGCTAAATTCTCATATGGTCCAATATTTGCCTCCCTATATTTTTCACATTTTTGCCATGCAAAAAGCATGTTTAGACTGGAAAAGATGATAATCTAACAGGGTAATATCCGGAAAGTATGATATGACGTATCAACTTCCATCAATGTAAGTAATATTTATAGATAAAAATATAGTTTTATGCTATCAAACAGTCTGATTATTAAAATAATAATATTTCAGACGCGACTCGTTCTGTTCATATTAATACGGTAATAATGATAATAATCTGAAAGGGGGGTTTCTAACCCTCCTTAAGAAATTAAATTGTAATTTCTTATTTAAAAAAGTCCATATAATGAAATAGTTGAGGAGTACTGTCGCGTATTTGCGATCGAATTCCAGTAATTCAAAAAGAGCATTCTTGCACGTTGAGTTCGAAATTTGTCAATGCGAGACAGAAACAAAGACAGTGTCTTACTTACATCGTGCGATTGTATAGATCGATAACCCAAATTTATCAACTAATAATGATAACCCAAATTAATCTATTTCAAATATATTGTTTATTTTAACGCGAAAAAAGGCAAGCATTATGTGCTATCAAGAGTGCTTATTTATGCATGTACAAACTTCATACACGTTGCGTGGTCCTGAGAGATAAATAGATTTGTATGGACAATAAATGGCAGACATACAAAAATAGCATCTACGTTTGAGTCGTTTTAAAATTTGCTCACTACTCAAAGAGTTCTCTTTCTTACGTTTTCTTTCTTATGTATCGATCAGTCAATGCTTGTGAAATCCAAACATCTTATTTTTTAATCTTATCCAAATCCTTTATGATCTTGTGAGTACTGGATCATGATGTGTCGACCATTTTTGATAATTATTTTATAATCAAGATTGGATCGTCTTCGATTGCAGGCTTCAGAGCTGCTTCATCCTCGTTGATGGATCATCAGTTTTGAGGCTTGTCTTTCAAACGAAATTATTCATGGGTACCCCTAATACATATATGATGCTTATCAACTGACTGATATTTACTATGATGGTATGTGTAGATTTTTAACAATATCCTTGATTTGGGCAGTATCAATGCATTGATGATACATTTTTTTTAAGAAAAAAGAACTATATGAAATATATTAGAGCAAAAATTCGCAGAAGAATTTACCGAAGATTATCACGGAATCCTCCAAGAAGATAAAGATATGCCAAATAAAAAACTAGTAGTTTTCGCGAACATTTAAATGCACTGTCCCGAAAGAATTCCACTTTAATGATATATTTTTTTAAAACAAATTAAACTTTAAATGGCTCCCAATAATATAAAGAAATAACTAAAATTATATATTCTATATTTTTTTGTGTTAATAATTTTTTAAATAGGGTAGTTTCTCTGCCACACCCCGTTAATAATTATTTATTTATTTATGTGGCTTTCTACTATTTATAATGATCCGATCCAAGAAGATCATACTCAATGGTTATTATTTGTTAATGAATATAATATCAGTTTATAGAAATACAAGTGATTCTTTGAGTTTACGTATGTATGATCCTAAAACTTTATTAGAATTTTAATTCAAATGTGACAAAACAATAATAAGATCGTAAATGTAGTGTGTCATATCAAAATTTGAATAGATAATTATTTTTTATTAGAAATCGAGGCACGCACGCAGCATGTGCGTGCATACTCATCAAAGGGTTAATGTATAAGATTTTAATCAATATATTTTATGAATTTTGTATCAATAACGAAGCTTGATAATATCAAGATTTATTAAATTAGTATACATGAAAATGGCGTTTCCATGTTTACAATCATTCAGACTTTTGCTTGATTATATTACATATTTTATACCAATTTTAAATTCATAGGGCTCCGTTGAAAAGTTGAAACATTAATTTTGAAACTACTTCAATACATCTCTCATGGATGAAATTATGCTCTTCCCCCTGAACATCCATTAGCGTTGCTCGGGCCCGTTTTAAAATTAATTTTAAATGGGAATAGAAAAAAATGGCTTTGTGTGAGTCCCGAATGAAAAATTAGCGCGTCCCGAATTATTATTCCCTCAGTGTAGAGGCTCTCACATATTTTAAAAATTATTCCATGAAAATATACAACTATCATCAATCCTGTATGCCGGCTTGAAAGCATTCTTATTGCTTTGACGATTTGAAGCCCTCGAGCAAAAAAAACGTCCCTTAAAAATGATATTAGGTCTGTACAAAATATAAAATACGTATCGAATTTCAAATATTTGCACGTGCACCTGAACACATTGTTTAATGTGTACATAATGTGTTTGTTCATATTGCATTAATTATACAATACGTGTGCATGCGGTTGCGTGTTTGTATGAATTTTCGTTTACATAGTTTCTTATGTAAATGTATTAATTATCATGGTAATGTTGATTTTTAGATTAACAATTAAGCCATTTTTAAAGAAGTGATCATTAAATTATTTTTTATTTCTATCGATTTTATGCAATTTGGCAAAAATATTAGATGTATCGATAAGTCCTTGTTAAGTTTGATTGATTGATTTTGACATCGTGGAAATAGATCCTTGATGAATTCACCATAGTCGACAGCTTAAGAGCATTTAAAACGTATTGGGAAGATGAACAAAATGGGGATTTGGATGCTGCACGAACTGTCTGACGATAACAAGGAGAGCTAACACAAGCAGACGTTTGAAAAAATCAAGGAATTAAATTGGGAAGAACTTCCACACTCTTCATATTCACCAGATCTGACTCCAATAGTTCATTTTCTAAAGGGTAACCGTTTTTGAAAAGTAACTGAAGTCGAAAATCATATTTGTTCATATTTCTACTCAAAACCAGAAGATTTTTTTAAAATATGAATTGAAAACCTATAGAAAATAGTAGTTAGTAATGAATGAAATTATGTTTTGTAGGATTTTGAAAATAAATGAATTCTTTCATTGCTAAAAAATCGGCAAAGACTTTTCGATACATCTAATATTTCCCGCAAAACGTTGAAATAACTTAAAGTTGGATCATATTATTTGAAAGCCGACGGTAAAAAACGTGGAAAATTGTAATTTTTCCATAGTGAATTTGTGTCATATATCATCACGCCATTTTCTTAAAATGTTGCAAGGAACTTCAACACTCGTTCGCCATTAAGTCGAAATGTATAGTAAAAAAAAACGACCTCAGCGTGTGATATAAAACCCAGAAAACTTTATGTACTATAAAGCATTTTGCTTTTAAAGTTGAAAGTTTTTACTTGTTCGACTTCTTTCATACTCTCGAGCACGGCTTTAAGTTTAAACTTTCCTCGGAAAGGCCCGGAATATGCGTTTTTATGACTACTTTATTAATCATCAGTGTGTGAAATGAAATGAATGGTTCATAACCACTTTTCAGCTATATCAGCCGTTAAGGATTAACCAAAGTACACTGTTATATCAAAAATATCAATTTAAGACGGTCCAACGATTGATATTAATAAAACGGGGTATGATTTTTTCTTATACTCGAGATGAAATTTGGATGTCCGTGATCTTTGACCTTCTTTAAAAAACGAATATATGAAAATTGAGGATGGTTTTGACTGCTTTGATAATATCCTCTAATTTATACCGCAATATTTATTCGTTTAAGGGATCCAATTTATCAGATAACGAGTCCTAACATCAAAGAAAATATAATGCGAACATTTTTATGCCTATACGTGGGAGTTACTCAAAGAAAAAATATTCTTATTTATAACAAAACATATTTTTTAACATAGTATTTCATCAAAAATATGGATAAAAATACGAAATTTATATAATATGTTAAAGCTTAATCTGTCTGTTTATCATTGAATACGTTTTAGTATGCCAAGAGCGGTTAAATCACCTCAGGCTTTAATTTATTGAATCAATATAAAATTATACCCTTTGCGTCTTTCGTGGTCTTAATGAATTCAAAGAAATGAAATGCGCACACTGATTTAAATCAATAATTCAACATAGCAATTATCTTATCTTTATCCAATGATTCCTCCCTTTGGGCCCTTGCAGGGATATATTTTTAAGGAAATTGGAAATTTATCAAAACTGTGATAATTATAAGAAATGAATTATCAATAATAATAAAGCTTAATCAATGCTTAGAGTATTTGAGCTCTTAATGAATTTTCCAGAAATCTATTCAACCCATTTTTATGACAATTAACATGTGCTTATAGTATAATATAATAAAATTACCACATCCATCATCAATATGATGGAATTCAAACTTCAGGAGCAAAATTATAAAAGCCCTTACTATTATTCCCTAATATTTTTTGCTGATTATTATTTATGAAATTATACAAATTTATAGCTAAATCTCTCGGGTTTGCGATTTAGAAGTAATGTATGACGTATGGCATACCTATTTTTACCAATACTCGCAAATTTGACCGATCGATTCATTTTATACTTAATAAAATAAACAAAAACTAAATCTTATATATAAAAAATGATGTTTGTTTGTTCGTATTTTATACGCTGCCATACCGTTCATTCGATTGTGATGAAACATTGGGGAGTTATTGTTCGCACCTTTGTGAATGTTATAGAATTAGTAAAAATATGTACAATGTAATATTTCTATGCTATTTCTAAGCGTTTATCAATAAGTAGGTAGCCCGTCCAGTTACAACGTCCTGGTCCAGTTACAAGTCCCACTCTTAAGCATAACTCAGTCATCTTGGGTTCGAATCCAACAAGAGGCGTGCCTGGCGACCACATTTTTAAAACATTTATTCGCTATGAAAAATCACCTAAAAGTGGTTGGCAATAATCCCATAAAAGAGATTACTTAAAGCCACCTCAAATAAATATCAATAAGTACTATAATCTCTGAACATTATTTAAAAATATCTTTCAAGCGTTCCTATGGAAACAAATGCAAACAATATACAGTCAACCCTTCTATAGTGTCGAGATAGAGACCAAGCCAAGCGAGATAGAAACAAAACGCTATAGAAAATTAGGCACCCATACAAAAAAAATCGTGTTTAGTTTGTTAACAAGTTCAAGTGACTAAAAATGCATTGACTTTACGTATTTTACCCGTTGCTTGCATAAAAGACGTCGTAAACGAAGTAGACGCTATAAGAGGGTTGACTGTATACGAAATTTTGATTTGAGTCTTGGTCCATTGACTGGAATTATGGGAGTCCCAAGATAGGGTACATAACATAAGAAAACAAATTGAAACCTGAGGTTACTTAAATATATTATTATCATAGTGCAGCCAAAAATAGTCTTCTGTAGATTGATCAGTAGATTGTTTTGTGTTTGTCTAAAAATATTTTTTTGAAAATAAATTTTGGCTCTTTATGTCAATATTTTTTGACTTTTTATAGTTTATAAACATAAAATAATAAATATATATAGTAATAAATAAGCTAAACAAAAATTTAAAATAAACACTAAAAAATTAAATTGCTTTGATCCAAAAAAAAAATAGTATACGTGGTCTGATGTGTTTTTTTGGCAATATAAAGACTTTTAGAAAGATTTTATGTTAAAAAATTGCATTAGAAAAAATAAATTAGGGAGATGAGTACATCTTAATAGAGTACATTCACTGACGAAAATCAAACAATATCACCTTAAAATAATAAATCAAATTATGTTACGCTAGTTACCTCGCGTCCATGAGCCCGACATGAGGTTCGAAATATCAAGAAAGAGGTATAATTTTAATTTTTTGAACTTTCAAATATTCAAATACAATAGGTTTTTTAACGTAATTAAAAATATATAAACATGACTTAAAACTCTAATAAATACTAATGCGTATGAAGATTTTATTATAATTTTACTGCTACTTTTGAAGAAGCGTCGTAGATATGTTTTTGTATTCTTCAAAACGGACGTCCTTCTTCCGCTTTGACACATCTCGAGCTTTCGCTTGTGCGTATGAAAGCTGTCATCTTTTTGTGTGAAAAGCATGTGTGAAATCCACAAAGATACCTCCAATTCCATGGGTCTTCGCGGAAGAATTTACATACCTCTGGCCCACCTGAGTGAGTCTAAATATCCGGCAGAGCCCAAAGCCGGAATTCTCCGGATCCATTCCAGCGCCAGAACCCAGAATATATTAGACCGTTTGCAATAAAGTGGAGAAAGTAAAAGTTCTTTAAAGACCCCTCTCCGCGCCCGGAGATTTATTTTCTCTTTGAGGCCGATGGATTTATTTGCGATGAAAATGGAGAATCCTTGCAATGAATAAGGAATCCGGGATTTGGCCGCGGTTTTTGTGCGAGGCGTCGGAAAGTGGGACGCAACAAGAGAGATTACGTGTTTTATTCATATGTTTATTGCGAAACGCATCGACATGGATAAGGATGACGTTGGAGACCCGAGAAAGGGTCGCGCATTGTATTCGGGAGACTGGGAGAAATTGGGGTCAATTGAGAATATAAATCAAAGAAAGGTATTCAGCTGGAGCCCTTGACATATTGAAGAAGAAGAGGAAAAAAAATCAGACCAACAGCACTATTCCTGGGGTAAATCTTGCGGGGGCTGAAAGCAGTGAAATCTGCTACAGGCGCCTTTTATGTCTTTGAATTGTGCTGTAAATCGATTATGTTTTTTACATACTTATTGAGCTTAATGCTGCTCCATTTTATTGAAGCTCAAATGTCAAATGGCGAACGACATTCCATTATGCTTCAACGACTGCCATATTACTGTTTGTTAAAAAAATATTTAAATTGAATACTATGCAAATGGATATATTATGTAGGTAGAATCGAGAGAAACTATTTAAAAATAGGTACTCATTTTAAAGCAAAGCTTTTATTTTGTAACATGTATGAAAGACAGTTGCCAGTGATTGATCACCGACCTTGTATAAGATTTTTTCGCCAATACTTCTTATAAAAATATTGAAATTTTCACATATGGTCAAGGAATTAAAAGCCATAAACAATGCTTGAACCATGACTATTAATTTTGTACCAATAAATCTAAAATCACGTATCACACACGACATTGTAAGCTAATGGGCAAATCAAACATCGGTTACCTGATTTAAATTTTTTAAACCAAAATCGACTTTTTGTAACGCCTAATATTTAAGTTAATGCAATATTTTAGTAATTTCATATTCAAAACATTGATTTTCAATAATAATTAAAAATGAGCTTAGTAGATGGTCTTACATATGTTTAAATAACGTTTACTATAATGTAAAATAAAAATAATACAGCATTGAAAGCGGGAAGACGTGGTCTTCCCGCCAGTTCCCCGTTAGTCTCGTAACTGCGATCACTTCAAGAGAAAAATTCATAATCCATCACCACCTGACTCTCCACACATATCTTCATTCTAATGTAGTTTCTAAGGTCCAATGGCGAATGAATCCACGTGCGAATATGTATATTATGAAACGCACGTCTATTTATTAAATTTAAAAATTAGTCTACCAAATTCGTCTTAATGGTGCACTTTACAGCAGGTCGCTTTATAATTTTTGTTAAACATAATCAGGACTTTTTCTAAAATATCCAATAATTATTTCGTTTTAAATTTTTTGGATGATAACGTAACACATCACTCAATAAGTTCGTAGGATTTTTTTTAAGAAATTGCAAAAAAACGACCCCAAATGATGAAAAAAAAAGTTTGAAGTGAAACAAATCCTACAAAATTATTGAGTAATGCTTTATGATAAAAAAAATCATATTTTGTTTTGTTCGTATATGCTGTGTTATAAACGAAAATAGTTTTGTAGAAAGTTTCTGGTTTGCCATGAAGACATTTTCTTGAGACTCCCTCCTCGTTAGGACCAGTGAGTGGTATTGATAGCTGTATTATGTATTGTGCAGTAAAGGGGTTGATAAAAATACATTTTTGGGAAATATACCCTTTCCTGGAGTGGCTTTATTCGATCAGGGATATCCACGTATGCGTGAACGTGGGTCGCATTATGTGCGGCCGCTGATGTAAAAGACGTGTTAAGTACACCTTAAAATATTATATCAATCGGAGGCTTTTAGGCGAGCTGGCCACTCGCCTCAGTCAATTTTGATGAAGCGTTATTGTCTTTCGGAAATGGCAGCTCTCCGGTGGAAATCCGACAATCATATCGGGTTACCTGCACAAAAAGTGCCTTTCAATTTGGCCACATCGACGGTTTCATTGTCGAGCAAAGGGTTTTACGATGGCGACAATCAAAATTCGGGAAAAAAGAAAAAGGCCTGGACGGACTGAATGCTCAATATCGATTATTGAATATGGCTTCGTGTCTTTCAGCAAAGACGCTGAGCAAACAATGGGGATGACAAAGCCGCCGGAGCCACTCGCAGACAAAGTGATAGTCGTGCGATTTCTTTTTTTGGGCCAACGATTTCCTTGAATGTTCAATTTTTCACATTCGAGACAATCGTAATCATTCACATTGTTTCACACATAAGAATTTTGGGTCGACGCAAGCATTTGAGCGGGGGCATTTTTATGAGGATCGAGCTCGAAGACGCGGAATATCCGTGCTTTGGGAATAATGACCGGATCAATTTCATCTCTCTGCTTTCACAGTGTTTGCAAAGTGCTTAGTTCTGACTTTTGGAAGTGCTAAAAAATTCATCGACATCGACGTTCATTGAATCGAGCATCTACTACATCAACAAGACTTTCGAAACCAGTAACGACATACGACCTTATAATCAGATCAACAAACGGATAAATGCAATTAAGTTCCTGGATTCTTATTATAATAACTCGGATTCAAATCGAGATTATGGTGTGACATAATCGGGATGGCCTCCCTGAGTCCGTTCACATAGAAGAAAGACGGAGGTGAAAAAAATTTTACTTTTGGCTTTATTATTACGTCAATATCAAAGTTGCGAGACCGAAAAAGGCTTCCCGCGGCCAAGACGACTGGTCGGACCCCAAAACTTAATTGTCTGAGAGAGATCTGGCTGCAGAAGGGACGACCTTCCGCAGTCAAGGCTAACCGACGACTCTCCCGACTCCCGTGTCCTGCGCGTCCACAGCTAGTGGTACAACTAGTGGTGGATATAATACTTGTATCTTGGCCCTTAATATACGCGGTTTCTTATTACGATTTAGCCATCACGCGGCATATGCACAAAAAATATTATAATATCAATTGTGGATCGTCTCTTACCTAAAAATTACCATTTTATCAACATTGCTGACGATGAATATCTACCATAAGGAAAATCTGAATCAAATGTTAATAAATTGAAAAGAGTTGAATCTTGAAGTCCGATTGGATGGATTAATTTTATGGTGATATTTATAGCATTGTAAAGGCTCATTTTTTAGATTGAAGAGTAGAAAAAATCGCCTAATGGTCAAAACTAAACATATACTTTCAAGATCCATCATTTTAGTATTTTAGTTTTTTGCCATTAAAACGAATTTTTCTTTGAAAGCTTTCGAAGACACTATAACGAGACTTGAATTATATTTTTGAGAACCATGTATTTCCATGTCGATAAATATGTACGTTTATTTTCATCATCTTCTTAATATGTTTCCATGCGAGATGCTTTTATGTATTCTTATCTGCTCGAGGGCTACCACTTATATATTTCATATATTAGGTTGTCCCATAAGTTTCTTTCGCAAATGAACACAGATCTAATCATAGTCATGGTTGAAGAAAACCTGCGATATACTGTTCGCGAAAAAGCTAACAAGTTAGAGATTCCACGAACATCCGTCCACAATCATCTGACAAAATTGGGCTACATAAATCGTTCAGATGTGTGGCTTCCTCATGAGCTGACTGACTCAAATAAACTTCAGCACATTTCAACATGCGATCTTCTTCTCCAACGACATAATAGCCAACCTTTTTTGAAGAGACTTGGCACTGAAGATGAAAGTTAGATACTATATGAGAATATCCAACGTAAACGGTCTTGGACCAAGGGTACAGAAGCTTTAACTGTAGCTAAACCTGCCTTACATCCAAAAAAAAGTTTATCTATGCATTTGGTGAGTCTGGAAGGGGGTAGTTTATTATGAGCTATTTCAGCAAGGTGAAACGATCAATTATCAATTATCAATTATTCAATTATCAATTAATCAATTACCTTGATCAATATTTTGCCAACAAACCTGGGAAATTTTGGCAAGAAGGCATTATGAGACTTCTAGAGAGATGGAGAAAAGTAATAGAACAGAATGGATCATATATTATTCAATAATTTTTGATGTAATACAAATAATTGTTTTTTTTTTCTTCTTAATATGAAAACGAAAGAAACTTATGGGACACCCTAATATTAAGAATTCTGCTTCACTTAATCAATGAAATATCTTATAAATATATATAAAATACTGACAGTCCTATTATTATCACATAATTGTATGTATAGGAAATGAAGCAAAATATATATTTGGAGCTGAAAAGCTAAATAATAATGGTTTGAGATTTAAAAAATACCTTAAAGAATCTCTTGCATTGCAGCACATAAACGAATTGCGGATGTAGATGCAAAATATAAAAGAAACCGAATGTCATCTAAGAAGAAATAAATGCAAGATGGTATAAAGAGTAATAATAAAACGCAAGGGAATAAGAAAATGCATATTTTCGGTATAAAAGTCTTTGAATAAAATTTAATTTTATGACATGCCGTTTTATAAACCGACTTACAAATGTGAACATGACCTGATCTTATCATTGCCTTCTCCTAGTTACTCGCTGCTCTAAATTCATCAACGACGACATCGTTCAAAACGATTCACAATTGATCCGAAATATTGATATTATTCGTATGTTGAATATTTTTTACCACAGTCTAGATTTGAAACAAAACCTTCCACTGTAACAACACTTGGTTGAATATTTTTAAATGCAAAAATATAATATTCAGAAACTCTTGCTTGTGCGTATATAAGAATAGCGTCTTTCTTTTATCAAGCGACATGTTTATCTACTTTCGAGTGAGTTTTTCACTTTTCTGGATACTTTGCGGTTGGATTCCACGATGTTTTTGTTTGAAAATAAACTCATAAGATGTTATAAAAGAGTGCAATAATTCAGTATAAGAAAATATGTGATATTATTTAGATTCTGATCCATATACAATATGTATTTTTTTGTTACAAAAATAATGTTGTATGCTATTAACAGTGTTAAGGATAATTTATTGATACACAAGCTTCACTCACACTGTGCGGTTCTGAGAGAAAAGTGGATTTATGTGGACAATAAGCGGTGATATGTAATATGAACACAACATCTATTAAATCAATTTAAAATCAGTTGAATAATCAAAGGGTTATTAGTAAATAATATAGAGATGTTTCCTTCGCCATATCTGGACACAAATTGAATTCAATTGAGAGCGTGCGAAAATAATGGATTTCTTTTGGGAGAACCTAACGCGCGCTTCTCCCTTAAACAATGCATGATCGTTAATAAATTTACTACGTTACTAAAACGGAAATTTTCCTGCCGCACCCTGTATTTTAGTTTGTATGAAATGGCTTCATATCCCTGATAGGCATAAATGATCATCTTTTCATCCAATTATTATGTGGCTCTTCGACACCGTGCTTCCGTGCAACTATGTAAATCTGCCTTAATAATGTCAAAAACAATTAAGGACTCCAGCGAGAGTCATAAAGCTTAGCTAAGAGCCGAAGTCTGTCTAGTTAGATTAAAAAATAATGAGTTTACGAGGCAACACTCGAGCGGCAGTGTCATCCAAGGTACATATAGTCGTAATAGAGCATAAAGCAGGTAACGAGCGCAATTTACATCAAAGGCTCAACCATCGCGGCGAAGAAGCAATTTCCATTGGCCAACCGTGTCACGTTGTATCAATCCAGAAGTGGCTTGCTTAATTAACACGTCGTCGACGAGCATACAAAGGCCGTCGAAAGCGCCCCCGACGACTGGTGTCATTGTGCTGCAAGGGGCTCGTAATTCATACCCGCAGAATGAGACGTATCAGCTAATATTCCGTCGTCATCGTTTATTACGGCTTGATTGACGACGTAATTAGTACGTAAGCTATTTACGTGCGACGGCAGAACAAAGCAAATTTTCGGCAATTTAACATCATTGCCCAATTTATGCGGATACGTCGCGGGAGCGGCGTAATGCGAGACGGTGTTGACTTAAGCTCATGAAACTCGTCGGCGACGTAAATCGTCTGTCAAATAACTGAATTATCTCATATGGGGCTCAGAAATTGAGTCGCCTTTATGGAGTTACGAAATATAAGAGCTTACGCTGAGAACTGATTGCTAAATAGGATTCAGGCTATTAGAGATGTAAACGGCAGGGCATTCAAGATGGCCTCGTAAATCCTAACTTCCTGTAATATTACTATATTATACTTAACGTTGTTACGCTAATGTCTGAAATAACAAATATTGACAAATATGAAATAACAAAAATTGAATAACAAAAAATGACGTGCATTGTGCGAAGGTAGTCCCAAAAGTACCCGACCTAACATATATATAACAGTTGTTGTTTAAAACAATACTATGTTATGCGTAACAAATTGATTTTAAAAATTAATACACTTATCTGGGACAAGTAATACATCTCAACAGAAATGGACAGACGAATACCACTGGGATGGCAGCATTTAACCAACGCATCATCCCAGTGTTAACCCACGAAGACGTGGAATCTAATATCAGACATTTTACACAGAATAAATTTTTTCTGGCGTGCCATAGAGAGATCTATGCTCGGAGTGTCTTTATAATATAGAATCAGAAACGAGGATGTCCGAAGAAGAAATCGAGTAGTAGACGCTACTGAAAGAATCGACACACTTAAGTGGCAATGGGGGAGATAAATGTGTCGAAAAAACGACGGTCGATGGGGAAGAAAAGTGTTGGAGTGGAGACCCCTGTAAGACTGACGATATCGAAAGAATAGCAGGATGAAGCTGGATGCGGAAAGCGGAGGATCGAGAGGGATGAAGACTCATGCGTTCAACGGTGGACGAACACAGACTGATGATGATGATGATGATTATGAATCTTTCCTCAGCGGTCAGACTGCATGACGATTTGAAGATTCCGCCACGACCAGGCGCACAGCTCATCAGATACCCATTAAAACCATCCTACTGTATTCAACCATCGACATCTTATTCCGCACTCTATGTAAGAGTCTATTGTGACAATAAAATCAAAAGTTTATCGTGGCTTTAAAAAAAACATAATTTATCGGCTTTAAATCCTACATATTAAAATAGACATCAAGGACCTCCAATTTACTCTAAGTCGCAGTA
This sequence comes from Stenopsyche tienmushanensis, assembly GCA_008973525.1. NCBI lineage: Eukaryota > Metazoa > Arthropoda > Insecta > Trichoptera > Stenopsychidae > Stenopsyche > Stenopsyche tienmushanensis. The sequence goes on along the minus strand of WACJ01000533.1, from coordinate 1,945,915 downwards.
CAAAACACTTAAAAAACTAAGAACACTTGCCTGAATATCGACGCTGCATAACGTTCAGGATAGTTCCTGGAGTACGGGACGCATTCTGGAACAACACTGCACTTTATTTATTAAGATATATCTCTCTGACGATTAAGCCAAACCGTATAACCTGAGAACCGAACACGCACTGATTGTCGCCTAGCTTAATTCGACGGCTCAACTGAGCGTACGAATATAAATGTATTAATACTAAATGTAAATTATTCTGAAAAACTATTGAAAGATTGCATGAGATTCTCTCTGAGATGAGCTCTTTTGATTTATTCCCAAAAATATTTTTATCAAATTTGAAATTCATTAAAAAATAATATATTTATGCAACGAAAAGGATGGTGATTTTTTTTGAAAAACAATATTTTTGGGAATATATCGCAGCAGCTTACTTAATCCCATGATTTTTAAAAAATAGTTTTTCTTATAAATATTAATAATTTGTCATAAATGCGTTTCAATTTGTCCGTCCAGTTTAGGCGTCGAGTTTATGCTATGCAACAATATTCGGTGCAGAGCTATATTTTATTTTCACAGGTAAGGATGTGCATGTGCGTATGTTAAGTGATATTTTTTAATACACAGAGTGTTGTGCCGTTCCGGAATGTGATTCGTGTTCCAGACTGTATCCTGATCGTCATGCAGCTAAAATATTGAGGCAAGTAGTCAGAGTTTTTAAGTATATTGTAATACGATTATTAGGCTTATTATCGAAATGTTTAATGTTGAATAATTGCATTGAGATTTCAATAACACAGATCGGTAAAAATACTCATAGTGGATTGGAAAATCAAGATGTCTATTTTAAGATGTAGGATTTAGGTCCGATTTTTGTATAATGTTTTTAAAGTCACGACTAACATTCAAATGTATATGTAAAATACGATATTCGGAAGTGATTCATTTAGCATTTTATAGCTAAAAGCTTCATTAAGCACCAATTTTTCCTTAGATTAAAGAAAATACATCATATATCATTTTAAAAATATATCATCAGCCAAATAATTGGACTAAAATGTGTCAAATATTTAATTTCAGGTATGAAATCGTGTTTAATATAAAAGCAATCCGCAATTGTTTGATTACGAAATCGACCATCCTTGATCAATCAATAGTCTTAAGTTTAGATGGACATTGTGAAAAATTGTACAGTGTAGTTCAAAAGAACTACTGGTGAGCCAAATTCCAAAGGTGTCCAGGACTTCAAAATTCATGCAGTAAGAGTTCTCAGGTAAGGATAATAAGATTTACAAGATAAATTTGAGCTATCATTTAATTTGTCATCTAAAATATACACACAAAATATTTGGTCTAATGGATGTTTAAATTCTTTGTTTTAGGTAAGTCTTTCGAATAGCGCAATATCAATCCGAAATACCGAAGTTTTCAAATATACTCATACTTTGAGTTAAATATCATCACATTGAATATTGTTCAGCAGCACCGCGCCGGCAATTCACCAAAAACATATAGAAACCTTGAAAATATGGCGTTTTTTAAAACGTATTCTATAGAAGGGATTGTTATACGAATAGACCACTGCAAAATCTACAAAAAAACTCTATAGAAGGGTTGACTGTATGTTAATATTAATTTATTTGTATCACAATGGCTTTAAAAAATATTTCCGTCATTGTTTCTAGACATACTCGAATACTTTCGGACCCCCCCCCCCTAATAATATGTTTATAACTATCAAATTTTTGCGTCAAGTGCAACGATAAAATGCCTGTTCTTTTTAAATAAAATATAACACATTCTATAGATGGTTCATTACATATTGTTAATTTGTGGTATATAATTCAAGAGCTCGATAATACATAATTTTTAATAATTTAATGAATAATTAGATATTGTGGTGGAGATATTGATGAATATTGACCGCAATTTTGACAGCTGATTTTAAGTCGTTTACGTATATTATTCGATCTAAAACCAATCTTATTAACGTCGGAAATATCCAATATTTTGTGTCGACATTCGTGACTTTCGTTAGTATTCGCAAAAACCGACCGCATATTTCTTCATTATAATGGCAAGAGCTTTGATTTTGATCTTTACTTTTGATAGCTAGCGTTTCATGCCAAATTGAGATGCTTCGTTTTGATAAATTCTTTATCTTTAAGTTCAAAATTAGTTTTTCATGATAGTCGATTGTTTGATTGGCGGTACAAATCCTTTCTGTGAAATGTCTTCAAAGATAAAACCACTATAGGTAATTGCTTTTAAAGAAATGAAATCTTCAGCTGATAGCTTGAATTCTATACACTGGTTTATATATATATATATCCCAATCAGAAATTACACAAATGCTCTATAAACAACTCAAATATATTTACATAAGATTCTTATTATAAATACAAAGACACGTTATACGTCATGATTGTTTTCAATTTCATGAAAACTTCCCTATATTCATGCAAATGAAATAGGAATTCAATGTGATTCCAATACAATTACATCAAGCACTTGAATTAACTTCACGTTCTTACATTCATGATCTGCAACAGATGTGGCATATTCAATTTCCTTTTAAGTTTATCCTTTACCACATTAACACATTTTCGATTTTATTCCGTTTGAACGTTTCATAACGTTCTCCATATAGACGGTGTTTGCATAATTTGTTGAAAATTTCGCTAAATATAGAAACGTTCAACGACGCATATATTATATTTATACAGTGTACACAAAATATGTTTTTATTAAAAAATACACTCTATTATTAAATCCTCCCTCTGGGGTAGATCACTTTATTCCAAGAACAATCACAATAGCTTCCACGTCCATAGCCGTATATACTTGCACGTCATATTCTAATATTAATGTTATTTAATTCATTTCGAATTCCATTTAAAAACGAAACATTCGTATTTTTGTACCCAAATCTAAAAATATTTCTGAGAATTATTATTCATCAAATGCTCCTTATTATTGGTTTTTATCAACATTTATTATCGAATTGATAAAGAAATGCCTAGCGCCTAGTACTTCAAATAACGCAATTACTGCTACATCCGTGTAATGTATATAAAATACGAGGGCGATTTAAATGTGACGCGGAATTTTGCTATACAAATTGATTAGTGCTTTATAAAAATACAAATAGAGTATCATATTTTTCTACATAGTTCCCTTTATAAGAAATATACTTTTCCATCTAATAGAAAGTTTCTTCAAGCCGCCACTGAAGAAAGAAGATGAAATATAGCATCCTGGTCGTTTTGCTGTTGCGCAACGCGTAATTGTACGTTTTCATTTAAGCAACCTTAGCTTCATCTAGCAACTGGCATTAGTAGGCCGCATTCATGATCTGTCTGTCATGTAGAAAATCAATCAATAAAAATACCTTTCGATTTACAAAATACAGTAACCACCAATTTTGTGACTGTTTATCGATTTTCTGATATTCACGAAACTTTTGGGCTCAATCAAACACATGAGTCTTAATTTATGGAGTAGCATCATCGAGTTGTGTATCAAGTCTCCTCCAAATTTCATTTGATTTCACGCCTTCTATGTAGATTAATGAGATAGATTTAAATCTTTTTTTTGTACGGTAGATGCATTCCGCGAAAAATCGCACAAAAAAACTATGACTTTCATATAAAAAGAAGTGAAGATGCGAAAAACCGCATAACTTTGAAACAGCTTTATAAAATATATCCAAAATCGCACAAAAAAAAATTAATAAAAAAAACAGGAAAAGAATAAGGCAATTAAAAAATAACATTTTGGTAACATTTAAAGGATGTCTTGCATCATTGGTAAAATTTTAAGGATGTCTAACATCCACTAGAGAAATACTAATTATTTTAATTATAAACTATCAACGCTGTATGATAATTTTGGATATAACTCAAAATCGCTCTCTTCTTCGGAAGAAATAGTAAGCTTTATGTTAATATCATCATTATTCTGTGTATATTTTCTCTTTCCAACAATATAATTCATAATTAGTAAAAATTTCACTATAGTCTCTAACTTAAAAAAAAAATATATCACAAAATGGCGACTCTTTAAAAATGCCGCATCACTAAAATGCCGCACAAAAAAATGCTGTAAAAAAACCGCATAACTTCGAAATCGCATAAAAAAAGTCGCACAAAAAGAAGTTCGAGTGTATTCAATTTGAATTTTTATATAACAGTAATGAATGTGTACACCAAAATTCCGGGTTATATTTGAATCGCCCTCGTGTGTTGCTTTAATGCAAAATAATATTTTTTATTTGCTGTTTTTATCAGGGCTTCGAACAACATACATAATAACGACTTAAGATTGCAAACTGGAATTTGGAATTGTTTGAATTATTGATTTAATTGGGCAATTTACAGGATGTATTAGATAAATATAAAAAAAACAAATTTTGTATAAGAATGGTTTTCGTTCCGGATAATATAACGATTTACCGGTTTTCGGTTCAGTTCCGGTTCGAGCTTTTGATTTTTATTCAATCTTTGGATGGATTTTTAGTGGAATAGAAACCAAATAAAATTACAGCGGAGTAAGACCAGAAGAATTTAATATCTATCAACATGACTATGGTTAAAATTATGACCTTATCATATCCACGCTTTCATCATGACCACTCGCTGCTCCGAATTAATGATGAGCGTTCCTTTCCAACAAACACATTTAATTTGACGAATTTTATATATCGTGTGTTTCGATAATATAACTAGACTAGCTATCAAATAGATTTATGTAAGACATTTGACCTGAAAAATAAAAAAAACCACTCTGTTTTTTTTTAATAAATGTTATGCTAGCATCAAATTATAATTATGCATCCCTCAAGCAAATTATTCAAATGTGTCTTGCTTTTATAAGACATAAAAAGCGCTGCTATATTTTGTTCTGGAGAAAACGCCCCTAGCACTGGGAGAAAAATATATTATAGTATCGAGTAAAAAATCTTTCCATCACATTCCATACGAGAAAACATCAATACGCGATGAGATTTATTTGGTTACAGATAAAATCTGGTTTGCACGAAAATGAGATATTTAAAGTTCACGACTCTGTCTTATTTTTCGTCTGACATTTTTTCTCTCGAGAAATAAAAGATTTCCCCGACAAAGACGTTTTTATGCCATTTTTTATCGGGAATATATTTTTCCATAATTTAACGATTCGAATCATCCGATCGTATAATATCGTACGAAATCAATGCGATTCGAATCTTCGCATTGGATATCCATAAAGTGGAATTTGTTGCTGTTATCTGCTTGTAGGGTAGGACATTTGTTATAAACGCATGTTCATTGTTACATTAATTACCGATAAGGGTTGGTACGTTGCGAGATAAAATTGTTAACTGCCTTCATATTTTATGTTTTATTGAAAATAATACGCGAAAATCAGGCAACACAAAAGATAAACGGATAGCACGCAAAGTTTTTCATCCAGGGAGTCCTGAACATAATTTATAATGCTCGCTGTAATTCGAATTTATGGGAATAACAAGGAGATATATTTCGGCATAATTAAGAATGCATTAAAAAGTGTTATGATTTTGTTACATGGTATAGCGACCCTGAGTGTTTTAAAAATATGGATTAAATCCATAAATATGCATTAAGGGATTGCATGGGTTTCAAAGCATAAAAAATGTGCATTTCTGTATTTTTTTAATGTAATAAAATAAATATTCTATTCAAACTTTAACGCATATAAAAGAGTAACATTTAAACAATAATTTATAAAATTTTCATATAAAGATTTTGAAAATTCAGCCATTGACATCTGATTTTCTGAATTCAAATTTTGAAATATTGTCAAAGTTGTATGCAAAAAGTACAATTTTCGGTAAAATCTACACCATGTATTGCCTTGTAAAATAAGTTATGATCAATGAAAATAAAATACCTTAATTTAATTACTAGAAATCATAACCGTTGATTTTAAAAATAGAGCAGTGAGAATAAACGACGTTCCCAGCTGGGCAGCCTAATAATCGGAATTTTCAAAGGCTCTCTCTTCTAGAGTTTTACTCTGATTGACTTGAAACTTTGGGTAAATATTCTAGAAATTTCATATTATTAGATATAATATAATTTTTGTATTTTATTAAAATTCAAAAAGCATTTAACCATGCAGCAGGGATACTTATTTCAAATGTGCACCCTAAAGCGATAATTATTTCGAAAAGGGTGAGATGACACTCATTCAAAAGAACAGGATCTAAAATTTTCTTAAAGATAATAAATAAAAAATATGTTTTTCTAAAACGAAGAAAGTAATTAAATTTATATCATATTTTTAAAATAAGGTAGTTTCCCTGCCGCACCCTATACTAAAATCATTCGAAAATAATCATAATATAGGGATCATCGGTATATTGCATGATAATAGCTTATCCCTAAGGAAATTGTTTAAATTTCAATCCGCTTTAAAATATTCCATAAAAGTAATATTATATTTTTGGAAATGGGTGTTTAAAATACAATAAAATACTATTGTCGATGTGCTGTGAAGCAACGTGAAGTTTAATAAATCCATATTTTATTGTATAAGTATGAACGTTTTGATGTATTATAAAATATGGAAATCATCTTTTTTTAACAATCAATTCCTTTGAAATCGTACCAACTGCGTAGAATGCTTTATCTGTGTCCATGAATACTAATTGTGTACGCTTTTGCAGTCGTTCGTATTTTTTATCATGTAATTAACTGCCGATAGTCTTCGGGGAGCAGTTATTATTAGGGATAAAAAAAAAAAAAAAAAAAAAAAAAAAAAGGGGGGACAGGGGGACCCGCCACATTCCCGAGCGTGTACCCGCATAAACTATGCTATTACAGCTCTCGCGTCAAACTACACATTTTAGTGCAAAACTAATTTAATGTCCCCCGAGAGGAACCAAACTTCTGCTCCATCTGGTGACCGAGCGCAATGCGCGAACCTTGTTTTTTTTTTGGGAAAATCTGTACAAGGGGGGGGTGCAGTCACGCGACCGCTTACGCTGAAAGTGTAACGCGAGGGGGGGTCCGGCGGCGGCAGAAGGCCGACCCGGAAACGCTCAACGATTAGCCATCATCCGTGTTTGTGTAAGTGTGCGATTCCAACCTTATGAGGGTTTGCTTCTACGTTAAGTCGACTTCCTCCGCCACATTCTGGTTTACTCCCAGTGTTTGTGGTAGAATCCGCCGGGCTCGGTCTTTTTACCGAAACTCTTGCAAAATACCGAAAAGGCGCTGAAGGCACCGGGACGGGTCACCAGATCTCTGTGCCCCACGGGCCCCTCACATGGCCCGCGGACACGGCACAGAAGCGCCTCTCGTTCGGAAGCCATGCCTTCGCATGTCCAGAGGATATGATCCGCGGACATGCTAGGTGCAGTGCATGGACAATCCGCTCTATCCGCGCGGCCCAGTCCCATTAGTTGGGCACTGTAATATATCGATTAAATTAAGACTAAATTGAAATGATTGTGGAATATGAAATATTAAATATTCATAATTAAAGGGAATATTCCAGTCTAGAGGCACAAATTTCAAGTTGATAAAAAAGAAACAAAACATATGTTTAAAGTACATATTTTACCAGATATTGACAGTTTTAAAATATACCAAAAAAATAAAAAAAAGGTATAAACTGTTTAAATGTAAGGGGTAAAAAAGGGGGCGTGGTTTAATTGACAAGATTTTAGCTCTTTTAGACACTTAAAATTAAAAATATTTTTAATTAGTAAATATGTCACTATAGTTCTTACTTCAAATAATAAAAATGATTTTATTTTTACAAAATGGCGTTTTTTTAAGTCATTTTTTTGGACTTATTTTTCCCTAGTTTTGTTTAGTTTTTTTTTTTAACAGTTAAAAATATTTTTTCCATATAAATCTGGTAGAGACAATTGATAATTACAAAAAAAAGGTTCTTATTAAATTTGAAGTAAATCAAATAATTAAAACTTGAGATATTATGTCAACTTTGTTGAATTACATTCGAGAAAAACATTAAGCACTTAAAGATTTAATTCTATTTGCTGCGTCACTAAAATAGCTATAACTCCGTAAATATTTAAAATTTTGAAATTTTTTTAGAGAATATTTTTTTAAAGCCTTAACTTTAAAATATACAAAAAAAGAACAAATTGGATTTTTTGAAAAATCTAGGCTAAAATATCCCCTTAAAATATTTCTTGATGTCTTTTTCAATTGAGAATGCAGGAAATGTAGCATGAAAGAATTCCGAATATGAATTGTTACAAGTTTGATTTATTAATCCGTTTTACAAACATCAAACTATTCGAAGAATTGTTTCCCAATTGCTGATAAAACTCACGCAATCCGCAATTAAACATAAACGAGGCTAAGACGGGGACAATGAATGACCCCGTTTGGCTTTCCGCCATAAAAATTAATATTTCAAGCGGATTTGGCAGTCAAATAGTTAGATGATGTAGGCAATTTTAAAAATAATCCTCCCGCAGAACCCAATAATCTGTCCAGGAGGTATTTAAGTGGCAAATCCCGTTGTCAGGCGTCAAATCAAATTCCTGCTCGGAGCGTTTGACAATTCAACGTAGCGTCTGCTCGCGGCGCTTCAAGGATTATCGAAACAAATTGACCGTTGTTTTCAATTCGCCCCGTCTGTCAGTTTCCACCCCCTGTCATTTCAAAATCTACCCTTTTACCCAAAAACACCCCTTTTACGTTCTTCTGAGTGCGGATTCACGAAACGCTCCTGTCTGCGACCATTATTCTTCTCTGCAGCCCCTCTTGAGATCTGTCTACTTTTTCCCGCTTAGACGACTTACGTATTATCGTTGAATTTAACTTTTCAAGCATATTTTCGTAATAAATTCGACAGCATTATTTATTTTTTACGTTGTGAATAAAATATATAAATATATTTTTCCATTTTAATTCAATGTCTAGCCGATATCACATGATTTTTTTTAAACATGTTGTTGATATTTATAAATCAGATATTCAAATTTATGCAAAATTTTGCATATTACCTCATTAAAACAAGCTACATTCATCAACAGGTTTCCTCGAATGGGACACCTTATCCCCCAACTAACCCTTAGCCCTTTAGATGTAATCTGGAAGAACTTTGACATTGACCGTACTTAAATATGTTACGTCCATATAAATATCAAGCTTTTTTACAACCGTTATCAATCAATTTTTAAACGCTTTGTGACCATATGGTAACGTTAATTTAAAACTAATACAAAACAATTTTTGATCGATTTAATTGATTGTAACCGTTCAAAATTCTGACCTATTTGTGGTTCATTAAAAAACGATTTTAAATCGTAATTTACATTTCGAAATCGAAAGAATCAGATTCGAATTTAGCTGCATTGTCCTTTTTGGATGAAGTATAAATTCGTATTATAAACAATATTTCTTTTTACACATTTAATCATTTAACCTCCAGCGATTTACCGGTTAGTTGCTATGTTTTATCTAATAAAAATAAATATTTTTTAATATCTAAAAAAATATTATGCTGAGAACACATATTGATGAATTCAAATGTGTCTTCACAATATGATGAATCTCGGGGTTTCTATTTTATTTTTTAAATAAATTAAACAGATGCTACAAGACTGCCCATTGAATGATCTTTGCTGCGTAATTGAATCTAATTTTTATGGCATGTATACAATAACTGTATCATGGGTGAAATAACATGCAATGGCGCTGCTAATCTGTGTAGATTTAATTCCATCCGTCATCTTTTATGGCATTGAGGACTAATTAGATATATATTACATAGATTTTTGCATGTGTAATGTAATGTCGCTGGTGACGTGCAGTAGGCGGGAATCGTGAAGATTCGTCGGATAGCCTTGACTGCGGGAAGACGTCCTTCTGGCAACCAAAACTCTCTCTTGTGATTATCTTAGACGAGAGACTTTCTATTCGACGTCTGTTTACCTCCATTCTATTCCCTCGGCTATATAACAGCCCAAAAGTAGAAATTTGGACAATAAAATACACAAATCAAATAACTTTTTAACCAATTTCTAATATTCTTAAAATCGCTGCCTTGTTATTTTGCAAGTTTTAATCACAATTATGAAAATAATTAAAAATCTATAAATTTACAACGATATTATCATTATTTTTAACGTGTTTTTTTAAATACAGTTGCAAATATATTTATTGATTCATAAAAGACATTAGAATAAACTCAGATTTAAATGGTCAAACAAAATTATTGATAACCCATTGATGAGTAATGACGCATATCGACGTTCGGACTCGAGTGATACAGAAAAAGCATTCTTGCACATTCAGTGCGGAGATTATTGAATAGGAGACAGAGAAGGTTGTCTTGCATCTCATCATACACTTGAACATCGATGTCATGATCGTGCTATAAAGGTACCCTTACACGTTTAAATATTCTCAAATATTGCGAAAAGCGATCCATAGCATTAATCATGGAATTTTTTTGTATTCAGTTGAAAACCATTAGGTATGAGATCTTTTTAGAATCATTTTAAATAATAGAAAACTATTGTATTAATCGGCTCAAATTTATTGCCATCAAGCTTCAAAAAATTTATTGATATACAAATTTCACTCACGCTGAGCGGTCTTGAGAGAAAAATGGATTTGTTTGAATGATAACCATATACGAATATAGCATCTATGTTTTTTGATATACAAAAGCTGCTGTGCACTTAAAATAAATAACACTTTTAACAAGCAACATGTCCAAAATACAATTCTTTAACGCTCGGCTATTTAAGCGCATCGATGCAACAAGTTTAACCTCAATGGTGCAACAGTTTTCTTGATTTAATGTTCTTCCAAAACTTTTCCTTGTGGTTTGTATTTACTATATATACCAAATGTATGTTCGCTGGAATTTCCATGTTATAAATTTTAATGTTGATGATTTTTTATTTGAAAAAAGAGGCTTGCTTAATTTTCGACATCGACTGTTCGTTTTTAGCATTGGGGGATTACGAGCAAAAATCTCATTTTTGCAAGTCGTAATCTTGCAAACGAGCAACCTTTCCTCGCGATAAATGTTTGCTGGGTACTGAATAAATCAGATCCGACGAAACATTTGTAACCGAAAGAATTCGCATTAAATGCGCGCAAGAAGTAATTACCACAACTCTTTTTTATGTTCTTTCCAACCCATTGCCGAAGCCGCAAAGAAATTACGGGAAGGCGTAGAAATATCCTGACTAATTACCCCATTTAATGTGTTAAACCTGCATTAGACGTCCATATATATAGTAATATTACGAAATTTATTAACGCGGATTGGGTGAAATTTGCGAAAGCAGATTTGTTCCGCGTATGTGCTGCCGAAACGGCAGAGTCTCGTCATTGGATTTTAATCAAAGTTTTTATACGGTTAAAGCTTTTGAGGAGCTTTAGTGGCACTGTTAAAGCTGAAAATTGGAAGGCAATGTCGAGGGTAGCTTTTGCTACCAATTACCCGCGCAGTTAATCCGTGACAATGCGCCCCATATTAAAAGATTCGCTTTCATTCGCCATTGTAGAGCCAAAGAATATACCTTTTTATTTTGATTTTTCTCCAATTCAGTAAATCGTATCTGAAGCCAGCAGGTTAGTCGATATACATTTCGATGTCGATTCTTATCGAGTGAGAGAGAATTTATTACGATTTTCGAATCCCAAAAGGATGCGATACTTTTGTGATAAGGAAATGCGAATATGTATTCAGAAATCTTTTCGATTTGCAGATTGAATTTACCATCCATGGATGGAAATCTTTCATTATATTGTCAAGATTGGAACCAAGTACAGCGAAGAAAGTTTTAAAAAAGGCCACAAAAAGATGAATAATGAAAAATGTCAAATTCTAAATTCTTAAGACTAACCACTATTTTTAGCAACAGCCTCCTATAACTCCTAAAAAAAATTTAAAAATGCTGACCAGAAACGTCTCGACTGACAGCAATGGCACCCAGTAAACTAATTCGTCATCTAAATTTAAACCATCCCAGTTATGCCAAAAAAAGTAAACAATATTTTCAGAGGCGTTTAGAACAAATTCAAAAACAGAAAAAATATGAATTCCTCAGGGTTTCTGAAAAGGCATTAAAAGCTAGTGCATGTTGCAAAAGTAATTGCACGGCAGAAAAAACCACATACTATGGATGAAACTTGTGTCTTTTTTTCTTTTCTTTATGTATGAAATATATCCCGAAAGTAAGTGTACTATAAACATAAGGGGCTGTGGTTTTTTTTGATTTTTGAAGGTCAGCAATACTGGGCGGCAGAGCGAGATTTCCTGACAAAGCTAGCTTCTCAGGAACATGGTAGTACGTAAACTCATGTTGTAGTGTTCAGTTGCATGAAAGATGTCGGCAAGAAATCCCGCCAAATGGGAACCACGTTCTGTGATCCCTTTGACTTGAATTGGAAGGTGGGGATTTTCTGAGTTCTATTATTGTGACTGGAGATGAAATGTGGTTGGCTCATGCCTGAATCAATAAAATAGCCATCACAGTCGCAACACACCAATTTTTCATCTGCCAAAAAAATAAAAACCACAATTTCTGACCAAAAAAATCACAACGATATTGTAAGACCCTAAAAAAAAAACTCAAAAGAAGCATTCAAAACAAAAGGAGGGGTATGCTGACGAGAAGAGGGGGAACGTCTATCCTCACACAGCCTTAGCCATCAAGGCGCTCTTGGATTTATTTGGTTGAGATATTTTGAACCACCCTCCGTATTGGTGTATCCGACTTGGCGCATTCAGATTATAATCTTTTCCCTTTTTGAAATAACACATGGGTGGGATTAATTTTTGTTGTTGTGAGGGTTGTTTGAAGTGAGGGAAGAAGCTGGCAGAAGAGTTCATAAAGAAGCTTGTGCCACGGATCACCAGATGCATTGAACGAGATGGCGATTATGTTGAAAAATAGTTAACAAGTGTATCAACAATATCTTGTATTTTTTTAAAATTAAAAAATATAAAAATGTAGTACACTTACTTTCGGGATATGCCTCGTACTATGGCGAAAGCTGTTTTAAAATAAATAAATCAATCAATATCTATTATTTTAGCTTTTGGTGTGCCGCAAAATTTAAGGAAGAACTTTGGTGTGCGTGGAAAAAGGTTTCGGAGCACTGTTATATAGTATGCACTTCTCGTCTTCACTTACAATTCGCCAGAAAAACTGATATTTTTCATACCGAAACAGAAGAGATACACAAATTGTACGCCGTAGATCGAGCGTCGTCTGCAGCAATTCTTGAGGAATCTAAATTCCTTGTTTGTGCAACTTTCCTATGCAATGAATATGATTCCTAACTATAGATCATGAACAACCAATCTTCACTGATTATTTCTGGATTGTTTGACGAGGATCTGATTCCGCCATTGATTTCATAACATCATCATCTAATTTCTGGGGTTGTCCTTTTCGAGCAATGTCTTTGATTCCATTTCCATTTTTGAATTTTTTAAGCTAACGTTTTTCGATGTCATTGAATAATCGGTCGGAGATAAAGAATCGACCCCTCTGCGGAGGTAAAAGACAAATTTCCGTCGCATATGCTGCGAGTTCGTCTCGGGGCTGCGGAGTCCCATCGCTACTAAATGTCCTGTCGCTTCTTGTCCAAGCCCTTTATGATGAAAGATGTACGGTTTTTTCCCTCATATATAATATTATATTAGGGGTACCAAAAAGTATTCGCGTATTTAGTATAAAAAGTTCAAATTTATTAAAAATTATTTCTTTAATTGTTTAACGTATCTTTAAATCGCTTTTAATCCTTTTTTTGTAAAATTTTCTGACTAAGAAGCAAAAAGCAATTTTAAATGCATTTCCAATCCAGCTGCATTTTTGTATCGTTTTTCTCTCAGACTGTGTTCCATGGATCTGAAAATATGAAAATCTGTTGTGGCAAGGTCCTGTGAATAAAGAGGATGGAGTAAAACGTCCCAGTTTAATTTCCATATGCACAAAGCAACTTTTTTTATTGCCAATCTGGACTTTGACGTTGGAATTTAAGGATCGTTCCGAGAAAGTGGTTGTCTTTCTTGCTTCTATCGTTTAAATATCTTAAATAATTTTGCGTAGTAGTTCATCATGGAAAATACAGTTTTTGCGATAACTCCTCGTTTGTTTGCCGTGGATTATCACTTCACCATAAACGTATTTGAATGTTTTACTGACTTTTGTGGCATTCCAATCCAAATCAAAAATAACAGCATACGATACTGGATGTGGACTTTACTACAATAGTTTTAAGTCTGGACATTTTACGCTTAACAACAAAAGTTATCTGTTGCACAAAAATAATGTTAAACAGTTGTTCTACAAATAAAATAACTTAAAAATATCTTTTCGTCACTGTGTTCGAACACAAATTGAGCTCAAACATACAAACTTCAAAATACGCGAATACTTTTCAATATCCCTAATATTTTTAAACATGATATATTAAATTACCAGATCAATTAAAATATTGTTAACTAAAATAAATATGACTGTTAATTATAAAAAAAAATATTTAAACAAGCTTGTAGACTAGTTTCATTGCTTTGCTATGTCGAAGTAATTAAATTAAAATACAGGATTGTTTTTCTAGAGGAACAATTTAACGATAGTCTGTGAGCTTTCACTGAAATAATTCGTCGAACTATTTATTGGTCTAATTTTTATGGCGATTGTTTATATAGTGCTGCCCGTAAACTCTGTCTGTGGACTTAGCAAAGTGTAAGTGTTTCCAAGGTCCGATAACCCTTGCGAATTCCCACACCAGCAATACCACCTTTTGATAAATGGACGAATCCATGAAAATATTTAATTTCGAATTACGGCCATCGGGCGAAATGCGATAATAATAATGACGTCGGAAAGTTTCGTCCGAATAAATGTCACACCCGCAAATACTTTTTCGAACTGGGCGGCCCCTCCCCGACGCGCCGGCCCGGGGCTCCCCCAAAAATGACAAAGTTAAATTGTGTAATAACTCCGACGTCGCGAATACTTTGATAAATCGCCTAATTCGAGGGACATTATTATTTGCCGGGACCATTTTCGCGGAGCTCATTCGAATATTATTTGCGCACCTAATTTTGCGAGCGCCCGGTGATATCACCGGGGGGAGGGTGAACTTTTAAATTATTCATACTTATCAAACGCGTAAACATATTTGCATACATCCGGGTGGAATATATTTAAATATGGACGTATTTATCGATGAAACTTCATAATGTATTCAATGGCGAGGAAAAGATTAGGCTCTTTTTTATTGGGTCTTTTTCTTCCGGGACTTTGCACCCTACTCGGGAGGACTCAAAAACTTCGGTGAAATGTCAGAACTCGAAATAAAATATCTTTTTTCCGGATGAAATGCTTATTTCTTATTTTATTTTTTGTTATAAGGTGACGCGTCAGACGTAAAAGTTGGGAATTCATGTCATTTTACATTGTAAAGGCAAATAGCTTGTTAACACAAAATAAACTGCGTAATGGTTTTATTCCTCTCAAGAATGAATGCAATAAATGTGAAATTATTATTAAAATTGGGGATTCAGGTACATACATTAAGAATATCGAAAAGTGTTTGCCGATTATTTATTGAGCCGAGTTCCCCTTTTCCTCGCATAGGTATTATTGTAGATTCCCTCGTATACCAACTAAAGGTAGTTTTTAATAATAATTTCATTTAAATTGGATCTATTTTTATGTGTTTTTAAAGTTATGCGGTTTTCAAAAAAATGGATCCTATTCATCATTTTCCTATAGAGCACAAAGCTTTTTTTTATGCGAATTCGCATAAAAAAAATTCATCCACATTTACAACATCCAGATGTAAAAATAGTGTTTCTTCCACCCAACACGACATGTTTAATTCAGCCACTAGATCAGGGCATCATTTCCATTTTTAAAAAGTATTATATTAAGAAACTAGAGAATGTGTCATTAACTGTACCTGAAGTTTGGAAAAGGTTTTCAATTTTGGACTGTTTGAATAATGTTTCAAGTGCAGTATCTCAGATTACTCCACTCACTTTAAATTCTTGTTGGAACGCAATTCGGTACGAATGTATTACAGATGGCAAAATAATTAGAAAAATTGACATTTTCAGCTGAAATCATTACTTTGGCAAATCAACTTGATAGAGAAGGCTTTGATATTTTTTGTCAAAATGATGTCGATGAATTACTTGAGGATACTCCCTTGAATGATATTATTGGTCTGATATTATATGGCAACAAAGAAACAGAGAACGATATTGAAGAAGAAGAAACTCCTGTCCGGCTTACTGTAAAAATTATACAAGAAACTAGTTAATCTATTTATTGTACATGACTCAAATTCTGAACGACCTTTCAAATTCCAGCGCAAGCTTAAGAACTGCATATCTCCATATCACGAACTGCATAAAAAAATATTGGTTAATATTCGCAAAGTTTTTTTATGCGATTTTTGCTGCATTTCATCACATTGATTTGAAGTTATGCGGTTTTTAAAAATAATGTAGTTCAAGTCTTTTTTTATGCTGATTTTTTATGCGACCCTCCGTGGAACGTATCTATCGCATAAATACATAAAATTAATATTTTTATTTATATATCAATGTGTCTTTAGCATTATAAGTTTTTAAACAATTGTATTTTTCTACGAAAGTATATAGCAACTCACCGATGAATCACTGGCGGTTAAATTAGGTCAGTATTTGTAAAAACGTGTCTCACACGATATTGTAGGTTAAGCGGTTAAACTGAATTATTTGTTTATAAAAGCTATTTCTTTAAAATTTTCTTTTTAATTTCATGTATTAATAAAAATGATAACGGTTCGTTAAAAAATAATAGTACTTTCAACAACTAAGATCATTGCTTCACTACAGCTGAATAATAAATACTACCTTACAATAACTTGTAACAATTTCAGACTGTATATATATGATTCAATCAAATTTAATTTTCTCATGCGTCTTATCGATTGATTAATTATTTTTCTCGCAGTAAATCACATTTTTACGCGTTTTTTTAGAACAAATTCTCCCATTTTATATGTTCACCATATCTTTATTTACGCGATTTTGTATGACAATTTTGTATCTACATTTTTTGTATTTAAAATTTTAATGCATCTAGAGACCTAAAATAAATCTGAAACTTTAATACGTGTACTTATTGTAACAATGAATATATAAAGCAAACGTAAATAAGACAAAGAACACAACAGTTGCTGATGATAGAACAAAGAAAATTCAAATTATGGAGTTCATCTATTCACATATCAGAATCGAAATAAATGGGGAATTTAGCACGTTTCTTAATAAATATGCAATGATTTAAAATTAATCCTTTTGACGGTGCCAATTATGGGATATGTTAATTAAGCGGATTTCTCGAAAAAATGTAATTTTCGATCGATTAAAAGTATGAATATATATTAAAATCCAGTTCCATATCATAGCTCGAGGAATTCCTTCGTTCGTTGGGGGGCTCTACAGGAATTATTCCACGCAAAAGGAAATTCGTAGGCGTGACACCTTCATATACATACGAATAGATTTTTTTTCCGCAAGGAGAAGGACGAGAACAGTCCGTGACAGATTGAATTCAGAAAAAAAATATTGTGATGGCGTTGACATAAATAGTGAATGGCATGAAGATAGATTGCCGAAGAAATATATGAAGAGATGATGAGAAGTGAAAATTGAAAAAATCTCAATCGTCCGACCGGTGATTATGTTGAACTCCGGATGAAAATGGGAATTTTGATTGTCATGTGGAACTGGGAAATAATTCAAATCATAAATAATATATTTTGTTATTTCATAACATCAAGTTCCAAATCTCCGTGTACAAATAATCCTAAATCATCCTTCAAGGGCTACCAATTTAAAGCGCCATATCGTTTGATCTTCTTTGTCCTGTGTGATGATATTGAGTCCATCCTTTTTTAATTATTTTTAATGGATATCTTGACCTTTATTCCATTGATTAGTAATTGCGCATATATGCGTTCGGACTCGAGTGATACAGATGAGCATTCTTGTAAGTACGGAAATTATGAATCGATACTTCCATTTCTAATACAACATTAGATTTACGATTATATGCTTAAAGCTCAGCGTAATATCAAAAGTAATTATATTTGAAACACTATTATGGGGCCCAAAAATATCAACAGTGTTAAGGTTCATTTATTGATATACAAGCTTTAGTCACGCTGCACGGTTCTGAAAGAAAAGTGGATTCGTATGGACGATAATTGGTAGATCTATGTATATTGCATCTATATTTAACTCAATCTAATCAAAGGAATAAAATACTCTAAATTATGGTTAAATATTGCTTCAATATGAAATCAGATTGTAATATATTTCAATATACAATTACACATTTTGATCCAAAAACTATATTTTTATCTGACTATCGATACTTTAGATAATTTAAATTATGATCATGAATTGGTCCTTGCTCCAGGATAGATCGTCTTGGCTTTTGCAAATATTGCATCACCTCTTTGCACTTTCTTTGTTTCACCTTAAAATATGATCAGTTCTGTCTTTCCTTAAAGCTTCTGTTAATTTGTCATGCCACAGAATTGTCATGCCACCAAACAGCAAATAATTTGTGGTTGTCGCGAAATCTTTTGCTAAGACTTCTGTTGTTTGAAGTGGACAGGAAGCCACCTAGTTTTCTCTTACTGTACCAGCTTAATTCAGAATAATTTAATTCTGACAACAAGACAAGAAGGCAATGGCTATATAATGGAGTCAAACTGATACACATATCCTCCAGCTGAGGCTACACAGCACAGTATAAACATAAACTTTACTAGTTTCTCTCGGATGAACATCTTAGCATAAAGACACCAAATGAGAAAATATAACGCCAAAAGGCATATATCGTTTATTTCGTTCATTGAAAAAAGGTCTTACCTTGGAAAAGTTATTAGATTTGTCCAACTTATTATTATTAGAAAGATATGTGTACTTATAATATTATGTAATATTTAAAAGAATACATGTTTCACGTTGTTTATTTTCTTCACAAAGTGTAGGACTAATTGTGAAATATAAATACATAGAGGCTGTGAATATCTTTAAAAACGTGCAAGATGAAAACATGCAATAGGTTTATTTTAACTGCATTTAGTGAGGCTAAACTTTGTGTTGCGTTTACGCAACATTAGAGAAAGATAGATTCATCTGTTTTATGAGCTATGCAATAAAAAAATATATGAGCTTGATGTTATGATTACAAGTAAATCATAAAATAATAAGGGATTCCGTAGATGAAAACATTGCCTAAAACTTTCAATTCAACTACTAAATTAAGTAGAATAAATGATAGGGTGCTTTAATATCCGGCTGCCATTGTATACTTTTTTGCTCTTGTAATAATATATTTCAATTTAAAATGATTGTCATGTCAGATTTTTTCCATGAATTAATTTCACTTTATTTTTGCATTGAGTCTTAAACTGAGAATTAAACTGTATTCAATCCGTACATAATGTTTTTAAATATCATTATAAAGGATGGCAAGGAGTTCTTCGTATAGCATAACGACTAAAGCGTCTTCCTTTAATAACTTTAACAAGGAGAAATGCATCCTCGAGTGAAGCAACTAATCTGTATGCTAGCTCCTCCAACTAATCACTTTGCAATCTTAAACTTTAGCTGCGGTCCAAGTGCTCTTCCACTTGGAGCAAAATTCTAGCAGAACTTGATTGATGATGGAAACTTTTAAGCATCCAATTATATATTCATAAAAATCAATAATGACTTATTCCTTCCCGTCGTACAGCCAATCATGGGAGCTTCTCTTCCTTCGACGAGTTTCAATTTGTTTATCAAATTTCGCCCCGAGAAATTACATCGCAATTCTTTAAATAAGTTAAAAATTTCATAATCGATTCAATATAAGCCAAGAGACTTAAGTTTTCAGCGCTCTCCCAACCTGATTGAGCCAGCAACTTTCGGAGCGCGAGTTAATTAATTTTCCAACTCTCACATTTCTCGTGACATTAATTTTATTCCAGGTTTTTCGAACTCAAAGTCGCTAATGACAAAATACAGGTATCGTTTCCATATAAGTTCGCCTACTGGTAGCAGGATAAACAATGCTGATAAAAACATGTCAAACTCGGGCCCAAGTTCGTCCCGAAACTGACAACTCGCAAATATTACAACATACTCTTGGGTACGCTAAGACAAGGTCTCTTGAACCTCATTAAAGTTTTGGAAGCTCTCAAATATGAGCGACGAAACTTTGACGGCATGCGATCTTTCTGGAGATCAAACAGAGTGATCGTTGAACAAAAGTGGTCGACCCTGGATACTTTGACAACTATCAAGATGACATTACAATCATGTTTTGATAAATTAAGACCACAAGAAAATTCGCTCTGGTATTCGCACAAATACAGCTTGAATTCAGCAACATGTTGTAGTAACAATAAAATACTTAGATTGAAGAAATTTAAATAAAAAACTATGGTATTCAACAGTATGCCAAAAATACGTGCCGTTTTATATGTGTAATAAAAAAACAAGACGGATTTGCTCAAAAATATATTCTTCTTTTGAATTTATTACAACTTATCATCTGCTTTACAGTTTTTGATTTGGTTGATTCTATAAATTCTTCGGTTTGGAAGCATAAAACGAAGAATCCCACCAAACGCACAATATAATTTTTCTTGGATGCAATTCCTTTTGAGCCTGATTTTGAGCTCGTTCTTCTTTGCTTTCCATTGCTTTTTGCATCTATTGCTTAAAAGATATGGATTTGTCTCCACCCAATCTCAAAGATTGTCGTTGTTCAATATTTTAAGCCTTCCACGATGATTTATTCAGCAATGAAAAATTGCCTGGTTGAAATCTGGCAAATCACTTTTCTGCTAAAATTGTGTAAATGTTCAGATAGTAAAAATGGTCAAAATAAGCTGAATTATGATTGCTTAAAAGCGTACAGCAAAAAATCCATTACAAAACTTACGCTCCTTATTTTTTACAGCTTTTATAAGCAAAAGTTTAAAGACGGCACGTATTTTTGGCACTATCGATATAAACACTCTGGATCGCTTAAGTGTGTACTCAACATATCAGTGCATACTCATCAAAGGGTTAAAGAAAGCATAGAAAAGTACGTTTTTAATATTGTTCAACTTTAGCATCATATTAATTGAATTACATACAAACAGTAAAGTTTACCTATGCAAACTTTTCGGTCTTAGAATACGCCCGCTAATATGCGGGAATATTGTCATTGTTATCATCTTCGCTTCCGCAAATATGCGGGCTTCAGATTGTTAGATAATGCTATCAATCGCGTTAGATGTTTAAGAAAGCGTTTTAATATAATTAAAGCTGTAATAATCAATATGTGAAACATGAGAAATTATTAATATCGTTTTTGTTTCCGCGGGAACGACTTTTGATATTAAATGACATCAAGTTAACAAAATCATAGGCACTCATATACTTATTTTCAATTTCTTCGACATTGGCCTTTGTCCATTTATCATCCAATTGTCTTGTCATGTGTCTAGCTATTGTCATTTAAACGATCCGTATTCGAAATTATGTCAATTTCACGATATTATGTGGCATTACTAGCTTTAATATATTCCAAGGCCTACTTTAACAATCTCCATTACAACTCTTCCATTCTGATTACATCAATTTTGATGCAATTACTGAAATAACGTGATGGTTTTTGATGGACGATAAGTAATCGAGATTTTGGAACTGCAAAGAAAGACCCTATAAATTCAATGAATATGTATTGACAACGTTAGTGGAATAGGATCCTAATCAAATAATAGGGAAACTATCGACTAAACTTTGTTACCTATGGTCAAAATATTAGAAGCACTCTTCTTGTATATAAAGATTTAATAAAAAAGGAATTTTAGTTTCGTATGAATCGTCGCTAATCGCACTAGAATAGCAAGAAAAAATGTCTCTTATCTGTGAAACTAATGATTTTTTGAGCTTGACTTAGAATTTCTACCCGATAACAAACTCTTTGATTGGTATTCGTTGAGGTACTTAAAAAACTCATCATGATATTCTGATTATTTATTACTTACTTACTTACTTACTTTCGGTGGCGCCTATAGCCCTATCAGAGAGCCCCGGCCACCGACAACGCTTGCCGCCATTTTCGTCTGTCCTGGGCCTCCTCCCTCCAATTGCCCAGGCCCAGACGAGCGGCGTCTTTTTTTACCTGATCCGCCCAGCGAAGTCGAGGTCTTCCGACGGGTCTACCGCCACTCGGCTGAAAATCTAAGACGGCTCGGGGAACTCGGTGTATCGGCATCCGCGCCACATGACCTGCCCAATGGAGACGGCGGGTTCGGGCGAAGCTAGTTATTGACGCCTCGCCGTACATGACCATGACCTCGCGATTGGACCTCATGGTTTCGAAACCCGAAGTCGCATCCCGGAGAGGTCCGAAAATTTTTCTCAAAACTTTTCTCTCGAACCTCTCGAGGCGCATCGCATCCCGCGCGGTCATGGTCCATGCTTCACCCCCGTAAACCACTACCGGCCTAATCAATGTTTTATATATTTTAATTTTAGTTTTAGCCGATAGTGATTTGTTTCCTAAAATTTTCTTCAGGCCATGGTAGCACCGATTTCCGTATTGAATCCTGGAGGTTATTTCGTTGCACATCAAGTTCTTCTCCGTGAGGATGGATCCTAGATACTTGAAATCCTGGACCCTTTCAATATTATTGTTATTGACACTCACGGAGGTACAACCTCCAGTATTCACTCTCGAAACCGTCATTAGCTTAGTCTTTTCGTAATTTATAGTCATACCGAAGGTAGCAGCAGCCCCGTCGACAGACGTAAGCGCCGCCAAAGCTTCCGATCTCGATTTCGCCACAACGTCGATGTCGTCCGCAAAGGCAAGATACATTAAATCTTCGTTCCATGGATGTGCGTGTCCCAATCTGCCAGCCTCCCTCATGATTGCTTCCAACGCAATATTAAAGAGGATCGGGGAAAGGGCATCCCCCTGTCTAACTCCCGTCGTCACCTCGAAGGGCTCCGACAGGGCACCGTTGGCACGTACCACACTGACCGATCCGGTCACGCACATCCTCGACAGCCTCACCAGCTTACTCGGGATTCCCATCTCCAACATGGTCCTCCAAAGCTTTTCCCGATTGATGCTGTCGTAAGCCCTGCAGAAATCTACAAAAACGTGGTGGAGATCGACACCGTATTCCCACATTTTTTGTGAGAATAATTTAACCGAAAATAATTGGTCCACAGTAGACCTGCCGGGTCTGAAGCCACACTGGTATTCTCCGAGAAGTTCCTCCACGATGGGAGACAGCCGCCCGATGAGAGCTCTTGTAAATAATTTATATGCTATGTTTAAAAGGGATATGCCCCTGTAGTTGGAGCACAGCAGCACATTCCCTTTCTTATGTATTGGGCATATTACGGCCGTCCTCCACTCAAAAGGCATGACCTCGGTCTGCCATATTGTCAGAACGAGGCCATATAACCTCATAAGCAGAGGGCGTCCACCCCATTTCAAGAACTCCGCCGGGATACCGTCCACCCCCGCGGCCCTCCCTCCCCGAAGACCCCGTAAACAGGCCTCAAACTCGCCCAATGTCGGAGGGGTTATCTCAATATTATTTATGTTGACCTCAGGTGATTCTCCCAGATCCACCGACCCGCCGCCGAGAAGATTTTTAAAATATCTTCTCCAGCACCAGAGAACTTCCTGCAACCCGACCAACAAAACTCCGCTCTCATCCCTTACCATGTTCGATCTAGTCGAGTCATCACGACATAATTTTTTAA
This sequence comes from Stenopsyche tienmushanensis, assembly GCA_008973525.1. NCBI lineage: Eukaryota > Metazoa > Arthropoda > Insecta > Trichoptera > Stenopsychidae > Stenopsyche > Stenopsyche tienmushanensis. The sequence goes on along the minus strand of WACJ01000533.1, from coordinate 1,922,107 downwards.
TATTTTTATAGAATTTTTTACTGTCGTTTATTCGTGACTCGTCTAGCTCTCCCATTTGGCAGAGAAGAAAACGTCGCTTCGCCGATCGTATGATCCGCCTGACCTCCCTCCTCGCACGGATGTAAGCATCCCTGCCCACACCCGTGGGAGACCGAAGCCATGCCATTCTCAGGCGCTTTCTCTCCCCAACAGCGCGTCTGCAGTCCCCGTCAAACCAACCCTCGGTCTTTCTCCCCTCCGAGATTCCAACGCAAGTCTCTGCGGCCTCGCGCACTACGGTCTCGATCTCCTTCCATATCCTTTCGACATCGACCTCGCCGCTGCTTGAAAATTAAAAATTCATATTAATAAATAGTGTGTTCTTTGATTGTCTATAAATATAGAATTATTTGCTGCAATTTCTGATGTTTTCTATGACTTTCAACAGGACGTGAAAACGAAATATTTTTCCTTACTTTTTTGTATGAGTTCAAATTGGAACACAACGCGTCGAACTCGCCAAAGCTTTCCACGTTTCTGTACGGCGGGTAAATAAGGCTTAATACATTAATGCCTTTTAAAACTAAGGGAAGCTATTACGACTGAGTTATATTGTCGTAAGATCGAAAATATGCAATATAAACTAAAAATCAAGCAGCCGATTCTAATAAATAGGCACGGATCCATACCGATCTAAGACAATACTTGGTCACATGCTTTATTGCACATTACGAATAACTAATACAGTTCTCATTGAAAAATAATATTGAAGCTAATAGAGAAAGGGTTTGATTGAAAAAAATAAAGTTTTATATATATAGACGTTATAACGCCTACCTACAAATTCCGAACTTTCAAGTGTAACACCCAAATGTATTTTATTAATAAATCAAATTTGGCACAATTGCTTCATTTGTCCAAAATGCACGCCAAATAGTAATATTTGTTAAATGTAGACATCTTTCCTAAATAACACAAGGATTTTCATCTTCTTATATATGACAATTTGCTTATTGACGAATCAAGTAATTGCGAAATGAGCTTCATCGCTAAAAAAAATTTTGCTTGAAAACAATGGATTTCTTAATCCAACTGGTTAAATTGTTGCAATGTCAGTTTCCATTGTTAAAATTGTACAAAATTGTGTAAAATTAACTTCTACTAAAATAAAATTACTTCGGGTCGTATTTTTGCAATATCGTTTTAAAAAAATCCTACGGACTTATTGAGTAAGGTACTAAGCAAAAAAAAAATAGGGGAGAGGAAGCTCTATTTTCGCTTAATTTTATCGGTTCCCCACAGTAAATTTTAATTTATTAAAAGCTTTCCAATCACATAATGTTTATCAAAAAAAAAGTAAACGGTCACGTTTTCGGTGCCGCCGACAAAAGCTGTTATGCCAATAAGTCCTCGGCTAAATACAGGTGATTTTTCCGCGGCCGTTGATGAAAACTCAACCTAATGGAAAAACCCGGTTCCGGTTTTCCTCCATAAATCAAACGAAGTGCCATCAACTTTGCTTCCCTCAAAATGTTGCCGGCAGAATATTTTCATTTCGCACTCTATCATTTTATTAATTGCCATTTTCGATCCGCCCTTTCACTGTCACGCACCGAAAAAATGCGCTTTAATTAAAACAAAAATCCGATATGATAAACACTCGAAAACATATTTTATATGTTAATGCTTTTTTTCGCGCTCTGCGGGATCCGCAGAGCTTTTCGCGATCGCATTTCGCGGCCATGGTTCCATGATAAATTTGTCACATGCAGATGTCAAACACGCTCGCCTCGGGAATTATTCATTTTCGGCTCTCTGATTTGTTTGTTTGGATTAATAATATGTTTTTTTTTTTTTGCATTTTCCAAGAGTTTGATTAAATACCCGTCATGTCTGAAATATTATTTAAAAAACGCTTTGAATATTTTTCAAAAGTCTCTTTTGGCTCTTATGCTGAAAAAACACTTCATTACGGCCGTGTCAAAGTTATACTCGTTGTTTTGACATTCATGAATATTTGCAAAAATAAACAACGAAATTAAAAGTGGTCTTACATTATTTTTTTGGCAATTAATTAGCATCCATTTCGAATGTGTCTGAAACATCATAACGGATTTTTTTAAAATGAAAATGATGATGTATTCGAGTCTCGCACATGTGCATGAAAAATTATGGGGCATTTCAAAAATTACGTATTTTTGAATTATTAATGTCGATATTTTTGAATATCATAACTTTTTTTAATAGCACTAAATACAAAATAATCTCATCATTTTATTAGGCTGTCCCATAAGTTTCTTTCCACTACGAACACAGAGCTAATCATAGCCATGATTGAACGTGGTAAAAATTTTAATTCAAAAAATTATATAAAAATGTACCCTGATCAATATTTTGCCAACAAACCTGAGAAATTTTGGCAAGAAGGCATTATGAGGCTTTCGGAGAGATGAATAAAGATAACAGAGCAGAACGGATAATATATTATTCAATAAATTTTGATGTAATACAAATTATTGTTCATTTTTTTCTTAATATAAAAACGAAAGAAACTTATGGAACACCCTAATATTAAGAATTCTACTTAACTTGATCGATTAGATACCTTATAAATATATTTATTATACTAACAATCCTATTATTATCACATAATTGTATGTATAAGATATGAAGCAAAATATATATTTGGAGCTGAAAAGCTAAATAAAAATGGTTTGAGATTTAAAAAAAAACCTCAAAGAATCTCTTGCATGGACTGAAAGGACTATGGGAAGTGGATGCAAACGGATTATACTAAGATCAAGGGAAATACTATCCACGAGTGCATTGTCCCCACAAGTCCAACCTCAGTTTGCAGGGGCTGCAAAATGGACAAGTCCAAGCTGCAGAGGCTTAGTACCTAGCCACGGAGACGAGTTGCCTTTCGAACAACCTATAACCATTCTCCCTTGTCTGCCAAAACAATTGAGGATAGTGGTGTACCTTATACACAGATTCCACCTACTTCTGTAATCATTAATTCACATTCCCCTTTACGGGTACGCAACACAGGATGAACTTCGTACCTGTACAGAAGCATTTTTTTCTTGTGGGAGGGGAATCTTGCATAAGATACCCTGAGCTTAGTAGGTCAATAGGATAGTTGCGCGCTGCTGTACAGTCTCTTTCGAGTACCGTTCGAGTTTGGTTCCCTGAGAAACACTACGCATAGAGCTTCCAGGCACCCACCCTTTTCACTCTGTGTCCCCCAAAAGGAAGCGAGGTTTCCACAGGAAAACGTTTTCGAAGTAGTTGTACTAAAATGTAAAGAAACTACTAAGCAAAACAACTACGATTCCAATCTCAGCTTGAAAGTGATTGCAGCAGATGACAAACTGCCCTTCCCCATTGTACTCGTATTAGTTCGGTCATTAGTAGTACCTATCCATGGGGATCAGTCACCGTTCGAACAAGCAAAATCATTCTTATGTGTATGCACTATGGTGTTAAAGATAGTGGTATCGCCTTTTGCACACCCAACTCATGTCAGCTGGGCTACGATTGTTGCCTTTGGGTTCGAATGTTGTCCACGAGCGTAGAACTACTTCCCCTAACCCCTTCTGGGGTTTTATGAGCGCGCACCGTAGTGTGAAACACCCACCCGAGCCCCAGAGTAATGTTAGATTCTAACATAATGACAGGTAGTCTAGCCATAAGTTACTTTCTAGTGTTGGAGAAACTCCATATGTCCCTCTTTGGCAGTCATTACTTTCTCCACGAATTTCCACCAAAGATCCCAGTTCTCAATATTTCCGGGTCTCCCATCATCTTATGATGGAAGTCGATGGGTCCACCGAGAGAATTCCGACGATGGCAAAAACTGCGATCTAAGATACCACCAGCTTTTTTCTGTTCATCTCAAATATCAGCTACTCGTGCCTTATCGGGACTCTGTACAGAATTGAATGTATGACTTCTGCACGACTTCGGTCCTACAATATTGGGCATGAGACATCCGATTCTGCTCCCGGCCTTCTGCGTATTCAATGTGCTTGTTATAAGCCAACTTGCAGTTCATGAAGACTCCAAGGTATCGCATACTTTTGGAATACAGGACCTTATGGCCGTCGATGATAAGCTGATTTATTCCCGGTTTTCTTAACCTACTGCAAACCATCGCTTCTGTCTTCATCGCCGCTAACTATAGGTTATTCTCCCTCATACATTTGCTGATTCTGCAGAGGGCTTAATTAGCGTTCATCTTTAATTCCCACAAGTGACGAGGTATCACCAACAGCGCAATGTCATCAGCGAAGATGACAAGTTCTGCTCTGGTTGGCATATCTGTGTTAAAAAGGCTGTTGTAGAAGACATTTCATATGGATAATCTCAGTACAGATATATTGGATATGTTCATAGATGTTTCAATTCAAATCTCTTAAGCAACATTGAATAGAACGCTTTTTAATAAGCATTTATAATATTAAAAAATCGGACATTTCATACGAAAATATGTAATATTTCAATTTTGTTAAGCAATTTTGATATTTCAATCTATTTAAATCGTTGTAAGGTTTGATTAGAAATTAATATATATTGAGAATCAATTGCGATTAATAATATTTTAAGCTTTGTGCAGAAGTTTAATTTAAAAATATTTTCACAAATGATTCCTCTTTAATAGCTTTTAGCTTTGTATATATAAAAATACCTTCGTACATTTTAGATTTTCCCCCAAAATATATGTGTTGTGTTTTATTCAATTAAAAGTTTGGGGTCACGTATCATCCCGAATCGCTTTCACGAAGAGTTTTTCCCCTCGGTTTATTTATGTCAAGTCGAGTGTACGCTCTCGCAAAAGTTCAACGCAACAATTTATAATGTGGCACACAAATATATTTTTATCCTTTAATTGAAGAACTAGATCGGAAACTTTTGCCCGACAGATAGAGCAACCGAGTCCTCGGATGAATGAGAAATGATTCGGCGTCGCTTTTAGCCCCCGAAGTATTTGAGCCATCCTTGAGCGATTGTCCTCCGTGGGAATTAATCGCCGTGCTCGAGTTCTTTTAAAAAAAGGACCTCCCCGTCTTCGGGCTGACACCCTCTCACGATTATGCTCTAAAGTGTGGGCAAAGTGGATCATTTCCTCCTCTGAGAGGTTTTAAAGTTTTGTTTGGCCTGAATCCACTTCCAAGGCGGCTTTTAGGGCATTTGCCTTTGACAGGGAACGCTCTTTAGACCGTGGCAAAGTTTTCACTTTTGTTTTCGTTCATCCGCGGCCTTTGTGCTGGATGAATTTGTCACAAACCTATTTTGTGAGCTTTTTAACCTGTCTTTTGAGAAGAGCGATCTGGTTATAAAAGCTTCCGTGGCAAACGCCCACGTGATGTTGCTTATGGCTCTGATGCCCTGAGGAATGAACAATAACCGTCTGACTATAAAAACGAAACCAACTTATCATATCAAAATAGTTTATATAGATAAATATCTAACTTATTATATGATTGACTTTATGAATAAATATATTAACTGGCTAATTCATTTCATTACTATCTTCTTGTTTCAATCAAAAAAGGGCCGCCTGGGATAAAAATAATGGCGTTTTTATTGCTTTCTACATAGAGTTAAATTAGTATATACGTATTTGAATAAATATTTCAATAAGGAAAGAGCTCCCACAAAATGAAGACTCCCGCTTTGGCTCACCCAAATACCGTCAAAATGTCACCCGTATGCTCTATCTGATACCTTGGGTGTAATTTTGCACAGTTGAATATAAGAATATTTTATTTTATTCACACCTAGGTTAAAACAAGTATATGGTCAATCCGTAGTGATATAAAGGACAAATATAAAAATAGTATAAACTACATATTATGGTAGAGGATAGATACTAAAAATAATATCCGTCCAAGACGCATTTGGCTCCGAAACTATGGCCAAAGGCCTTGAACGCCGAAAAGGTACCGGTGCTGGTCACTAAGTCCCTGTGGCCAAGAGGTCCAGAAATAGGACCTCTGTTATGGTGCTTAAGAAATTCCGCATGTAGCCACCGTGAGGCAACTCAGACTAACTACGTTCCCAATCGACAATTGCCGCATTTCTAACCCATTTTTTGGTGGCAATATTCGACGAATTCCATCTGCTTCATCAGCTGATAGAATGGAATTACCAACTTTAATTAGTCTACGTACGTTTTTAAGGTGCCTACTGCTTTTATTTGCACTTTTATGTCTAATGGCATGATCCCTGCAAGAACAGGGAAGCTGTTCTTGGATATAAGAATTAGAACATGCAAAGAAACGCAGTAGTAAAGTTACATTGTTTATTACTTCAGGCTGTCTTCCTTGCGGCCAGCGCTTCACTTGACCAAGCCAATATGCGCCAACATGGTGCATCAGCTAAACGTCTCGCAAAACAAATTCGGCACACAAACAATAGTTGTATTAATTTAAAAACCTTTGGTGGTGTACACGCAACAATTTCGCAAAGTTTCATTGCAATCGAGTGAATGGTATAGGAGTGTATACAATACGTACAAACAACATACATTCATTTATATATATATTATATAATAAAGATAATGTCTTGCTATTTTTGATCATCATTAATGCAAGCATATAAGCTGTATAATGTTTTTGCAATACCATACTTTATCGAAAAAAATCCATATAAAAAGACCCCAGCAGATATCAAAATAAAAATAAAATTATGTCAATAATATTGATTGATGATGAAATAATAGAGTGTATTTCAAACATATCATTACAAGTAATAGATCAAGATGATAACGATTAATGACAATGGAAATATTGGTTTTTTAGTATCTAAAGCTTTTCCTTTCCTTTCCCTTTTTGCTTGAAGGTTGCTGATAAGTGATTTGAAAGATAAGAAAAAATTAACTCAATTTAACTTTAGCACTTATAGACTATACATAAATTAGCAGCTGCATAGTTAAAATTCTTAATATAAATTTAGCTTTGGATCATATTCCGTATCGTCTATGGTTCCTCGGTGTACGCTTAATGTTTTAAATAGTAGCACGCCAAAATGAAGCCGCAATAACATGCACTACGCATTACATCTAAACCAAACTCAATAAAGTACTACGATCGACACATTGAATTGAAATTCTTTTTAAATTAAAAAAATGCTGAAAGAGCTGAAAGTCATAACTCACGTCAAATAGAATAGATATATACAGTTTGGAATGAACCACTGGATGTTAAATTTACTGCCCTTTTGTGATCAACACTTTTGATGAACCCGGTACGACAAAACCTAATGAATTGCCCGTTTTGATTTATATTCTGGTACATAAATTTTTTTGGGGTTGGCTTCAAAATCAGCATGTGACTCACAGGTGAGGATTTGCATAATGCGACTTTGGCTTGTAAAATATTTGCAAAATAAAAAGTGTTAAAACCGGCTTCCTGTGCCAATCCGAATAAAGATGAGGCACGGAAAGCACCTTTACATACATTGACCGAATTTTCTGCTCCGGCGTCTGCATGAATATTTAACACTTACATCTGACACGTTCGAGAAAATCCCATTATTTTTATTTGAAGGCTAACGGAATATGATTGACTTTACCCAGGAGTAATAATGTGTCTGTTTTGATATATTGTTTACGATAATTTCATGCAAATTACATGCCCAAATGTACGTTTTCTACGAAGTTTATTCCGGCCGCGTGAATTATTACACCATTGTGAGCGTTCCGCGGTTAAGATGCAATCAACCAGTGGGTAAAGGGTTAACCTGGTATTTTAATTTATAAAATTAAATTAAATCTAAAATACCTTTTTATACTCAATATATTTACTAATGATACTGTCGATTAAGAATTTTTATAAAATCGGCCCTTTCTGGAACGAGACTTCAGAATTCGTGCCACTTTTATATATGTATGTTGTGTGTTGTGTACTATAGTGAATTATCCCTGCACTCTGCCATGCTTGAATATAAGGTTCGTCATTAAAGTCTCGCAGCTGGTTGCTATCTATCTATCAAGTTAACGCGTTTTTCCGAGTGCCACTTATCTTTCAAATTTTCTCCCTGTTTAGATAGTAAATAAGCAATTCCAGCCATATTCTGAGGAATATAACGGCGCTAGAAGTCAATTTTGACTTAAAATATTAATCATAAAATTTAAATTTAAAAATGATTTAAGATCAATGCTAAGGTCAATGTATAATGATTATCTGTTGAAAGCAGGGAAACTACCTTATTTTAATAAAATAAATAACACAAACAACATAGGAGATATAAATTTAACTATGTTTTCTTGTTAAGAGAGACGTTTCAAAATCTTATTAAGTCCTGGTATCCCTGATATTTTGGCATAACGACAAAAAATATATTTAAAAACATTTCAAATCATAATCCAATACCAAAAATTTGAATATTACTAATTGAACACCCATTTAATACAAGTTCTGCCATTCTCTTTGTGGCTGTGAATCAAAACTACATCCAAGCGTAGCGAGTAGTGCCAAAACTAGCCTAATGGTAATCAAGCTCGAAAATTCTACTAGTTATAGACTAAAATACTGATGATCACTCATTTGAATGACAGCCATTCAAACATTTTATCACATGCGTTTACAAACAGACCACGAACCACATATTTCGTCTGGGAATGAAATGCGAGTTCTCTTGCATCGGCTATTTTGAATTAGATCAAAGTATGCGCCATCGTGGGAGTCGGACGTGCAGAATTTGACACGTTTGCAAATAAACCATTAGAAGCAGCTTCAAATAGGCCGAGCGATTTGCATGCTTCCATGTATTTCATCTCATTTTTGCATCAATTTGTTGCACAATTATTTATTTATTTGATAATCAGTGCAAATTTTCACTCCGTACGAGCACCATCTTGCATAAAATTCAGTGTGAATTAGTTTTTGTGAGTGTAAGACAGACAAATGTGCCTGAAGAAATTATTTCTTATGTAATATTAAACAAGCTATTTATTCATAATACCACTTGTGTTACACTGTTTAACCCTTCTGTTATTGAATTTTTCTATTACTTCCCGTCAATGAAAGTGTTCTGGCTGGACCCTCATACATCAATCCGGATGAATATATTAGAAGACGACGTTTTTTATTTCAGGCAGATAGTCTTAACAAAAGCAAGCCCTGCCTGCTTATATTTTTCCATGCTATAGAAAGTTGTCATAGTTGTCAGCAATAACTATCCTCCTACTTTCTTTGCACTTGCCAGTTACTTCGAGTAGCACCTTTTCAGGTAAGTTGAATACTCTCTGGCCTACTTCTTCTTATCCAGTATACAGGATACCTTACAAGGATATCCATATTCTGAATCACAGACCCATCATCAGGTTTTTATAGACAAAAACATTTTCTGCAGCACAGATTAAAGAAAAATATCAACATAGGTTAAAATGCAGGTCAAATGCAGAGCAAAAAGATTAAAACTTTGATACGGAACATGAAGAAAAAACGTGATTTCTCATACAAATTCTATAAAAAAAAATCTCGCTCTGGCCAAACCACTTTAATTGACTCTAGATGTATAAGTAGAAATATATTTTTTCCCGAAACACAAGGTTTCGATTGTTTGTGTAAGTTCATTGTTTAAAGACATTTTGAGTTTTCGATCTTGTAACAGCCCTAGGGGTGCTGCCGACTTCGCGAGCCCCTGTGCTGTCGCCTTCGCCGCTGTCACGGCTACCAACCGTGACGTGATTCCGGTCTCGAAGAACGCACCGCAGGTCGCGCGCCGCGCCAGAGCGCTACGCACTAGTCTTTGACGGCGGATGCGCCACTGATAACGGGCAGTGGCGGGTTCTTTAATCCTCCACGACGACGGTCAGGATATGTCGGGCGACGACAAAAGGAGAGCTCCAATGAAAGATTATTGATACCAAATTATAGCCTTCTATATCGCAAACTGGCGACGATCGCGAGGCGCGTGGCCTTCATCCGAGGTGGCAATCTGTCACGGGACCAAAATGTACATCGTCATCGTCCCAAGGATATTTCTTCACTCCTCTATTTTGCCCGCCTTCTAGTTCATCCCGGACGAGTCTTAATTACCAAAAGCATGGCCAGCTTAAATCCGACCAAACTATCGACAATAAAAAAATTTGGTCCACGCAACAGGTCCAGATTCTATGAAGATGCTCTATTTTTTCAACAAATCTTCTTTTACGAGGTATATCAATAGGAACGTTTCATTTTTTTAAATTATATCAGCCATGTTTTTAAAGCAATATCTTTGTAAATTATTAAGTAATATATGGCAAATCGAATAATTAAATTATCATTTATTTATAATGATAATTTCGCTACTCATTCATAGATTCTCTCCTCTCTTACCTTTCAAAATAATGCTATCCTTACTTTGTCACGTGGGAAAGGCAATGGGAAACAACCATTTTAAATCCTTTCCCTAGTAAGATATCATATGAAGATCCCCTGTATCCGACAATGGATATGACACATCAAAATTCATGCTTTGATGGACGTCATAATGACTTTAACCTTTTGCGGTCCTATGTCGAATCTGATTCGACATTGATTTTATTCGGGTGGGTCCTTTGTCGAATCTTGATGCGCATTCTCGTGAATATATCCGATTAAACTTACGATATTTGTTCGTAATCATATTATATTTTTGTGTGAAACTAACGGATCTACGAAATTATTTTTTTCTTAAAAATGTCTTAAATATTTAGGGACCTACTAGAACTTTATTTTTAGGACTGCAAAGGGTTACAGAAAGATGTGCGAACAAGCAAAATTGTGGAATATTTAATTTTTTATCGAAATTAACGACTTATTGTTCCACCAGAATGGCTCTACACAACGCATGCCACGATGGACATTCTGCACGAGTGATTTGAGGGCATGATTATCTCGCCCAGTGGCGACATAAATTGGTCACCGAGATTGTCCGCTTTAACGCTTTTAGACTTCTTTCTTTGGGACTATCTTGAACCATGGACGACAAAGCCATCGAAAATTATACCTCCTGAATACATGCTACCAAGCAAAGCCACGCGAAATATTTGAATAATTTTATACTTTATACTAATTGCCCAATTAAATACATAAATCAGCAGCTTATCGAAGCGATTTTATATTAAAAATATTTATTAAGATGCGTGCTGCCTAATACAATTCCCCCAATAAACGCATTCTGGTCCGCTTACGTGAAAAAACTTGTTTTATAATTTAAGCTTTTAACGCATAAATTGACACATTTTTCCAGCCTCGACGAAATATAATGTTATATTAATGATTTCAATATGCGCCCATTATTCCTGTATGTCCTAAGTTTAGCTTTGATTTTCTATGCTGTTTCAATTTTTTTCTTCAATTTAGGGTTTATTCCAATATTAAATCCAATAACGTCATTAAGGGCACGTTTAAATTAGTGTCATATAATTGTGTTTAATTACCTGTCTCATTGAGTTTCAATCGTTGAGTCGCTCGCATTTATTGTTAATGCTTTTAATACCATTTCCATGGTGTTTTCTGAGGCTCTTTGGGTGGTAATAAACGGACAAAAGTCTGATACGACTCTGTCAATTTGCAAAAGTGTCAACATTGTAAATATGTGGGCCGGATCTCATTATGGATAAAAGTTAGGTAAGGCAGGGCCGCCGGTGTAGCGCCCGCCCGGGCATCCAGGGTAAACACGTCCAGGGTCTTCTCGCAAACATTCGGGTAGAAGCAAGGCGCGTAAAAGTGATTGATTGCTGGCTGCCTAACCAGCCACAATGGCTTCCATCCTCAGCCAGGGGAGAAGGAGGAGGCTGAATCTTCCTCTGAAGATTAGCGACTACGGGGAATGAATTCCACAAAGGCGTTTGCTCAGATATCTCAACCTGATATACTCTGACAGCTTTAAAATGAATCTTCAGAATGGGGCCGCTTTTTATTTGCCACATTGTTTATATGTGTCGGCAATCCTACGTTTCTCCACTTATTTTCTTTTTTCGCTCGTCTACCCGAACCGATAGATGGCTATCGATAGACAGGGGAATGTTTAACGTGACTTCCATTTGTGATTTTTAATAATTATTCCATCTATTAAAATGCATATTTATTGTTTCAGATAACGCCCGCTTATCATAATTAAATGCAGTTAAGCAAGATGAGAGCCAAAATGATCAGGTATTGTTCACATTTTATTGAAATCTATTATAAATATCATAAATCTGTGATCATGAGTGAATTTTCCAATGATTTTGATTGAAAATGCCCATGAAATACATTTATTTTCACATCGTGTTACTGTCAATATTTTCTTCCATGTAAATTATGACCTGAGCAAGTCCTTGCTTTCTCATGGCCACTTGTTGCTCCTAATGATTGAATCCAACGAGTAATGGAGACTCAAATAAACTTCAGCGTATTTCAACATGCGATCTTCTTCTCCGACGACATAATAGCCAACCTTTTTTGAAGAGTCACTGGAGATGAAAATTGGATGCTCTATGAGAATATCCAACGCAAACGATCTTGGACCAAGGGTACAGAAGCTTTAACAGTAGCTAAATCTGGCCTACATCCAAAAAAAGTTTTGCTATGCATTTGATGGGACTGGATAGGAGTAGTTTATTGTGAGCTACTTCAGCAAAGTAAAACGATAATTACAACAAAATATTGTTACCAACTAGACAATCTAAAGCAGGGATGTCCAACCGGTCGATCCCGATCGACCGGTCGATCTTTAAGCAAAATTTGGTCGATCCCGACGACTTATATTTACAGCCGACGATGAAAAATAAAATCTCGGAGATCGAACTCTTTAACTCGACTTGATTCGTGTTTATCTCCTAATTTGAGTTTTAAGGTTGAAGAAAGAAAAAAGTAATACCTTAAATATATTTCATATAAGAATCATATTAGAAGTCGATCCCGAGACAATTTTAAATTGAAAACTGGCTCCCAAGACAAAAAAGGTTGGACAACCTTGATCTAAAGGATGCAATTGCTAGAAAACGGCCGGAATTAGTGAACAAACGAGGATAAGATCTTAATCTAATTCCTTTAGATTAAGATCAGACCTTCCTGCGGCCAAGACAACTGGTCGGACCCTAAAACTTAACTGGTTCCAACTGTTATAAACGTTGCTTCAAAACTCAATTGTAGACTCGAACTAAATTATATCCGAACCGCTTTTATATCCAACCTTTCTATTCTCTAGATTGTTTTGTTATGAGGAATGTTTGATTTTTTCGTTGCCGTTTCAATTCATCTGGAATCATCATCCGGTAGTTGGCACGTATAAGAATTCCAGTGGCGTAGTTATCCAATTTTCAATATGTAGTCATTTTTTTTAAATTTTTAATCTTAAATATTATTTGGATATTTTTTTTATATCATTTTCAAAATACAACATATTTCTTCCGCAATCTGAATATTACACAAATACGATTTCGCTCGATTAGAACGTCATTTTTGTCTCTATCCATATGTTAATTTTCAATCAGCGCTAAACTGTATTCGATTTGCTTAATGTTAATTATTATAGGACTAATTTCGGTGAGAGCCGGCACTTAAGCGTGCCACATCATGATTCGCTTCATCAAGTGAGTTGGATTTCGATTCCTTAATTAAATTTGCAAATTCGTCACGCGAGTAGAAAGGGTTGTATCCAGGGGGGTGCGAAAGTGCTCGAGCGGAAATGTTTTAATTAATTACGCGCGCTATATGACCCCCCCTACGAAAGTCTTTACGGCGTTAATTAAAGCGCAGCTTGCACAACAAACATATAAATATGTTCCCGGTCGCAAAGGGTTGAAGAAAGCGCCTCACAAAAAAACGACACAATTAATAGCGATCGTAAAGGCGCACATTAGCGGCTGGACGAGACGTTATCGTCCCTCAGGAGGATCTCGAGGAAAGATTCGGCGACAAGCCGTAAACCGGGCTTTATGACAATCGCATTAATATCTGAAGAACCCAGCTTCTAAATTAACCTCGAGGGGGTTCCCATGGCGATGGCCACTCTCGCAGCTAGACGTTTTTACACCCACGCCTTAACGCCTATCGTAATTATTATTATGGTCTCTAATCCGCCCCTGTGTCGGGACCTAAGGACCTAAGTAGGCCAAATGTGCCACTGATATTATTATCAATCATCCCGAGAGTAGGAAATCTTGAAATCATCCTTCCAAGAACCCATTGACTTATATATAAGACAATCTTAATACGAAAGATCCACAGGTATAATCTGTCTAAAGAAATATATTGTTTCAATTTATTGTCATAATATTTTCCCATCGAATCATGATCATCTTAATGCCAGACGGCGATATATCGTCGTTGTAAAAAGTTGTGCGAAAAGTGCTAACGACGCTCTAATATTCGCATCGCGATAGAAATCTGTCTTAAAATATCTTCAAGTTCATCACTCATTATCTCTTCTGAACAACTTAATCCCCTTTGTGATATGTTGTCGACTCTTCACATCACTACTATAAACGCGGTCATATTGCTCTGCAAATTAAAAAAATAAACGACTTGGCCATCGGAAGAATTTACTGTGACTAAACAAGATGGCCAACAAACACGCGGGACCAAACAAACTTTGGTCAAATTTGAAACAAAAATTTCCCCCGATCTCAGGAGCCTTTGTAACCTTACTTTCTAGATGTCCCATATACATATTAATTTAAAATAATAATATACTATTGGCAATAATTTATATCATTATTATTTTTCTCAATTAATCGCGCTTAAATATAACTTTTTCAGTCGGTACTAACAGGGTTATTATTTTACCTTTAAAATTTCCATTAATCGAATAATTTGATTCGTGAATCAGTGATTTGAATGAAGACGTATTGGACCAATTTATCTCAAATATCAGACATAATCCTTTGAAAATCTCCATTCGATTGGATGAATTAACCGCTGTATCCAATTGTAGTCGAGCAAAGCGGCATTAACAATGATATTATTGAAGATTATTTCGGCGAACGCGGTTGAGATATCGAATTTAAATTGAATACTTGCGCAATGCAATATGCAGCTATCGTCAGTTTTAATGCTCAAAACTTGAAATATTTAAATATATTTTGATAAAATCTTCATTGTGTTGTCCGATGTTGCCGCCTTTGACCCGATGATGGCGTTGAATCTAGTGATTAATGTATTGCATACTTCACGAATGTGCAACTTGTGCAATTTATTTGATTTTCTGCTCCATAAATTTGAGTAAAAAGGAACCTATGATAGTGACAGCAACCCCAACTAATTGAAGACGATACCTTTACGATTGACTAGTTCAGATCGTTTTTTAAGAGTTCCAAGTTTAATTTTTGCAGCAATTTACGATAATACTTAGCATTAATTGGCTGATTAGGTTACAATAACTTATAACAAACTAGCTGGTACCCGGCACGTTGCTGCCAAAGACGTAATAATTCTAAAAATATCGTTTGAAAATTGAAAGAGTTATTTTGTTTAATTAGTTTTATTATAAACATTAACAATCATTTTTTTATATAAGAAGATCTACTGTAAGTTAATTGTACTATACCTATATTATTTGAGAAAGTGCAAACAATAAGTTGGCAAAGTTTTATCGCAATCGAATGAACGGTATGGCAACACATTAAATACGGACAAACAAACATTGATTTTTATATATTTTACTATGCTTATGTTACTCGCGGAATCTTCATTAATAAGTTAACGAAATTTTATTGCAATCTGATAAACGGCAAGGTAGCGCATTTCGAATGAACAAACCCCAATTCTTTTTTCTATATTAAATTAGAAGATAATGCCCTTCATATCCCACCAAATACAAAGCATCATTGTTTTTAATGAAATTCTGCATTGGGGGTAGTTAATAGGTAATTTCCTAGTTTGATTGTTATAGATGACCCATTTTTTATCCCCTGTCACTGGTCGATGGAAAAAAATGGTCATACTTTGGCTCGCATACAAAGAAACACATGTAGTAACTTTGGTCTAGTAAGCTTGCGGATGACCCAAACGTCGTTTTTGGAAACTTCCATGATTTCCATATTCATTGTGATGTCCCTGGTATTTTGACCCGGGGATCGGCTTCAATTAAGAGCTTTAGTACATCATCATCGGTACTTTCTTCGTATGCTGTTGATAAATTTCCAGGTCTGAATTTAGGAAATCATCCTTGACTATTTCTAACACTGATCGTCTCACTGACGTCCATATCATATGTATTTTTGGTTGCCACTTTTGCATTATGACTTTTACTAAATTCAAAAAGTAAACAGTGTCGAATATGCCTTTTTTTCTCTGACATTTTCTAAAAATTCGCAAGGGCTCTCTCCTTAATATAATACAAAAGCAATATTAAGAACAGATGTTAACACAGTTGGTTAAAAATGATATATCATAGTCTATAAAAATTCGACGTTTCTTATGGATCAACCTAATATTTGTATGAACTTTCAACATTGCTTTGTTTTACATAGCACACAATTGTTGCCTCCTTTTTCGAATAATTCAATGTGTCATATCTGCGCACACAATATGAAAATATTTTTGGAAATTATCATTCGTTATAAAGTTGGTAATCTCTTTTGGAATTCCAATGTCGAAACATCCAATCCAGAAAAAAATTATACATTATTCAAATTGTCTTTTCATCCGGATGAGGATGATGTATTACGATCGGAATAAATTCTGAGGGGGATGAAAAGTTTCCAGCGAAAGAAGAAGGAAATAAACCGCAAACATCTTAAATCTTTTGCGCTTGTTTAATAATTTACGTGATGTTTTTCTTCAGCAATATGGCGAAATCTTTCCTTCTTCATAAGCCCTCCTTGATTGACGTCCCGCAAAAGTATCTAGACGGGAACCACCTACGTGCGCGCAAAAAATGTCCTTGCCGAGGATTCAAGCACTAAAATCGTCTCAGACGAGACATTTTTAAAGTTAAAAGTCTCCCAAATTGATTTCTAGCTCATGCTCCGAATAAACTTCTCCGGGGGATGTAGTGCGATAGCGTTTATTAGCCCTTAATATTGATAGAGCTGCTCCCCGATGTTCGATGTTCAGTGCCAAACTTTTCAAATTTTCAAATTCAATTTGCTACATAAGATGATATTTAATATGAAATTTCGCAATATGACCTAAGCTTCTTGCTAATAAATTCACCCCCAGTCAATGTTAACAGGTTGTTGAAAGAATCTATGTATTAATATGATTCTGTATTCGCAGGCTTATGAAACAATTAATTTGATACAGACTCGTTAGCACACGATGAAAAAAACTTAATGCCCAACCTTCTTTATGTCAAAAGATAATACAGCTCACGTGTAATCTGAAAGTTTTATCTTTCATTCTCATTTGCATTTACGAAAGCTTTTTATGAGCTTTTTCTCTGGGCCTTATTCATTGAGGCGAAACACGCTTAAATTTTTAACCACGACACGCCACAACACCTCCAAGTGCTTATTGTTATTAAACATCATATTTTTATAAAATACACGCCCAAATTTGTTGTAATTTGAGATTTATGGTCGCCCATGGGACAAATAGTTGTCTAGACGTTGATAAAAAATGATTGATCATATTTCTTCAATATATATGATGGCGAAAACATTTATTTTTGCATTAAATTGATTAAACTGTCATCAAGTAATGGTGGATTCATTTTTAATCCTTATCTGTCAAGTTACATTTTTGTTAAATTAAGTTTTGTTATTGCGATGGCAAACATACAATGAATATTTAAACGCGTTTTCTTTTACATCCAAGGCAGAGAACTTGAAGTTTTCAAATATTTCCGAAAATCTAAATAATTCGCGGGAAGAACAAGCATAAATAAGATTTGTACCGATTTAATCCGCTTATTTTTGTGGCAAATGTAACTCAATTGCGACATTCGAATTTATCCCACACAATGTGTCTAATTTTTGTGGATAATCGTAGTGTCTTTTAAATTTAACTACCACAACGAATTAGTTAATTCTGTTTGTAGTAAATCGTGAAATTGACGTTTGCATCTTCAAGATGAATATAATATTAAAATAAAAATTATTTTTTATAATAGAATTATGGAATCGGAAAAATTGCTTTGTTAGCTTTTTTTAAGATGGATTGTTTTTAAAAATCCATACAATTATATTACGAAAAATAAATCAAAGCTAAAATGAGCTCCGATCGAGAGGTCATGGACATGTACGTTGAAGCCTCAATTACCAACTTCATCTGAACTTCCCATTTGCATTGGACAGATCATATAGCGTGGATGCCGACTCACAGAATTTCTCATGGCATATTAAAGTCGGGACCGAATGATCCTAACCGGTCCCGAACAAGATGCTGGGATAAACAAGTACACATAGATACCTCACGTCTGGGCTTGTTCAATTGAAAAGATAAGGCTCAGGATGGACGAAAATGGCGGCATGCGTTTTCTGTGTGAACAGTTTACATATGCATGTATTAATACTGTTGGATTCATCATGTTCTGCTTGTTTGTATGTAATTCTTGAATAGGAGGTTCGTCATTAGAGTCTCGCAGCTGGGTCTCTCCATCAAGTTTATCAAAACGATGTACAATATAATCTTGAAGTCCCACATCTACATAATTCATGAACCGCATGATATATAAATATATGGTTCATACAACTCTATCATTATCTATACCTGTTTAATAAAAAAACGTTCCGCTATCTACGTCCATTTTAAGCTTGTTCCGATCACTTAGCCGATTACATCCAAAGCCTTTATCAATATCATCAACCCAGCGTGATTAAAGTCTTCTAAAAGATGATAGCATGGCATTATAGCATAAGCGAAATATTTTCCACATCCTATGGTATTTTTTAGTCTGTGAAGATTTATTTTTTAATATTAACATTGACATTTTGCATCTCTCTTTAGGTGTAATGTGTCTGCAATAATGAGCGTTCAGTAGTGGCGCACAAAAAGAGTTGTCAGATAGCCTTGGATGCAGGAAGACGTCCTTCCCGCGGCGAGATCTCTCTCTCTTTATTAATAAATAAATAAAGAAGTTATCTAAGATGAGCGACTTTCTATTCGACGTCCGTCCATTTCCATTCATCCGCTCGGATATATAACGACCCGAAAGCAGAACGGACCCGCGTGCGAGCACGACCACCTCAACGAGCATGCGGGGGCGGGGTACAGCCCGCTCCGCCTCTTACACTACAGCATCTAGCATAATTTAGTTCTTAAAAGATCATGTCCATAACCTCCAAGTTTGATCTCATTGAATTGGTGCAAATGATTTGATATTTAATACTAAACCTCTTATGTTTTATGATAAACATAGTAAGTCACTACTGAATTTAATTTTTTTTAATACATTTTAATCTTTCTGATAGTGGTTTATTTTGCTGATATTTTTACAGTCCAATGTAGCACCGATTATCGTAGTGAGTCCTGGAAATTGAATCTAAGCTTATCAAACTTCTCTCCATGTGGATGAATACTAGGTATTTTAATTCCTAGGATTCCTTATATTATAATTAAATTTCCACACATGGTGTTTAAAGCTTCTAACAAACCTAGTTGTAACTCCATCAATAGAAATACAGTCAACTCTTCTATGGCATCGAGATTGGGACTATTGTTCAGGATTATCATAACACAATGATTTTTTAAAAATATTTTGTTAATAATCAACTAATACATCCCAAAATAAATTCAATTACGTAAATCACAACGGATTATAAATAAAATCATTATTTCAACGCATCGTGGAACAAAGTTGGATTCGATTAAAAAAATCCATTTGGGTTTCATTGTGTTATTTTTTAATTGAACAAAGTTCAATTATACAATCAATCCGTGAATGTGTTTTTCGAGGGATTAAGAAAAATGTGTTTTGCATAGCGAATAGTTGGCAAAGGGGGATGAAGAAAAGCCGGCGACATGAAAAGCTCGACATGGACATTGTTATGAAACCTCAAATAACAATGCGTGTTGGCAATTTATTGCGAAGAAATGTAACTTTGATGTCGCTCACAAAGGCTTTGAAGGACAGGTATATGAAGATAGGGTCGTGCTTCTTCCGCGCATTATTCTTCTTTAATTTTTTTCCACCCCAATTATTCGGCAACGCGAACGGATCAAACGGAATAATAGCGAAGATTGCGCGATTCGAATTTAATTTTCGGCCGAAAATAAAAAGCGCGATTATTTGATAATCTCGCATGATGTGTAATTAATTATTAATGTAACAATTTGGAATATACAGAGCGAGTATGCCATGGCAATAAGCTCGCGCCCTTTATCTTTCCCTGTACATTAACTAATTACACACATTGCTACGGTGCTGGATTGCTCCACTAAAAGCTCTCGCCAAGAGCTTTATTAATTTCGCATAGCAATTTCGAGCACATTCTAAAATATCCAAACACAATAAGAGACGAAATAGTCCGTAGCGAATGGATAAATCCTCATTTTTGCGCTCCGATCGCATGTTTTTCTATTTGGACTATTTTTTCTTGGCATTTCCGATGAATGGCAGACACATCTCGTTAAGGAAGCATTAGAAGGAAATATCGGATGACAGAAGGAAGTCAGCGAAAGCACGAAAATATTATATTTCTTCGAAAAAAATTCGATTTTGAATCGCATTTTCATTATTTGCCCATTGAGTATTTATAAGAGCGAAGCTGAGATTTGCGAGTTTTTCTTCGAATCCAGTACATGACTCCAGTATTAATATATGCAAATTTGACGCGGAAGTAAAGCCTGCTTCAAATACCACTATAACTCTCTATTTATGCTTAAGGGCGAGAGCATCTGCTTTAGATGTTAATTACTGTTTTCCGTCCGATGACATAGAGGTCTCAAGAGGGGCTAAAAACATATTTAACACCGTATTTCGCCATTACGAATACATATTGAAATATGAAGTGCAATTTGTATGAAATCCAAGCAAAATATTACATAAATGAAATAGACGAAACAACACGAAGACCTTAAAGAAAATATAAATCTTGATTGTATACATATTTCCTGTCTAGACTACATTTATGAATAAGAAAACAACCTTCTGGTGATTTCCTGAACAGTCAAATTTTATATGGTCAGTGTAAATTTAGAATATTTCCACAAACAAGAGTTTCTCTCTATAAACATTTATTCATGGATTTCAAATCACAAATATCTTAACTCATAACGGTCCGCTTACTTGGAAACGCGATAACGGAATTAATACCTAAAAATTATAAAAAACAGTAGTCATCAGGGTTGCCCATTGAATGATCTTTGTAATTGAATTTATTTTGGGATGTTTTAGTCAGAATGCCTTGTAAAAAAAACTTTAATATATATATATGAATTTCGCAAACAGCTTAGTTATTAAGCTAAATTATATGCAATATTTTTTTCGTAATATTTTTATATAATTATGTGATAAGTGATATTATGATGAACCTATCCTTTCCAATCACATTGTATTGGTACTACAACCACTTTGACTGGTTTTTTCAATATGGATAAGAAAAAATTCAAAATAAAATAAAATATTTTTAGTATACTTTTCTTTAACAGATCTTTATTGCCATTTTCATAATGTACAAAAAATAGAAAAGAAGAAGATTATAGGCCAGTAAAGTGAGGTAGTAAAAAAAGAGCGTGTCTGGGTTAATACGATTCCAATCCTTCTAGTCTTCTGAAACAAAAAGTTTTGTGACAACCCTGAACAAAAAATTCTCTAAATCCGTAAATGATCTAGCAGCATAATATGTGGTTTATATGCATATATACAAGTCGCTTTTAGACAATAAAATAAATTCAAACGATTTTTTACGCAATTTCTAATATATTGTAACATTGAAGCGGGAATGCTCTCGGGGACCCCCGGGGGTCCCCGGACGGCTCCCTGACTCCACGTGTTCGTCGGGATGGCCACGCTAGCGCACGGGTCCGTTCTTCTATCGGGCCGTGATGTTTCTGGACGAATAAACGGGCATCGAATAGAAAGACTCTCTTCTATAAATAACTATTTATTCCACACGAGAGAAAGATCTGGCTGCAGGAGGGACGACGTCCCGCAGCCAAGGCTAACCAACGACTCCCCCGATTCCCGCCTCCTGTGCGTCACTACTCAACCGGCAACGGTGCACACGCAAAAAGCGATCCGTTTGTATCCAAGTGCAATATCTCTGTAGGGCCCCAAGAGATGGCGTTGTTAAAATAACACATTACACCTGAAGAGAGACAAAAGATGTCACTGTTAATGCGAATTAAATCTGCTCAGATTAATAACGCTACTACATGGGGATGGTAAATTGCCCATGCTACAATATCTTCGATACAAGCACCACGGGTTGAAAATCACTATTATATTTATGTATATATATGTAATAAGTTTATGCAAAAACACTCGAAGGGAAATTTTGAAAATAATCTGTTGACTGGTATAAGAATTATATCGATTTTACCCCAGGCGACACTTTATGCGAAAACATACGGACCGGATTGTGTTAACATATTATATACATTCTTTATTATAATTGTATGGATTGATATCAAATAGAATAATTTGTCTGCCATTTTTATGTCTGGGGGAACGCTTGAGGAAAATTATCAATGTCGGATGCTATATATCTTATAAATAACCAAAGTCTATTATTAAAATAATTGTAAATGTAAATAATAAACTAAATTTTCCTGATTTAAAATAATTTATGGTAAGGTGTATATAAAAACAAATAAAACCATAACGCATTTGCTTAATTTTATTATGATTTACCTTTACAACTCAAATTTGTACCATCGATGTACGAGTGTATGATGAGATGCAAGACACCCGCCTCTGTCTCCGATTCACTAATATCCGCACTCAATATGCGAAAATATTATTTCTGTATGTAATATAATCAGAACGCACATATGCGTAATTACTCATCAACGAGTGAATGAGATATTTGTAGTTATGAATTATTTTTAACCAAATTATTTCATAATACTTTCGTCCATATTTAAATGTTTTCATCTATATCAATTAAATTAGTATTGAAATTATTATGGTGTTGTTCCTTTTCTTGAAGAGTATGGATAATTTATGAATTTCGATATAAATATTAGAGTCGTAAATATTAAGCATATTTATTTGTTCTTCACGATAGTTCTTGTGCTTTCTGTTTGGCCAAAGGGTTGAAAAGGGGTGCTTTTGAATCTGAATCTTCTCTTATATTTCACTTGCGCCACAACAAGTGGAGGTAATTCAGTTGAGCACATGAGTTAATAGAATGAAATCCGTGGAAAAAGCTTTCCGTTTCCCTTCCCAATTCCAGTCTCTAATGATTCTCACGGGGATGATTGTGTGTAAGCGTCGACGCTCGGGTCTTATCATAAATTCTTGCGAAAAAGTTTCATTAACATTCCTGGAAATGTGTGTATGTGCGTGTATATGCTGGAGGCTTTTCCCGAAGGTAACTCGGAATTATCATTCCATTTACCTTTGTGTGGCCCGAGTCATTTGTCAAGGAAAGAGCTTAAATTATTTTCGTGACAGACACGTACAAATTATATTTACCCGCTCCACGGTTCATTTATAAAACACAAACGGCAATTTCAAAGTGAGCCTCTCCTCCTGCAGGAGCCATTCCTCCTGCTCTTCCAGATAACATCGGCCCACTTGATGTGTTACATTCAGATTAAGCGAATAAAGACTTTATTATGATCCCAACCACCGCGGAAAAACTCGCCAAATTTCCTTCTGACTGACACATATAAAGCACTTATCTATGCTTTTAACGCTCGGCTTGCTGGGGGATGAAACAGGCACTTTTTTGTTCTAATTTTTTTACAGCACTTCGTTTCTTTTATGTCATCCCCTAGTACAAGGCGCTGCACGGGGGATGTATCATTTAGTGCATATTAAATTTTTAAAATCTTGTGATCTTACATCTGAACAAGACGATCGTGTTCTTTATCGTCTGTGGCAAGAAAAAAATGTTTTAATTAACCTATTGTGCTGGGTTTTTAGATTTACTTTCTTTTATGGCTTGATTTACCAAGAATTACCACTGGATGATTTTATTTAAATAATTTATATCTGTCGCATCATTCAATAAATTCGTAGGATTTTTTTAAGTTATTGCGAAAAACGACCCCAAATGTAGAAGAAAAAGTTTTAAATTAAAAAAAATCCTACGAACTTATTGAATGACGTGTTAAAGAATACACTTGGACAAAAATGATACTATACGAATAAAAAAAATATATAAATAAATAATTATACCTTCGGATATAATTTGCACAGAATTACAGCCTCTATCTCGCATATTATCTGCTTCGGAGTACTCAGGGGTTGATCATAAATTTGTTTGTCCGTACTTTGACGCCAATAATTTTCTTTCCACCGAGATCCTGCATAATCCTTTTTAGCATAATAAAACTGTTCTTCTTTTACACAAATTGGAGCCATCTTAGAAAGGACGGAAATAAAGTAAATGGACGTACTTTACCCGGGCACATAAAAGCATCAAACTATTCTCTCGAACCACCGAGGAGGAGGCGTTCGACCCTCCAAGCTCTAAAACGGGTAATTCATACCCCGACGAAGCTCCTGCACGATCGAGATTAAAAGAATGGCTGTTTGGGAATCATCCGAATTGAGGATCAACTTGTGACTCAAGTTGAGCGGAGGCGATTCCGTGAAATTTATACATAATAAAAAGAAAGCTGAAATATCGCACTTTCCGATTCTGGCGTTTACGTCTTCGGAACGACGGTGCTATGTTTGATTAAATTTATTAAGGGGTTAAATGGACTAGCAACTATGGGAAGAATTAGGTCCGAGGACCCGAATTTGGGACCTAGGTCCTAACGACTCGCATAATTGCTTTCTCAAACACTTACTGTACATAACATTTTTGAAATTTGACTATATCAATTAGTTGGTATAATTCAAATTTATAGACTCATAGTAACTAAAATTATATTTAAACGGATAAAGAATCTTAGCCATTTAAATCGGATTCAAGATTTAATTTTTAACTATATAAGGTGTATTTAAATATATGACCAAATATACTAGTTAATGACCAAATGTTGATAGTGGCGAAGCATTGATATAGTGATCTATCTCTTGGATGATTACTATAAAAATTTGATTTCAAATTTAGGAAATACAAATAAATTCCGTTGTATTAACGAATTTAAGAAATCAAATGTCCTGATATATTTAATAAATCTTGAAACATGAATTATCAGTTCTAAAATAATAAATACTAGGTTGATTGAATATCCTATCCTCTATTGAGAAAAACGCTTCTCATTGTTTATGATAATTTAACCCTTCTGTCAATAAATGTTTATATTACCTCCCATCAATGAAATGGGTATGGCTGGACCCTCATATATTTACATTGTACAGCAAGCTAATACCAATAAATCAGCAACTCTAGCTTAACATAAACAGAATTAGCTTCATTTTTAAACTATTTATTAGGTTAAAAACAGAACTAGAGATATCACCCTCCCAGCTTATTAGCACTTGGCTGCTCTACTAGCTTGAAAACCTGTTTCGTATGCATCAGGCAATGGTTTGCTATTTGTATTTATACTTCTCAGGCGTTTGATCTATAACGTCAACACATCCCTTGTGCGTGTTGTAAAATAACATTACCTGTGGATCTTGAGCTTCTCCAAAAGCTTCTGTATCATAATGTACAGTTGACAATAGGATAACAGCTTTTGATTTTGTTGGAACGTATGAAATAGCTGCAACATTACCTATAAATCCAAACATGGATGAATTTATTTGACGTCGACGTTTTGGCAATATTTCTTTCAGAATACATTTTTTATTCCGACGGATAATCCTTAAAAAAAAACAAATCCTTGCCTGCTGATGTTTTTCCACCCCATCGAAAGTTGTAAATGGTGTGATGCTCTTTGACTTCCTTCTTTTTTCCAGTATACAGGATACCTTTACAAGGATATCCATTTCCTGAATCACTTACTCATCATCTGGTTTTAACAGACATATCGTACATAATTTTTTTCTGCAGAACAGGTAAAAATAAAATATCGGCAAGGATTTCTTACTACACAGGAAAAAATGCAGTTCAAACTTTTGATAAAATATTTTATGGAGCGCAAGAGTTAAAATTTCCTTACGGAAACATGTAGAAAAACGCGATTTCTTAAAAAAAATCCATGAAATAAATTTGGATCTAGCCAATGATGTTTATTTATTTAAAAATCGCGTTCCTTCATGCTCTGGTCAAATAAACATATTATGTAATTACTTGGGCGAAAAAGCATCCCCACGTACAACCGCTGTTGATCTTTACAAATTCAATTCGGCAGATAAACAGTGTTATCTTCAGTCTTCCTTCAGATACCCACAGTGAAATTTTCTGTCGTCCTGCGGCCACACCGCATCACCGCTTTCCGTCCACATAAGAGGTAAGAAGACGTAACCTTGGATGCGAGAAGATGTCCTTCCCGCAAGCTGATACCTGTAAAATCTCTTTCCATTAATAAAAGACATTAAGACGACAAGTTAAAATTGGACAGACAGCAACTTAATGGTATAATTTGACTCTTTAAGGCAGAGTCTATGCATACTTGCAGACTACGTGCATCCGAAGGTGCGATGGATAAAAAAGAGGTTATACTAAAACACAAAGGAACTACTACGCGAGGTCACTACCACCACGAGTTCAACCTCAACTCAAAGGGGACTACAACAGGGTGAGTTTCACGTTTAATTTAATGGGCTACCCCAGCAGCATTTGATAAGCAAACAACGAAGCTGCTTTTGCCCACTTCTAATCTACATTCTTACCTTAGGGGTTCAACTGCTACCCACGAACATAGGGTTACCCCCCTCCTTGAGATGAAAGCATCATAGAATGAAACACCCACCCGAATAGTTAAGATGGCAATATTTTTATTAGTACTCGATCACATCTATCTCACCACTCGGCATCACCACGATCCGAAAGCAGAACGAACCCGCGTGCAAGCGCGGCCATCGTAGAGAGCACATGGAAACGTAGAGCGGCTTGGGAATTTTGCCGATCTCTGAAAATAATTATATATTATTACATTGATATAAATGAAAAATTTGACATAAAAACAAGCGTCAAAGTCTTCTTTCAACGTGTTTTTGTAGTAGAAAAATCAGTTGTAATTTGTAGCTATTGAGAAGTGTGTTATTATTGCTTTGTTTCGCATGGGTCGTTGCCAAATTAGAGGTATTCGGTCGTCGCAAAGAATTTTTAAGACCTAAAAGAGTCCAAAAGTAGAATTATTACATCCGGTCTGAACGTATACGCCATGAAACCGTGTCGTTGATTTATTGGGTGTTTTTTTTCCTCGGCCGGAAAAGGCTTTCCCGTTTTTCCGGTCACTGTGTGCCGGGACGCTTTCGGATCCCGAACCCGCAGGTGCACAGCAATAAATAATGTGGAAGTTTATGCCCTGTCCACTTTCCACTTCCACTTCTTGGCTTCGAGTGACTCTGGGAGCCCATACAGGATAATAAAGTCCTGTGATAAACTTGTTCGGAACGGTCATGAAGTAGCGTGAAATTTAATTCACTGCCAAGATTTCAATTCGATTTTGCAACCGAATGAAACTCATTTAATGATGCAAAAAACGAATTTAAATTATAGCGAATTATGAACCGCAGCATCATAAAATAGTGATCATAATCTAATCGTGCAGGCTAACTCCGACGAATATTAAAATTTCATTTTGGAATATTCCACCCATGCAAATCATATCTACAAGTACGATTCCAACTGTAATTTTTCATCTTAACTAGACCGAATAATTAATATGAAATTCGAGGATTTATTACTTTCGTCTAGACGACATAAAATTCTTCAAATAAATAGTTGTCAATCCCTGTTTAAAAAAAAATCGCCAAAGGAAAATTTCTTGACATCAAATCAAAAGTTTTGCATATTTTCAGCATTCAGGACGGGCAGTAAAAATAAATATTATTGTTGTTGTAGAAAATATTAAAAACGATGTTAAATATGGTAGTAATGCGTACATTAAAAAAAATATTTTTTTAGGTCTAATGGAAAAAGTTGTTCTGTAAATTTCATCAATTTTGCCCTTTAAAAAAACCTACCCCCTCATTGAGAGCCAGAAAACCGGCAAACTCAATTTAAATTAAGAAGAGTGCTTTTAATTCTGTTTGGATTTAATTTTTTCAGTTAAAAATCACGTTTACTCCCAATATGCTTAGTATGTATAAGCTTCATGTATTTTTAGATGAAATCTAATTTTAAAAAAATATACATTTTATTATAAAAACATTTGAATTCATATATTTCAACCAAGACCTTTTTCTTCATTTATTTAAAACAATAAACGGCACAAAATTGAAAAACATATACATTCGCCATGAAAAATACTAAGATTATACTATACTTTGTGAAAATGCACATGAATAATACTTTTAATAATTTAATAATTTTTACAAATATACACATAATAACTCAATAAAGTTTTGTATCAATCGGATGAATTATATAGGAATGCATACAAGACAAACAAACATACATTCATTTTTTATTAAATTAAATTATCTTTTTAATTAATTATTTATTCGTCCAAGAGTTGGATGAGCTTGGTGAAGTAGTTGCCCATCCAGGTTGCCTTGTCCTCCCTACCCATCTTGGTGACGGCAGGGACTCGTTGAATTTAAGGACGTGGTGACGTTCAACGAAGTCGCGGGCGGAGAGAGAGAGAGATCTGGCTGCAGGAGGGACGACCTCCCGCAGTCAAGGCTAACCGACGACTCCCCGACTCCCGCCTCCTGCGCGTCACTACCCAACCGGTAACAGTTCAAGCGCAAGAAGCGTTCGGTTCGTTATGATCTAATAAATTTAGAGCGTTCTTATTGAAAGGCCCTTTTTTGACCATTATGCATTTAAATTATGTGTTCTTGATTTTTTAAACAATGATGCTGCATGTATGCCGTTATACCAGATGATTATTTTAAATGTTAAAAAATCACAAATCCAATCTTAATGAATTATTTGTTTTCACCTGTCTACTGATAGCCACCAATTATTCTTGGCAATTGAAATGTATTTATGTTGAAATAAATCATTTCATCCGGGGATAAAAAACACATTTTCGGAGAGCTCTCAATATTAAATAAGCATTTAAATAATAAGTACCAAATCAAAATCGCCTTATTTACAGAACGCGGCTCCGTTTCCAGGATTTTTTAGCATCCACCCCTCGGAGCATTACGCCCTTATTATTCATTAATGCAAAAGCGACACTTGATCCATACCCATCAAGTCGCTCAAATATTTGCTGAATTTTTATTTCGTCCGGGAAGAAGTGGAGCACGTGTTGTTGTATTCAAATTTCGAGAAGGAGGCGGCGAAGAGGATAATTGGAGCAAAGAAGCTGCTGAACAGGGCCGCGGCGTCGGCCCGCCGGCTCCGCGGGCTCCCCGTTTTATCGGGCGGTCGAATAAATTCTGAAAGATTTTATTTGTTGCGGAGTGACAGCTGCTTTTTCCTCCTGCGAATTAGCAAAGTTTTAATTTGTTCACTGAATTAAGCACTGAAAAAGTGAAAACTTCCATTACGACGGGGGAGAGAAATTCATCCCGCTCTCATTTGGAATTAAAATAGATTACAAATATAAATGCTTTTGTTTCCGAATTGAAAAATTTCTCCGAAATTATACGCCTCTTTAAATATACAACGAGATTAGCAGTCCTTTCTGGACTATGAATTATGCAACAACAATTATTTTTTTGCAGAAATATCATCGTACAATGGGATCGCTCTGTTCTTATAAGTCTTCCGGTTGGAAAAACCGAAGAAATCCTGTTTTGTTTCATTTTTGTACACACAAGCGGCCTGTGCTGATGGAGGGTAGACCTGTCGAAAACAGGATTGCTGCAGATGAAACAGCAAATGTTTTAAAAAGGGATTTTTCTTGAGACGTTTTCTTAAAAGAAGGCAACGACGTATTTTATGATCACTCGCAGAAGTATATATGAAAAATACTATCAACATGTATAGTAATGAATTATCATCACCAGTCCCGGACAATTCATTATAATTTTATTGTTTATTTTGTCTTCCTCTGTTGATGATTAATATGATGACTCTCTATTTAGTACTTCTTTGAGAATATTTAAACGTGTAGGGATACCTTTATAGCATAACCTTGCCATCGATGTGCACTCGAATCCGTTCACAGTATATGCGGGATTCCTCATCAACGGGCTAATTATTAATTAAAAATCTACCTACACAGTATTCATGAAACATCCATTTTATGTAAAAGTTTCTTTCGTTTCAGTGTTTTGTTTGAGGGCATACAAATTTACGACCATGTTGTTAATTAGGCTCAAATCATAAATACAGAAAAATGAGATAATTACTGTCTGATTTTTGTTAGAACAACAAAAATATAAGCAAACTACAAGTGGCGCAGGCTCGCATTTTCTATTCCGAGCTTACGTCGTTTAGTATTAAGCCATGTTAAGCCCATTATTGTTGTTGTATAATTAAATATATGAGTAAATATAACCGGAGGAAGAACAAGAGAGCCGTACACATAATAAAGCATATAAATAATAGATTCGCTATCGTTAGAATTAAACGTGGAAATTTTTGCCTCAAAACAAAATTATTACAACGAACGGGAAGACATAATAGACGTGAGACGACATACTCTGCGATATCCATCGAAGAATCTTTAAGGCTTTATGAGGATTACGTTCGTATTGGATCCAATGGGGATTAATCTTCCCTCATTAGGCTCCCTTTGAGCGGCCTTGTCTTCCTTAATAAAGTATAAATTTTATGGCGTGGCTAAACGATCCGGAAGCCATGTGACTACATCTAATTTGCGGATATTTTTAATACGAAATCGATTCAAATCGAATCATTTTTTTCAAGACCATATCCTGATTCAAAATTCAAATTAAACTGGAAATTGTTTGCTATCATTGTCTATATTGTTTGATCGTTCTAACGCACAAAAATCATTTTAGAGTCATATTTTCGCACTCTAAGGGTTAAAATCCCATTCCACATGGTTGTATAACAAAATCATCCCGTGTGATATGTACTTTCATATTGTATCACTGGTTATCTGTATATATATATAAACAAATGTCAGTTTGTTTATAAGTTAATTAATTATTGAATTTGTTTGCGGGCTATACACTTCTATACCATTCATCCGATTGCGATGAAACTTTGATGAGTTATTGGGCGTGTATTCAAGAAGGTTTTTAAATTAGTACAGCCATTGATTGTGTGCGAAATTTGTTTTGCGAGACGTTTAACGGATGCACCATGTTGGCGCATATCCAAGTAATTTGAATTTCAAAATGTAGACATTGAAAGAGTGTCTTCTAAAATAAGATGGTATTCACTATTCATCGACTTTTCAACATAAGTCAACCTACTTTGGTGACCCAAAAAGAAGGCGATTTTTAATTTGTTTTTCACATTAAACACATATAATAAAATAAATATTCTTTAACTCTTTGTCTAATATATAACAATTAATTGGGTTTTGTTCGTTCGAAATACGCTGCCATACCGTTCATCAGATTGCAATAAAACTTCGTTCACTTACTGCTAAGAATTTCGCAAGTAATATAAGTATAATCTAATATATAAAGATCAATGTTTGTTTGTTCGTATTTAATGCGCTGCCATACCGTTCATCAGATTGCAATAAAACTTTGCCAATTTATTGTTTGCACTTTTTCAAATAATATAAGTATAGTACAATTAACTTACAGTAGATCTTATATATAAAAATCAATGTTTTTATGTTTGTTTATATTTATAATAAAATAAATATCATTTATACTTTTCCCCGGATATATCATTCAATTTCAATAAATATATTCACCATCGGAAAGAAAATAAATTTCATTATTTCTATCATTCATAATTAAACAAGATGACATTCATATATCGGTGGCAAGTTAGTGCTATAAAGCTACACGTTTAAATATTCTCAGATATATTTTTATATTTTTACGTAGCCTTTTTTAACAATATCAACAGTGTTAAGGTGCATTTATTGATATACAAGTACGTTACATGCTGCGCGGAATTGAAAGAAAAGTAGATTTACATATGAACACACTAGGTATGTTCTCAGTACGGAACGAGTTAAGTTGATACGTTTTAAGTTGAATGACATGATAAAGACGTGCCTCGTGCTTCCCTTTATCTCAATATCTTGTTTGGTACCCCACCAGTAGACATTTGATAACATTTCTAATTTCGCTTGTAATTTAACAGCAAGGAGTCTTTGAAATCTGCTTGAATGTGACGTGACCTTAATAAGAGGCTTTTCTAATATTCACACTCGCATGTTTATTCATACAATAAACATTGTTCAGTCCCGGAAAGAACGTCCCAACGCTCCCAGGATACAATTGTTTTTAGTTCGAGTACACAATATCCTTCCTACCTGATAGTTAATATTGTCAATGTTGTTTGTGCGAATTTTGTAGCTCAACGGCTGAATGCTTTTCGCCAAAGTTTATCAAGTTTAATTAAGCAATTTATTTTCAAAGCAAACCTCATCAGCAGCCATTACCAGGTGCCATGCAAAATAATTCTGTTTAGGATTTTACACTACTCCAATAATTTCCATCTCGCCCGGTTAATTTAGGCTTCCTTTCGCGCCCCGGGCGCGTTCGATTGTAATTTCCTGGCGTGGTTCGCATGCTCTGCGGTTTCCTTCGGGCCGGACTAATCCTGTATTGCCAATTTGGACCTTTTTGAATTAACAATGAAAGATACGTTTGTCGTCCAGGGCGTCCTTAATAGGGCGCAGTTAAACAGCTCCAATGTCCAATTTCGGCCATCCTGTATGTTCACAATTGCCGTTTAACGCCCTTTTAGTGTCCGCATTTCAAAACTATCAATTGATACCGGGGTAGTCCGATTTGGCATACATAATTTATCACTGCAATTTAGCACCAAAAATGCGTTTCATTTCCAGCATTCCAATGAAAAATTCCTTAATGAAGTGTTGGAATTTTCAAGCGTTTCGTCGGAGAAATTCCTTTTTGCCTTCTCCCTCGATCTCGATGAATCGGCCTAAGCCAGAATGACTTGCGAGACCTATTCAAGCCTATTTTTCGTCTTTACATCGCAGACGGAAAGGAAATTACTTTTCTGCTTTTCTTCCTTTCTCTTCAAGCGGGTGCAACGTGTGAAAATTCTATTGTCGACCGCGTTTTGCCGTTTCCGAGATAAAATGCTAAAAACATGCCCAAAGAAAGCATCTGTCTGGAACTTCAGCAATTAGGACTGAGCACAACATCCATTAATGCTTCAAGACAGCACACACGATATAAATTGTATTTTCAACACTTCAACCTCATCCCAAAAAAACAGAGCAGGAATTTAGACGATGGATACTTGTCCGGATTTGAATGAAATGCACAGTTTTTTTATAGTTTGACACTTGCTAGTTAAGTGGATGTAATCAACACATTCCAAGCCGTTATATTTTGCACAAATGATTGGTGATTTCTTAAAAAAAATGGATTTTTAAAGCAGTTCTAAACAAAAAAGTACAATTTTTAGCCAAATCTACATCATATTTTATTTTATCCACGATATTTTTCCAACCTTCCCTCCCCCAACGGACGACAGAATAGAAAGCCTTCCTTCATATTTTTTCTTCGTCGCGATTTTGCACATTAATATTTTAATTTTATTTGTCCGCAGCTCCTTCGTGATGGCAGCATCAGGCGAAGTGTAGAGTTGGATTTCATTTATTCATCAGGGTGAAACATGCCAAGGGATGAAAGGCATAGGACAAACACGTCTTAATGGAAAAAAATTAAAGTAAGTGATTTTAAATATAGCCCCATGAGCTAAAGTTTCCAGCGAATTTATTTTAAAAGCATCGCCGATTGTTCAGAGGAGCGATCAAGTTTCGAGCCTGACCGTTTGTGTTATTTAAATGTGATTAATTCTGGAACATAAAGCGTTAAATAACATTCATTGGCGTAACTTTGAGGAACTCTTCAAGTTTCTTTCGCCGTTCCTAAAGGAAATTGATAGAATATAATTTAATAGGCGCTTAATCCGGTTCGAAATGATGGAAATGCTCAGACAAAACTATGAAAATTCATTCACGTGTGAAGCTTTTGTCTTAAAGAGTCTTAATAAATGCTCCGGGGCTCGGCAATCCACTTCATCTTCTATATTTGCGTATTACACAAGGAACTGAGGACGATCCTTACTTTATGAAGCTAAGTTTTTATCAAATTGGGTTTAAATCATATTGTATTAAGCGCAATACGCCTTTGAACTTATATAGTCATACTGGGTGCGACAGGAAAATTACCTTATTTAAAAAATGAATAACCTAAATAGTTTAAAGATATCAGTAAATTCGTTTTTTCATGTTACAGGGATAAATTTAAAGTTTGTATTTAGTATATTTAAAAAAAATATCATTAATCTAGCTTCCATTCTGATCAATACATTGATACAGCCGAATTTCGCAGCTTTTTTATGAAATTTGTATGATATTTTACATGAAAATTTAAAGAATAGTATATACTTTTAAGGTGGTTTTAGCCCGTTGATGAGTAATCGCGCATATATGCGTTCGTACTCGAGTGAGAATTCTCGCATATTAAGCGCGGAGAGACACTCATCTCTGTCTACGAGTCTACATCTACGAACAGTGGTAAGGTTCATTAACTGTTATATAAGCTTGACTTACATTGAGCGATCTTGAGAGAAAAACGAACTATTGTGGACATATGATCAATGTTTACCTTAATTTAAAATTAACTCACTACTCAAAGGGTTGAATTAAAATGAACATATTCCAGTGGAAATCATATTCATTAACAAATTTAATCAAATCCGAAAAAAATACATATAAAATTTTGAAAATTGACAATGTTATGAGGATTTGAATTGGTAACACTCGATATGGCGCTTTTAACGCATTTTCATTTTTTTTACTAATTTGCAACCAAATCGCAAAAAGAAATTATTTTTTTATGAATTGGTAATAATTATCTATTAAACGTATTATACAATGACAATTTTTATAGTTCTTTTGAATTTA
Organism: Stenopsyche tienmushanensis; assembly: GCA_008973525.1. NCBI lineage: Eukaryota > Metazoa > Arthropoda > Insecta > Trichoptera > Stenopsychidae > Stenopsyche > Stenopsyche tienmushanensis. The sequence goes on along the minus strand of WACJ01000533.1, from coordinate 1,887,098 downwards.
ATAGCTTTTTTGACTGTAATCTAGCATGCAAATGGAAGAATAGGTGTGCTATTAAGTGTACCTCATGTCGTTGTAAGCCTTTGATTAATCTCCTTTACGCGGGATATTAGGAATATGTCTTATTTGTATTTAGTTTTGACATGACTTTGGTCCTTTCAAGAACATTAGTTCGAATCGAAATTTAATTAAATGAATAATTCGCGTATGTTTAAGCGAATCCTTTGCTTATCGGATGACATTGAAATTATTTATTGAAGCTCTCGCCCGGGGCATATTTATATTATGGGCGCATTTAATACGGAGGAGTTTTGAGCACGTCTGTTAAAGCGGAAATATTTATTAGAAAAGCGAGTTAATTCATCTGATAAATATAAATGATTCCGAGCATTGGGAAAAGTTGGGTCGAAGTAAGTTGTTGGCTCGAAACGGCAACATCCACATGTTAATCCAATTTCCATCCAAATCCACACAAACTAAGCTCACCGCGCGGAAACTTTCCTCAATCACACAACTATCCTCAGTAAATTTCCGCCTTGGCCCGCATGGAGTCCTTCCTTCAGCAGGACGATGGGCCAATTATCAGTCGGAGCTGAAACAATGCGGCCGCTTTGTGCCCACACTGGGACAAAGCCTCCAGGAGATAATCGTGGCCATCCAGAGGAAGAGGTAGCTACCGATCTCATACACACAAATCAAAAGCCTCTACTTATAGATACAACCAAACGAATGACCATTTAAATTAAATTTCACCCGTAATTACCGACCTACGTCGAATCGCATTCGCTCATATAAATACCAGTCATGGTGGACATATTACTGCAATTACTGACCAATGCATCCGTTGTAATGATCATTAGCAATTAATCCCGAAATAAATACCAATATAATCACTATTAATCCATCCTATAACATTGCCATATATAACTAAAAATATTTATATGACTAAATTGCACGATAAAAACATTTTTTACAAATTCACCAGACTAAATATTACCATTTAAAAACACTGCGCTATTTTTCTCAACGATGCTCAATAGCTTCGACACTCCCTGTTTATAGTAAAAATCGTTGAGCTCCTTAAAATAGCCATTATTTGTTGTGTCAGCGGTCCGAGAAGCGGACAGGTTGGACACACAGACATTGTGGCCACTCCGTCCTCTTTTAGGGCTTTTTGTGGCATTTTAGATTTTTAAAAATGCGTATTCGGAGCCTTCTATGATCTACATGATCACAAATTTACGCTTTGTACCTTGCGATGTACATTTATTAAATGGGTTGGCATGATGCCGAATAGCGGGATCAATTAACAGCTCGGATCAGTGGAGGGTCTTCATGTTATTTTTTTTTCAGTGATGAATCCATATATCATCCATGGTTATGAATCAGTGCAAAAACTAGGCTTCATTAATGTGAAACATCACCAAATACTCGATTGAAACATCCTCACAAAACTGTTTTTTTACAATGTAAGCAAACGCGGCATTCCTCTTGCGCACAGCTTTCTTGTATCCAAATTTTCAGTCCAAATATGCTATGTACAGCACTTTTTGAAATGCTTGCTATCTGAACTCGAGCACTTTCATTCGGCGATCATCCAATATCATTTTGTGGATTTTCTTCTGGACTTTTTCTGGCATAATCAACTAATTTCGTCGATTACTGCGATGCTTGTTTAAACTCTGCCACCCAATATTTTATTGTTATAGATGAAGGAACGCATATCCATGGAGTAGAATCTAGCTCGGCTTTGATATTGGTTGGACTGGGACCTTTCAAATAAATGTTTTATATCACACAATGATGATTTTTTTTTCGAATGACCAATTGACCATATCTAAACTAACAAACAATAGTTGTGCGAATTTAAAAACCTTCTTGGATACACGTCCAATAACTCACCAAAGTTTCATCGCAATCGGATGAATGATATAAGAATGTATATTCCCCAATCAAATTAATAAATTCATCAATACAACTAAAACAATTAACTCTTTGACTGATACTGTGTATTTTGATAAATGGAAATTCGTTTGCTATCTTCCCCTTGTTTGATCGTGTTAACGCAAGATACACTACAAAATTAAGGACTGATAGCCTGTCGAATGAAAATATGTTTATTAATGGTGTATTGGTTGCTTTATGCTGCATGCTGCATATATACAAAAACAGTAGAAGCGGATACGAACGTATTACAAACGATTCACCTTCTCTTTCACCACTTGGAGTTTCACTTTTCGTGACGTTCCACCCAATTGAAGCCAATTTACTCTACTGCGCCTATAGAATTTTTACATATTATTCTTTTATCTATAAAAATATGATTCTATGAAAGCATTGATTGATAATAAGATTGCTTTTTGCTAAATCTGAATAGTTTTTGCCAAGTTTCTCAACCCAGTTGAATTCAGACGGATCGTAAGCCAGTTTTATGATGTCCATCCGTTTTATAGCAACACGTTTTATGGCATGCTTTAATTGGTTGCCGCTTTACACTCTGATTCTTTCCATTTCTTTAAATTGTTATATCTTTGTCGCTGCAGGACAAAAGGAATCCAGTATATCCCTTAATATCCTCGAGCGCACGTATGCTCCTTCTGCGACCCCGAAAGGACACATTCGAGTATTATTCCATACACACCGAAGCATTGTAATTCATCCCTCGTTTAACAATAGTCGGCACATAAATCAGTTGATAGTGGCACACAATTAATTTCTGCGAAGAGACCCACCACTCGAATCCGGTCGGAGGCCCTTCCCTCCTGAGGGACCCGTGTTCCCCGGCCACAGGTTGACAAGTGACAACTGTCTGTGATGTACTGCCTCGTCACAAATGATGTGTCAACCCTCTGAGTGTTTCTCAGCATGTGAACTGCGATGTTGGATCACTGGACGATTACGCGATGACGAGGGAGTGAAGATACAGGCCGTCAATGTGATCCCGTAGGACCACAATAGCCCAAACCAAAACAAAATGAGACAATTAATAATCGAGCTTCCCTTATGATTATTCAGGATCACATACAATTACAATGCACATTTTCATTAAATTCACATGAAATAATATGATTGTGAATGAGATTAATTTTTCCACCCTAAAATTATATCATAGGGATCATTTAAGGTACATTTTTAGCCTTTGTATAATATAAATGAAGCATTTTTTATCATTTCATTTTGAAAATACAATGCTTTTATAAATATTGGCACAGCTATTCTCAAACGGAATTAAAATTTCATAAGCTGTGTAGTTCGAACTAAAGCTTCGAATATTGCATATGAATAATATGAGCTGGGGTTACAATGCTTGTAAGCGCCTCGATCGATTTTTTTTTCATAAGCTCTGAATCCCGTTTATTCCCGTTGGGTTTGTTAAAACTACAATGGATTTTTGAGCTAGTAAGCTCTTCTTATTTTTTTTTAAACAATAAATTATTATTTGAATTAATATGTGCAACAAAAGATGGCGCCCCTTAAAGCATTATTTTATAACGTCTTCTTTGATCCTTTGATGAGTATCCCCGCACATGTCCGCACATGTGGCGTGCTACATACATTAGGTGTATCGAAAAGTCTTTGACGATAGTTTAACAATGTCAGAATTCATTTTTATTTACAAAATTTAATTTTCTTCTTTACTAATTATTATTTCACACAGGGTTTCGAGTTTTTTAATTCCTTTTTTTGAAAAATTCTTATGGTTTTGAATCGAATTGTATAAATATAAATTTACCATCTCGAACTTTATTTTTTAAAAAAATAACTCATTAATCAAATGATTAAACTAATATTTCAATAAAAACAAATTTGTGTAATCTGGAGAGAAAAACTATGCTTTTATGATGGCAATTTTTCCGATTGTTCTTAGCAGAAATTCAATAAATTTTCATTAAATTTATTGGCCGCATTTTATTAAGGTCGCCGCTGGAGCAAATGGCTCCGGGCCAAAATGTTGTCCACCGCTTCCCCGGACCATCTGTTTAACATCGCAATAAAACTTTGGCTTCTGAAGCTTGCTCCTTATTGTGATTGCTGGTGCTGAGAATAATGGCTGCATGAGTACCCGGGACTAAAACGGTGCTTTGTCATGGAGCACATGTTATTTGTAGCGTAAAGAGACAAATTGACACTATGAAGAATAACAGCTTGTCCTATCCGTCTGCCTTGGGAGGAGCGGGATTTGCTTCCTCTTTTTCTGACACTCCATAAACATTTGGATCCGTGTAAAAAGCAATAAAATAATAGGCACTCCTTCACTGGGGGAGCTTCGCCCTGTACAAACAGATGTGTAGTCTTTTGAGCTTTCCGATTTCGTTCCACTTGGAAATATATTTCAGTTAAAATATGTCTTCCGTTCGTTCTACGGGGGGAGTTTTTATCGACTGCAAAAATATCACATCCGTGTATAATACGAGCATTTTCAAGTTTGCAGCCAATTCACGAGAAGCTACCTTTATAAAAATACTGCAAAAAAGTTTCTTTAAGCACTAAAATATCTAAGCGAATTATCCAGATCCTTTTAGTGTATCTTTTTCGACGAATCTGCTGCCACTCGGTCCCAAATCTAAATCAAATATTTAACAGCTTGCTCAACAGAAATAGTGGTGAAGAACGACGTTAACGATTGATGTTTCACTGTGCATGTCCATGACCTCCCAATTTGATGTCACGGCTTCATCATCTGAGATTTTCTTTCCAAAAATCTTTCAAATAACTCGATCACAGTAACAATAATTACCACGTTGAACTCTTGAAACTATTTCATGATTTTGTAACGTAGGATCCTGTTCGAATTCTTGAGTTCTAGTTATCCACCAGAGCTAGATTTTTCATAGCTACGGGTTGAATAGGGGACGAATTTCAAAAATTGTATCTTCACGACTACATTTATTTTCCACTTCGGATTGGTGGCGGTCACGAGGCGTAGACGGCGCTTCCGAGGGAATCCAGACCGAATCCTCTCTCGAATTGACTCAATCAACTCTTCCAAATTCTTCTGAGTTCCGATTCAAAATTTACATCTGAATTGACCCAAATTGACTAAATCTTTCTTTAAAATTGAAAGTTCTTTTAACTCTATTTTTAAAATAAAATCATCATTAATCTACTTTTTTATATAAATAATACATTAAACCGATTTTACTGGGATGCCTAGATTTTTGACTATTTGAGATATCTTCATTTACTTACAAAAAATGATTTTCCCATTTTCAAATAAATTATTACAAATACGTCATTTGCAAAAGACAACCAACGGTAGGTAATCTAATATTTAAAAAAATAATTTCTGTTTGTTCGTACGTAATACGCTGCCATACCGTTCATCAGATTACAATAAAACTTCGTCCATGTATTGCTAAGAATTGCGTGAGTAATATAAGCATAGTCTAATATATACAAATTAATGTTTGTTTGTCCGTTTTTAATGCGCTTCCATACCGTTCATCCGATTGCGATACATCTTTGTCAACGTATTGTTTACACTTGCGGGAATAACATAAATATAGTAAAATATTGTTTGTGTACGCAGTTTGTTATACGAGACGTGGCATTGCAACGCATGCCTGATAATCACTGGTCTTCAATAAGTTTTCTTCCACATAAAATTGTTCAATCCAAATTGAGCAGATTTATAGAAGCTCCAAACAAATATTCAATTAGAATACAGTCATTCTAATCATCATAATATCAATAGACACATAATTGAACACACTTCGTATGTGTATATAAAAATTGTTTTCAATGCTGATATGACTCTGCAGTTACGGAGCTTCTTTGCTTTGAAGCACGTTTATATAAGATTAAATCGCAATTAAATGAAAGGATACATCTACAAGCGTGTATTCGTATTAAATTGAAACTTTTAACTACAAAATACGATACAAAACTGAACTAAAAATGATGCACATATTACAATGCATCAATTAGTCTATTGGCACATGTGATGTTACCACAGTCCAAATAACGTCGAACACAAATAATAATATATGCAAACGAGGTGTTCAACATTTCAGCTATCAATTGAGTCAATATATTATCTATAATGAACCGAATATCACATTTATACATATTAACATGTTTTTGAACGTTAATAAATACGACTTATAAAAATTCAAAGCAGATAGTTGAAAATAATTTTTCAAATATAAAACGTAATTAAGTAACTGTTATGAATTTTGAATTTATGTATAATATATTGATATAATAATATAATTATTTACAGACATCTTAAAATAATCATTTTAATGAGTTTCAAAACTATCAAAGATCCCTCGGTTTTTTTGTAATTATGAGAATTTTCTTATGCTGAGGTGGTTTTCGATGTGTCAGTGGTCCGAAATTCGGACCGGTTGGACACAGAAACTTTGTGGTCACTCCCTCTAATTTTAGGACTTTGTACAAGAATTTTGGGGAAAAAATCCCCGAGACTTTCTACAACTTCCATCGGATTAACCCTTCCCCCCTCCCCCAGCGGCCGGTAATATCAGTGGACTTTGACATATTTTTCAGGAGCGCGAGCGAGACTCAAAACTCTTCCCTATCCCATACAAATATATAATAATATTTAGCTAGTTTTAAAATTCCCTTTTTAAAAGGTCCTCCATTCTCGATTCTTCCCTTATGTTTCTATTGTCCGTTTTAAATTTCTGAAACTTATATTGGCATTTGCGAACTGTTATCACTTCACCATAAACATCTTTGTGCGTTCCACTGTCTTTTGTGGTATCCCAACCCAAATTTAAAAAAACGGCATACAATGCCGGATGTGTACTTTGTTAGTTTCGGGTCTGGAAATTTTACTTATAAGCAAATATTTACTCTTAATAAGCAAATATTTTTGGTTCTCCCTAAAATATAATATTATATTATAGCATTCATTAACTTGATGTTCCAAACGTGTATTATCGCAAAATTCTTTTAAAAAAGGATACACGATCGATCTTCTTGTTGTGTATTTTGATAGCATGAAAATCTGTACAAAAATATCCTTTTGCTGATCCTTTTCGTCGTTTTGGCGCATTTTTCTTGCTTTTCTGCCCGCCGAAAAAACAATATTTTAGAATTAAACGCCAAAATATGTGAAATATTTTCGACATATTTCACGGCGAAAGTACATCCTGGCGGGCGTATTACATCAACACATACTTTGTTTTCCGAATGGAAAACCCACGAAAAAGGGTCGTCAATATACAGAACCCGGTTTTTTTCCCGGCGAACGATAAGCGTTTCATCAAAAGACTGAAAAAACAAGGCCTGATTTTATGACTCTGTCACAGACGAGATGAAATAGCAGAGCCTTAATCACGAATTCTTCGACATCCGAAAGCGCCGAGGAAATATTCTTTAAAATATGATAGTCACGCTGCCGGTCCAAATTAAAGGGTTTTAAATTACGCGATCGTTTTTGTGGCAATTTATGAATGGCTTTGGATGCTTTTTAGTTTTTTTTTCGGTCCGATGGAATTGCAGAAGATGAATGCTCGTTAGTTCATTTAGGTTGACGTAAGTAATGGGTACTTTGTGCAAATTAACCGAGAATTGTGCTGAATGTCGAGGTTATTTCAACCCCTTTGGAGCAATTCTTGTTCAACAGACGAAGCGGCTTTATGGAAATTCACGAGAGCGATCTTTTCATTGTGTTATTGCACATCTTTTATAAGCACTCCATGGAATTTGGCCTTTGTGCAAATGCAGATACACGTTTTCTTTGAACTTACGAGAGGATCTTGCATGTTATTTTTGTTCCTAGAGTACTCTGTAATAACAGCTCATTCACATATTAATAACCATATGTGGCAACCGCTCTGCAAATATCATAGTATCTGGAGAATATGCACGTAGAAGAAAATTATCATGTCTCAAATGCAATAACATTAATGGACTTCCATATGGTGCCACCTATAAATATTCCATGTAGAACAAATTAATATTGATTTAATTTGATCGTTTTTTTAAAAAACATTATTTAATGATGACTATTCTGGACAATGTATATAAACCAACTACAACTGATGTGATTCGTAATTATATTACGGAGGATTAAAAAAAATCTGAACTCCGTATCTATTATATTTCATATCGATATTCCCATTATTAGAGTCGAGGTGTAGTAAATACACCACCGGTAGGGAACGGTTAATATAAAAATTTGAAAAACATATATGTACTGTATATATGTATTCATAGATTAGACAGTTACTGCCCCTAGGCATCGCCTAAATTCGGCAATTAGTAATTACGCCACTGTTTTCATGCGTCCAGGTTTCGGCGGGAATGTCTTGATTTAGTAGCCTTCATCGTGCTGGTGAGGTGTACGATTTCTCTTAGATAAATATTTCAATCCCGATTTTTTCGGGATTACGTTTAGTTTAGCACCTAAAACTGTCCGGGATCCCGGGATTCGGGATCCCGGGATTGGATGCGTTGTCGACTCATCACATCACTAACATAAACTTCCTCGAGCTTCCGATGGATATTCACAGCGGTATTGTTCTGCAAAGTCAAAAAAAGAATGACCGCGTGACGATCTATCCATCGAAGAAATTTACTGTGACTTAGCAAAATGGCCGACAAACACCTGAGATCAAACAAACTGACTATTGGGATCTCCCCTGTACCTCAGGTGTGCCAACTTTGAAACAAACAAAAAAATCCCGATCACAGGAGCCTTTGTAACCTTACTTTCTAGATGACCCTCGTATAATATTGATATTATAAAAAATAATCACTTGAATTGAATCGTTGATCTGGGTCAACTTTATGCTTATTGCCATAATTTGATTTTATCAGCGCCATATTCGGAATGACTGTTTTGGAGTATATGCACAATAAAAGAGACCATTGCCGGTTTTTATCTCCGAGCACATAACTATTTATGGTGTTTGAGTAAGATTGTCGACTGCTATATCTGTTTTATTGCCATAAGCTTTCGTGCACTTTTAAAACCCACTCGACTTCATTCTCTGCGCAAACTTTGCACGCTAAATTATTGATGTTTGTCTGTGATTATATACGAGTTTCATCAGTTTGGGTATGACTTCCCTAATAAAAAAGTGTAGCTCATACGTAAAGACTAAGGCTAAAGAAGCTTTTCTAGTCTTTATATTTTAGGTGTTTTTCCAAGTTCGATGAAAAAGAAAAAAAAAGTCTACATATAAGGGCCAAAAAAAGAACGTATCCTGATTGCCACGATTTTAACCCTTCTAGTTATCTAAAATAAAAATATAAAATATATTTTAATTAGTAGAAAAATTGATAAAATCTCAATATATTTTTACAAAATGACAACTGTTTTTAGCCGATTTTTTAAGCTTAATTTTTTTTGTAAATACCGTAGAACCTCGATAATCCGGACCTCGATTATTCAGATTATCCGGATTGTTCAAAACAAAACAAAAAATATATATAACAAAAATGTTTACTAATTGATTAATATCAGAAGATGGAAGCTCAGAGCAAAAATTTATGATAAAATCAGGAAATACAGAACATGAAGAGTGTATTTTTATGTGGTTCATACAAAGACGATCAACTGGACAGCCAATATCTGATCCATTGCTATGTCAACTGTGTTAAAAGAAGTCATTCATTTCATTCTGGTAAGATTAGCATAGTTTCATCGCCACTAAAATAGCTATTAATCCATAAATAATTTGAATTTATATTTGAAAAATATATTCTTAGAAGTTTAAGCTCAGACTTTTGAAAGAAATATCAGACTCTTGAAGGGTGGGAAGAGTGGACAATCAAAACACATCCATCTCTCGTAATCTTCCCAGTTCTTTTTGGTCAGCAGATAAATTGTTCATTGTCGGTTTCTTTTTGTCGCCGTTGTGCAGCAACCCGAACAAGCACCCCACTCCCTGTTATTACATCTCTTCAGTATTTATCGGGGCCAATCCCGGACTCCAGCAATAAAGAGCCATTTTGTAAAGCCGTAGTTGTTTGTCCAGCGTTTTTCACGCTTATTGGCCAGCCAGGTCGGTAAACACCATTTATAGACTTCAGCTGGATCATGCTGAAAAACGGTGACAGAGCACCGCTTGCACCGATTGCCATCGATTATCTTTCGGTTCGAGAAAGACGCTGAAAGACATAAATACATGTCTCGTGGACGGAATCGTTTTTCTCGAATTATATTACTGTGAATGTGGAGCATGACGGGTGAATTTATGGAAGTATTTAGAGCGCATAAAAGTAAATAGCTCTACGTTTATAAAAATAGAGGCGATTGTGTTGGCTCGACACAGGGTGGGTAATACTGGATAGATGAAATATATATTCGCCTTACACACCATTTCATAATTTCATCCCTGGAGCGAAAATGAATTATTTATTTTTAGTTTGTTCGTTCAGTTAAAATACTAGGACGCATCACATGAAGATTCGGAATTTCTGTTAGTCAAAGATTGACCGTGATTAGGAAAGGTTCTGCGCAATATTTAACAGCTTCGACTATTTGGAATTGATAAACGTACTGCAGTCTTCAATTTACTTCAAGTTCAAATAGTCCAAGTAATTGAAGTTAATTAAATTCAAATAAGAACAAAATGCATCCCCACGTAGTAGCGCTGTTAACCTGAATAGATTTAATTCGCCAGATTAACAGCGAAATCTTTTGTCTCTCTTCAGGCGCAATGCGTTATTTTAACAGCGCCATCTCTTGTGGCCCTTCGGTAACATAGCACTTGCATATCGATCGATCGCTTCTTGCGCGTGCACCGTTGCCGGTTGGGTAGTGACGCGCAGGAGGCGAGAGTCGGGAGAGTCGTTGGTTAGCCTTGACTGCGGGAAGTCGTCCCTCCTGCAGCCAGATCTCTCTCTCTCGTGTGGCATAAATAATTATTTAGAAAAGAGAGTCTTTCTATTCGACGCCCATCTATTCCCATTCATTCGTCCAGCAACATCACGGCCCGATAGAAGAACGGACCTGTGAGCTAGTGCAGCCATCCTGACGAGCACGTGGAGGCGGGGAGCCGCCCGGGGACTCTGCCCCCAAGAGCGCCCCCACCTCAACGTTACACTGATAAAAATATCAAGAAAGTTTTCACATAAAAATCTATTTAGAAAACAACTCTTCAAAAATGAGTCTCGAGTAAGACCCAAAATATCTCTTTTCTTGGATGAACTTTGTACTCGTTGTTCTTTGTTTATCGGTTTCATCGGCTTTTTGCGTTTATTACTTGAAAGACCTGAGTTTGTCTCCACCAAATCTCCTCGAACATCGTTATCTATTGTGTTAAGCCTCCCACGTTTGAAAAAACAAACTAAAGACTGATCAGAAAAAAACTATTACAAAACTTACGTCCTTCATCTTTTATAACTTTTCTAAACAAGGGTATAAAAACGGCACATATTTTTGGCACTACCAATATAAGCGCAAATGTTTTGGAGGAAGAACGGACGAAGGAAGGAAGATTTAAACGTCATTGTGGAAGCTAATCCATACACACAGGTGTTAGTAACATGTCTATTTCTTTTCATCTCCCTTCAATAGGAACGGCTTAAAAGCTTGATAAGTGGGTGCCGCACGAACTGTCCATGAAACCAATAACTAAGTCACTCATGGTTATTATAATATACAGTTGACAAATAATCATATAGTACATCTTTTTAAATTAGCGGAAGACATTAGAGCTAAATTGTATTGCGGTAAAATTGAAAATATAAACTAAAAATACAACCCAGATAACCATTTTCAAATCAAATACTTTAATTTACAATATTTTACCGCATCCACTTTATTCGCCAGATCTCTTTCAAATAAATATTCACCTTTATCGCCACTTGGAAAGCCTTTTAAGGAATAAAATGATTCGAAAACGGGACAATGTAATTTACGTATTTCACGAATTTATTCATTCTAAAATGCGGTATTTTCTACAAAGGTTACATAATAAACCTTGTGAAGCTAATAGTTATTTTTATATTATTTATCATATGTTACAAAAGGTTGGCTTTTTAATTGCCATCTGCGAATTCCGAACGTTCATATGGTAACCCTAATAAATCAATCTAATCAATGCCCCTCGCACGTAGTAGTCACTTGCACTTTTTAACAAACTTAAAACGTACAAATTTTGTATGGGTGTCTAATTTTCTATAGCGTGGTCCTATTCTCGACGCTATAGAAGAGTTGACTGGGCATACTAATAGCATTAATGTCGCCGATAACATTTGTTAACATAAATATTGAATTATTATTAAAAATATCTTAACAAAAGCATTCAAAAAGTGCAAATAAATTTCCTCGATTTTCTTCAACTCATGCGCTTATTTATCGCGTAAATCGAGGGATGGGTGTGCACATATTGAAAAATCTTTACATATGTGTTCTATTTGTCTGACTCTTTGTTGGATTACATCCTCGGTCCGGTATTTGTTCGTTTGATTGATAACATGTCTAGGTCACGACCATTGTAGTTGTGCTATTATCTAATTTATGTCTGCTACTTTTTTGTTGTCCCTTATCCAGTCAATTCGTTTTATGTCACTTGACAATATGTGAAACACGGATCCCTTCATGGCTCTTTGGGTTTGTCTTTTTGCTTCGTTTTACTCCGGAGCGACATCTTCAAAAACGGTAAGTGATGGCCAGATTTTTTTTCTTTCATTTTTTGGAATATTTTTCTGGTGTCTCTAAGTTTAAGCCTCTTAAATGATATTTAAATGCAAATTCTTCAATTTAATTTTCGTTCGTAGTCGCTTGTCTCGGATGGTATGTTCTAAAGATAAGGGATGTGATATGTATGATTATCCAAATGTAAAGCCTGGATTTTGTTTTTGTAACGTTTTATCGAATTGTATGAATACTCAAGATTTTTCAACAATAATTTTATAATACTAATATATAATAAAGCCTCCATGATTAATAAAATATTTCACAATTATCAACACTTCAATACCACACATTTTAAAAGCCTCTGTTATAAACTAATTTTAAGTATACTAAAAGGATGAAGCACATAATATAAAGGAAACTTAATTGAAATTCTCCAAGTGCATGAAAGTGTCATTACAGCCACTTTTGGTGCAATTCAAATCTCGGCAGATGTCATTGTTAGACCAAAAAATCCTCAATTGCTTTTGATTTTCGACATTGTTAGCATTCAGGGGGAAGATTTCTGAAATAAAATTGTCACGGAACGTATCTGCGATGGCTCGAAGCAGTTTAAAAAGAAGTCTGCATGCAACTTTGTTGTCGCATTGAATTGCATATTGAACAATTGCCCCGGGCTCTGGTGCACAAAGAATATAAATCGACTTCATTTCCTTCTTATTTTCTTATCGTTTCAGCTGTTGATTTGTAGGGTTTGCGTGGCTCCGACAATAAATTCGACGCTGAAAATGAGCATGATTCTGTAATTCCATATTTTAAATGGCGCTCTCGAGCTTGCATTTGCGACTTTGAACTACATTCGCCCTCGTCAAAACATAATTTTGCATTCTTTCGCTGAAAATGTAAAAGCTCAAAGTCACAAAGCTTCTCAATGTTCATTATTTACTCATACACTTGCGGTTCTGGAGGAATTTTATTATACATCGAGCTTCGAGAGTACATAAATTATTCAAACGTCCGAAGTTTCATCATCTCTGCATTTGCATACTTCAGCATTTTAAATAAAATAACTCAAAATTAATTACATCAACGATGCTTTTACTGAAATATACTTTATTAAATTGCAAGAAACCACAAATTTATGGCATTTATCTAGAAGAATTTTGCGTTGTTTGCGGGCGTAACAACTGTAGCAAATTTTAAATATCATATTTTTCAATATTATCAAATTTCTTCCATTTTTGATAAGTGATCGTTCAAATGTCCACCACGGCTTTGCTCGGTGGCACGTATTCAGGCGGTCCAATTTTCGATGACTTTGTCGTATAAATCTGGTTGAATTTGCAAATGGCGTTCGTTATGTTGACTTTACGGCCATCAATTGATTGTAGTTTATACGCATAAACCTGCAATTTAAGATAGCCAAGTCGTAATGCAAATTTCGCCAAGTTGAAGTCGCAAAAAGGCCTTGTTCTGTAAACCACTAGAAATTGACAGCCTCGGGTTTTCCCATACACTCCCACGCACAGCAGCGATGTTTTAAACAGACCTTGCATTTCTGTGAAGTAAGGTGTTGGTTGCTTATTTTTCGAATCGATTGACTCGAGTTTGACCACCAAAATCTAAATAATCTATTCAGCAAGACGGTTGTGGCGAGGACTAAAATCATTCAATGCGCAGTAAGTTTCTCGAACGGAACACTGATTTTGAAAATAAAATTTGTAAATTTTCACACGTTTTTCAACACTAACTTTTTATTATAATTTGCCAATTTGCAATAAAATTAATAGATGTTACCTTAATAATATGGCCGGTTTAACCTTACAATATTTGAGCATCTCTATTAAAAGACCCTATTTAAAATGCTTAATATAATCACTAAAATAGCTCATTTAAAGTAAATATTACCAAAAATACATGATTTACATAAAACCAAAATTTAGATTAAGGTTAATAAGACAACAATTACAAAGACTATGCTGCTAGAGTTTTTAATAGTGGCGCAATTAATATTCACGCTGCAAAAAAGTTTTACCAAATGGAAAATAAATTCATCAACTTTAAAACCATAGTATTTAAAAAATGAAAACCGTCACGGATATAACGAGCAACCACATTAACAAAAATAGAATTAAATTTTTTTTTTTTTTAAAAATCCTAACTTTTAAAATTCTCCATCGTTGCTACTTGAAGGTCGTATTATTTGAACGCGAAGCCCACTATTGAGAATATCTCGAGCGTTATATCGCGGCACAATCCGTAATGATGGTCCCGATCCACGAGTCGGCTGCGATGAACGACGGAACATACTTAATGATTACTATCGTTTGGTGATAGAAGTCGAAATGAGGCAGATGCTGCATATGATTAACAAAATGTCGAACAATCGGCACAATATATTCAATTAACCCACAGTAAGAAAACCAGTGGCAAACAAGGGAGCGTGCGCGATACGGAACAAGTGGGTAATGCGCGAGGTTTAACGCTTTGTCAAACCATCTTCTCAAACTCGAAGTTAGTCATCTTCTCGAAGATACTCCCCTATTGGAGTCCATGAGCGAAGAAAAAACTCTTCCCCCCCTCCTTCCTTCATGGGAGGTCGACAATAGCATCATCATCCGAGTAGTACTACTTTTTTATAGAATCTGTTCTTGAAAATAAAAAATCCGAAAATTATAGACTTCCAGTGATCGTTTCACCTTGCTAAAGTAGCTTATAATAAACTACCCCCTTCCAGTCCCACCAAATGCATAGCAATTTTTTTTTGGTTGTAGGTCAGGTTTAGCTACAGTTAAAGCTTCAGTACCCTTGGTCCAAGATCGTTTACGTTGGATATTCTAATAGAGTATCTAACTTTCATCTCCAGTGACAAGTCTCTTCAAAAAAGGTTGGCTATTACGTCGTTGGAGAAGAAGATCGCATGTTGAAATACGCCGAAGTTTATTTGAGTCAGTCAGTTCATGAGAAAGCCACACATCTGAACGATTGATGTAGCCCAATTTTATCAGATGATTATGGACGGATGTTTGTGGAATCGCTAACTTGTTAGCTATTTCGCGAACAGTATATCGCGGGTTTTCTTCAACCATGGCTATGATTAGATCTGTGTTCATTTGCGAAAGAAACTTATGGGACAACCTATTATATTAAAAAAAATTAAAACTAAGCATACATTTTCTTTCCATAATAGCATCTGCTGGATGAAAAATTAAATTGGAAAAATTTAAATCATTCATGTAAGCAGAGTTTCGCAAAAAAAAATCCAATAAAAAGTCCGCTGCCAAGAAAACGATTTCTCTCATGTACTTGTCCATTCTCTGCGGTTAAAAGTGAAAAATTAGGTCCGTAATTTATGTGGGTCGTTTGAATTACTTACTATTTGAAAGCGAAACCGGATATTAAGGGTCAAAACACACAAACTTTATTGGTTTTCGTCTGTTATTCAAATTTATTCCGAACACCCAAAAATTTTGAGGATCCTCGAATTCTGGAATGGCTAATTAGGCCCGATCAAATACGCCGGGACGATTGATCATTTTTACACCTGAGGAGGCCTGCGGACTCGTATTTATTTAGCTCATTATCATTTAGATGAAAAATTGTTTTTTTCCGCCCTCATCCCGGAGTATTTATCCCGAAAATGATTTCCAGATTTAGGATTACATCCTTAATGCCGGTTTCATAGCCGGAAGGTACCCTCTCGTATTAAAACAAAACAAAACAATGGGCGCCAAGTCGTGAGCAAGCGATTTCATGATTGCCTCTCATTGTTTCCATCTAGTTCCAGTTCCCATGACGATGATAATCCCCGAATAAAGAACATTCTCCCCATAGGCCCAAGATATTATTCCATGCAAGATTGTTCCGCTTTGTGGACATTGTTGCGTGTAGCATTGATCATTAATATATCAGTTAATCAATTTTTGTTAACCCTTTTGTCAATGAATTACATCCCGTCAATAAAATGGACCCTCATACATTTCGTATGAAAATGCACAAAATAACAATTTTAAAGCTAGTAGAGCAAACCAATGCCAACAAAGTAGCAACTTCAGCTTTGTATAAACAGAACTTACTTCGTTTTTAAGGTATTTTTAGCACAAAAACAGAGCTAGAGCTAGATTTTTACAGACATATGGTGCAAAAACTATTATTTATTTCTAGACATTGAATAGCCAAAAAAAATAATTCAACGGAACTCTTGCAATAGAAAATATCAGACTACATACAATAATGCATATTTTCATGATTCAATTTAACTTTCATCCATGAATCTAGTTCCTATTAAACGGGGATTTTCGTCTCCATAGTATGTGTCTCCTCTTGCGAATGCTGGAAAGCCAAACTTGACCGACGAAATCTTCTTCCCCTGAACCGTTTATAATGAGAACCTTATTCCATTGAAGATATTTTTAATATAAGGAGCGTGCCTGTAATGAGTTCCTCCATAGTAGTCGAATCCCAAAGTTTTTATCCTCCCCCCGTCTCTGCGCTTAAAGCAATGATCATTATCGAAGAATTTTCAAGTAATAATATATGTCATTGTCAGGCTTAAATTTTTGATAGAACGTCAGGTCAAAATTCCAATAAAATTAATAAAGAAAAACTCGTCGGCGAAAAAAATAAAATCAATACTAAGGCGATCGCTTTCAATGGGAAGACATATTGATGTCTCATCTCGTACGATTATCAGTATAATCAAAAAACGTAATGAAAAGACATTCCCAAGAGTATATCATTGATAAAAATATATATTTTTAAGATAGGGTTGTAAAATTTCAATAGGGACGCTCAATGTTTATTAAATTATAACGGCCATAATATAAAAGCAAAATCTGCTAAATTTATTTTAAATGATTTAATAATGTATGGCAAATTACTTTAAAAGGTTGAAATTGTGCAAATTGTGTTATTGAAAAATGTGTGCAAATTATCGCCAAAAAATAAATATCTTAGGCGATGAGATCCTTTTTTGGATGAATGGAGTTGTAAACAAGTGAAATTATCGAATTTTGGACAAGATATACCAGCACCAAATGCATCCCAAGAAAATCATTGTTTGGTACAGATTTTGGTCTAGCGAAATTATTGGTCCGTATTTCTTTCAAAATGGCAATGGCAAGGCTACAGATCGATGATAAGCAACTTCACGTGGCCCAAACTGGATTATATGAAAGAAGACGGAATGTAGTTTCGATAGGATGACTCTACGTGCCACACAGCGCATGTTATGATGAGCATTCAGTCCGAGCGATTTGATGGCATGATTATCTCACACGGCCTTTAGACTTCTTCCTTTAGGGCTAACATTTTTTATAAACAAATAAGGAAAAAATAATTACATATATATGTATTATATGGGGTAAGGAAAGTTTCAAGCTTCACACGCGGCCCTGAAAAAGGGTGCAGGACCCACCGATTGTTACCGGCTACTGGTGGTAAGACCCGGTGAAGATCAAAAAAACTTTTATGAAAAGCCCTAAATGCCCTAAAATTAGAAGGAGTAGTCACGAAGATTCCGTGTCCAACCGGTCCGAATTTCGGACCACTGATACATCGAAAGCGCGACTTGCGATCGGACGCCATGCCCGAATATGCGTACGTGTTCGTGAATCTTTCCTTTGGGATTATTTTAATTTGCAAATTTATAAAGCGCAAACAATTGTTGCCCTCAAATTCAACAAAAATATTTTTGAACAATATTATATTTCATACTTTCGATTAAATATATATCTTGTATAAAACTTTTTTATTAACGTTTAAAAATTGATCTTCTTTATTGTGATGTGCATTTTACCTTCTTTCTTCATATGGTTTGTTTTTTACTTTTTAAAAATATTTTCGATTTGTAAAACCGCATTTTATAGAATTTACGATTTGTACTCGCATATAGCGGAAAAACGATTTTTCTCAAAAGAGAACCTGACGCGAATCGCTTTCGTTAAGGATGGAAAGCACGAAAAGGGAAACAACCCTTAAACTTTTATATCCGCACCGCGAAAGTGAAATATTATTTTTTAATATTAATCAGCCGAATAATAAAAGTTATAGGGAAAAAATGAAAATATTTACATTATTCAAGGCACGTGAGCCACTCCTCACTACGCACCCTGAATGAAAATAAGCCATCAGCTCTGCCAGGCAATATGAGAGCTTTCAGATCCGGCGAAGAATTTTAATATTTTAACGCTACACCACCAGTTTCATCCAAATTTACGATTCATAAACAAAATATTCAATATGGGGTCCCTGGGAGACCCTTTATCGGTTGCCAAACAATCGCCTATCGGCGATCGCTTATCTGCGCACCACCCGCCTATAAATACGGCGCGAAAACTAATATACTACCTTATTCTTTGTTCGCAGATCGCCATTTTTAGGCACAAAGGCGAAGGCAGCCCATTATGGATAATAAAAGGGATATGTATGTGCTTAAATATTAAGGCGTAATGTGAAATATAAGGGCGGTGAGAATAACAAACATTGGCAAAATGTGCGGTTGCATAGGCTTAGCATTAGAACGTTTGTAATCTTGGCTGCTGGAACAATTTTCAAAATCTTACATAATTTATTTGCACTGCGGTGTTATAATGTTTGCCCGTAATTATGACTTCTATATGCAAATTATTTTAGCTAGATAAACGACGCACCTGTAAACATTAACTTAAACGCACGAAGAAATTGCCTACTTAATTACTTGGCTGTAAACAAAACTATAATTTTACAGCCAAGATCACGTTTACTTTGGTCCTTAACAATGCTCATAACATCTTCATAATAAATTAATTTATTAAATAGTCATATAGGGATAAATGATACATATGCAATGCGACTACAGACCCTTTTTCGTGGGACTATATTAAACAATCTACAAAATGAAAATACATAAGACATATTGATTATATAGATTAAGAATGCAAAGGTTTACTTTGCACTTAAATGCACTTCCAAGAACCTAAAAGCATTGAAATACTTGAAGTGTACATTATGGAAAAACTTTGTTGAGGGGCAAATATCAGATTAATACTTAACGTAGATAAATCTTACTTATCGAAAGGTATAGATATAAAAAGTATATACGTATTTTTGTTTGATTTATCTGAAAAAAGTTGGAATTTGGAAATACGTCTCCAAATTTAGTATTAGATGGACCCGAAAATATTCGAATATTTAATAAAAAAGAGTTCAAATTCATTATTAACAAACAATTTATAAACAATATTATTAAATATAATTCTCTTCATTATTCGACACATCTTCCCACTGCCTCGGCAATTCTTCAGTCTATTTTTTGTAAAAAATTTCAGCTTAAAAGCGAAAAAAGGATTTTAAAAGTATTTCGACTTCAACTGCATTTTTGAATCGTTTTTCTCTCGATTCATTCCCTAAACAAGAACAGCATATAATAAATGGATAATTATTACACAAAAATATTTTTTAACAATTGGTTACAAAGTCTTTTCCGTCACTGTATTTGGGTACAAACTAAGCTCAAATATAAGATCTCAAAATGTTCGAATATTTTCCGGTCCACCTAATATATCGATTTTCTTTTTTAGATGTCGACGACTTTTTTAGTTATTATTAGCGAATAAGTCCGATTTGTAATTAAAAATTATGTGTTATTACGTGTTTCTCTCCATGATTTCTTCAAATTCAGTTTCAAAAGCCGTGTGTACTTCGGAAAGTGATTTATCTATAGATTTGCGCAAACCGTATTCACAGCAACTTTGTATGTATAGTGAAACTTATACTATTAACACGTGGCGCGCGTGCAATTAACAGCCGAAAATGAAGTTCGGCTCTTATTTATGTTAAAAGATTTGTCACCGATTAACATCTTTAATGGCGCATTATAATAAATACAGTCGATGGCGTCGCGCGTTGTTTACAGCTTGTGGTTACGCCAGATTTTGTACCACCAAACAAATGTCGCGTAATTTAGGGAACGTATGGCAACGCTCTGCGACGATATGTAATAGCGTCGTAGATATTTATTTTTCATGTGACATATTAAGTGAACCGCATCTTAAATGCAGAAGTTAACGTCGACAATAGTTTTAACCTTTTATTTAAGCAATATCAGCTTATTATTCGATGTTGGGGGGTGCTTCCCAGCGGGGTGTAATCTAATTTGGATATGTCGTAAACCGATATATAATATATCAATGGCTTCATCCTGCCTGTAGGGGCAAGTCTTATCTCGATGTCGAGATGGCGGCAAACTGTGCAATCGAAGCGCTCCATGAATAGAGCCAATTGAACAGAATCTTCGTCTTGGCTTCAAAATTGCAGGGTATAGTAATGAGACCCATCTCCAAACGGATCCTGTTCGGTCTTAGTGGCAACAGGATTAACGATACCTTATAAAACATATAAGGATAACGCTAGACGTGTCGCTTAGTTTCACAATCCGACCCGTAGTGAGCTAAACGTCGAATATTACTCTCGACATGTCACTGAGCATCATTGGTAGTGACTAACAAAATAAACATTGTTAACAACTCACCGATGGACCTTAGTTGCAAACACATGGATACGGAGCATTGGAATCAGATGTGTAAACCACATATTCAGTGGCGGATTTAACACTTGAGAGGCCCCTAGCACAATATAAGTCTGAGATTCGCTGGACCCTACGGTGCCAACCCTACACCGAATCATCTCCATGGCTAGGTACTACAAATGATTAAAACCTATGCGAATACTATGGAGAAGTGGGAATCCCTGCAGTCCATCATCTGCTGCAGTCCCCTTCAAGTTGAGGTTGGACTTGTGGTAACAATGACCTCACGTGGTAATTTCTTTGATTTTAGCCCCTGTCATAAAGAGACTAAATACCAGTAAATCGTTATCTATCTAATCTCACTTTGTTCTGACTGGTGTAATACCTTCGGACTGAAATTAATAATATTAAAAATCCTAAGCATCTTATATCCATTTGCGTGGAAGCTTTCAGTGCTTCTGCTCTTTAAAAACCTATATATTAGGTTGTCCCATAAGTCTCTTTCGCAAATGAACACAGATCTAATCATAGCCATGGCTGAAGAAAACCCGCGATATACTATTCGCGAAATAGCTAACAAGTTAGAAATTCCACGAACATCCTTCCATAATCATCTAACAAAATCGGGCTACATCAATCGTTCAGATGTGGGGCTTCTTCATGAACTGATTGACTCATATAAACTTCAGCGAATTTCAACAAGCGATGTTCTTCTCCAACGAAATAATAGCCAACCCTTTTGAAGAGTCACTGAAGATGAAATTTGGATACTCTATGAGAATATCCAACTTAAACAGTCTTGGACCAATGGTACAGAAGCTTTAACTGTAGCTAAACTTGGCCTACATCCAAAAAAAGTTTTGCTATGCATTTGGTGGGACTGGAAGGGGGTAGTTTATTATGAGCTACTTCAGCAAGGTGAAACAATCAATTCAACAAAATATTGTTTCCAACTAGACAATCTAAACGATGCAATTGCCAGAAAACGGCCAGAATTAGCGAACAGACGAGGCGTTGTTTTTCATCACGATAACGACAGGCCTCATGTGTCTTTGCTCGTCAAAAATAAATGATTATCATTTGACTGGGATATTTTACCTCATCCTCTATACTCTCCGGACATTGCTCCTTCAGATTATTATTTATTTATTTCATTGAAAAATTCTTTACGTGGTAAAAATTTTAATTCAAAAAATGATATAAAAATGTACCTTGATCAATATTTTGCCAACAAATCTGGGAAATTTTGGCAAGAAGGCATTATGAGGCTTTCGTAGAGATGGAGTAAGGTAATAGAATAGATTAGATCATATATTATTCAATATATTTTGATCTAATACAAATTGTTGTTTATTTTTTTAAACTTTTTTAGTAACTTATGGGACTCTAATATTTAAACCATGATTGCATGCGTAATTACCAATATCTTTAATTTAACAATATTTGGCGTGACTTGGTTCAGTATAACTGATTTTTCATTAAAATCACGATAGAGCATCCTGTATATTCAATAAAGAGTAACAAGGCAACCAAGTGACCATAGCGTGTTCCTACAATGATATATGTTTCCTATAATTCACTTCGGTTCGGGTCCTTATGTATCGGTCACGTCATGGCAACCTGTCCAGGGTATGGGGTGACTTAAACAATAGCCGCTTCAAACCCCTATCTCATCATTTATCCGGATGAAAATATGGTTTCGCTTTTCAAGATTGATTTTCTTTTTGTTCCAGGTGCAGCGGAGCGTACTCCGTGTGATTGAGTGATCCTCAACCAGTGTATTGAGTGTTTGGTTTGATTTTTTTGCTAGTTTTCGTTTGACAGTGCCGCTGCGTGATCGACTCCCTTGACATTGCATTTGAATGACATCTTCGATGGAGGGTAGGGTAGTAACTATGTGAAGGGTGATAGTGTGATGGGGACATGACGGATGACGAGAGGGTGTATGACGCACCAACAATTGCATCGGAGGCTTTGAGGGAAGTGTCAGAGGGGCGTAAACCAGGCCTCACAACACTCCCCTCTGTCTCAAGCCCTCCATTCAGCCATTACTTTTCATCAGGCGGTAAGTCTATCTTTAAATCACTTTATCTCTTGGTTTTAAGAAATGAGGCCACGTAACTCCTCTAGATTAGCGCTACAACACCAGAAAAACCAATATAACACCAAGCTGAAATTTCAACAGTTAAAACGTGAAATGATACTACGTAGTAATACTGATTTGGGAACCATTAAATATCGTCTAAATTTATGTTGCTTTCATATAATTACTGGTGATTAATGTTACTATTAACCCTATTACTTATATACTGTTAACTATTTTAATGCCGGATGCCGATAGTTCGTTGTTTTCAACACTTGCATAAAGTCTCAACGCCGATATATCGTCGTTTATACGACGCCTGCCATTGGCATTAATTTATTCTCCATTTACTATGTCATACGTTCTGTTTTTAATTTTATTAATATAATTTTTAACTTTTCTTCTTAAATCTAACTTTATCAACCATTTTCTCAACGATTTAAATCTTCTTTAGTAGGGACTGCAAAAATCTAATTTATAACTACGAATCGACTTTATCTTGATAAAACCTAAAAAAAACATCAATTTATCTTAGTTTTAAAAACATTATCTTCAGTCTGGGTTTGTGTCATATATAATAAAATTGATTCCGACGTGTCACATGCACGTAGCGCCTCTTTGGTATGTACGATAAAGGCGAAGATAATACAAACGACTCTCAATGTTTCATTTTTCGTGACGTTCTAGCCAATTTTCCCTACCGCACTTACACAAGTGAAACTTAAAAAGCCCAATAGTTTCATCCGAATTAGGACAAACAGATATTCTTAATCAATTGATTAGTGAGCTAATTTTAAATTGAGTTAGACATAGACGCTATATTTGTATGCCCATTACTTATCGTCCATATAAAATAACTTTTCTCCCGGGAGCGCGCAGCGTGAGTCAAGCTTGTATATTAATAAACTAAACTTAACACTATTGATAGTACAGAATATTCGTTAATTTCTTCGTGTAAACATAAACAATACGCATGTAGTTTCAGTAACAAAATAATACATTTGTTAAAGCTCCTTAATACTCCTTATTTATCACTCTAATCCATTCGCAGCATATATGGAACTCCTCATCAACGAGTCAAAGCGAAAATAAAAAATAATGCCGCGTTTCATATTCTGCGCCTGCGCAGTTCATTTAAGAATCGTTCAAGCGTACATTTTCACTATCGGATTTGTTCCAAATACATTTAATGACAAACTTCGGTTGCTTGGTTGTCGACAATCACGCGAGCGCTTATAAAATCATATTGCCACCACAATTTCCCCACATTTCCTTAATTAAACCCGAACGCCACAGATTCCTCCGTTTTTCGTTTCGCGACCCTGAAGACGGGAATTGCGGGCTCCCCGAAATGTCAGTATTAAATAGCAACAAGCGGGTCTGACACACCATGAATTGGGTAAAATATTACACGGGTAAGCCATATCCTGTGACACACACACTTGTCACATATCCTATTGTTTGTTTGTTGATTTAGTCGTTGCTTCTCCGGAGCGTGAATGTTTCGGTTACAAAGTGTTTCGCAGGCCATAAAGTCCAGATTTAATGCGTGTTCTTAAAACCATTCACACGTGGATAAAAATTTGCGGTCTGCGAATGGAGACCATTCGATTCGGACCTGAAATAAGGACCCGACCCCGTATTATGGGGTAGCATCCGCCCTAATGAATTTACTTCGGCGGCCGACAAGGGAATTATAATATGTGTAAATTCAATCCAATTCATACGCTCTTCCGTACCGAATTGTAATTTGGTCCGCTTTAATAAATTCAACAATGGCCGCATTTATAGCAAATGTTTTTATATGTAAAAATATGAGAGTTTCGCCACATTTTAAACTTTGTGCGTTGATGTTGATGTAATTGCGGCCCACCGTGCATCGATGATAGCACCATCACTACAACTCCCTTTGGGAGGCAATATCAAATCAAAATAATGCATTTGGCGCACGTCAAAAGCATGATATTTGTTCATTATCCCAGAGTGGAACTTTGCCAAGAACAATTTATATGATAATCAGATCATACTTAAATATGCTAGTAGTGCAATTAAATAATAGACAAATGTCCTGAATGTATATCATAACAGTTACGTATTTTATATAGATAACACCGAGATAAATATGAAACTTGAGAATCAATTCATTCATACATATAAAAATTAATGTGTGTCGGCGTGCAGCGCGATGTTTGTTTCAGATGCATTTCTATACCGTTCATCCAATTGCGATGAAATTTTTGTGAGTTATTGAACGTGTATTCGCAAAGAAAATTACATTAGTACAAGCATTATTCATGTGCAGAATTTGTTTTGCGAGACAATTAACGGATACACCATTTTGGCGTTAAAATGGAAGCTAAGCATGGCCGCGGGTCGAGGCGAGGAAAGGGAGAAAGGATGATAGCACACGCTATTTGTTCAATATTATTTTAAGTAAAATTACTATAGGCGCGGTATACGGAATTGGCTCGGCAGTTGATTGGAAAGAGAAAGCGAATTGTTTGTAGTGTGTTCGTGTCTGTCGCATTAAAACCCCAGGAGAGGGGACAATCCCAAGAGGTGTGCGAAAGCAGCTTCATCAGTTTGCTCATCAAACGCTGCTGGGGTAACCCAGCTAACATGAATTAGGTGCGCACCCAATTGATGTTAGCTGGGCGCAAAAGGCGCACTCTGCGCAAAAGGCGATAACAATATCCTCAAAAGTCAAGTGCATACAGGGGAGAACGGCTACGGCTATGGCTACTCGAACGGCAACTCGTCTCCGTGGCTAGGTACTACAAATGACCAAACCAATACCATTGAGAAATAGGAGCTCTTGTAGTACATCATTTGCTGCAGTCCCTATCAATCTAAGGTTAGACTTGTATAAATAGTGACTTTGCTTAGATTTTCCTTTAAATCTTAGTTTACCTTATTCCTTCCTCATCCATCGCACCTTTGTCTTTGGTCTTCCTCACGGAGTGTCGCCTTCTCTAGAAGGCGCAGAGTGAAAGTTGTGGGCGCCTGAAAGGTCTGCAGATAGCGCGCCTGGAAATCAAAATACAAATAGAAGGCATCTATGTAGCTAGTCTGGACACCAGGCTCTTTAAAGAGTCCGACTACTGGTACGTCGTTGTTAGTTCGATCAGACCGTGTCCCTCTATTATAAAGACGCTACGCGCATGTGCCGCGCCACCTCTTATGTATGTGCGTGTGTATGTCTATATATACATAGCATAAAAAGAAGGAGAATCGTTTGTAGTATGTCTGTGTCCATTGCATATATCATAAAAACGTTAGGCGCATGCGCCGCGCCACCTCTACTGTGTGTACCACTACACCAGACTTTGCCTGTTTTATTATATATTACACAGCATGCAGCTTCATCTTTTAGCTAGCTTTTTTTAACAAATGGGAAAAAAGCAATGCTTGAAATGTATGTCTGTCTGTTCTCTATGCAATTCTACACTGTTTGATTAATTTTATTAAAATGAAGTATAAATGCAATAAGCTTATTTCTTTACAGAAATATATAATTTCTAAAATGAAAAGTCGGTAGGGAAGACTGGATTCTGCAGCTGCATATTTTTCAGTAATTGGGGCCTCCTCTATAGTTGCATGAGACGCAAATGATACCAGGCCATGTTAAAACAATGCCTTTTATGTCGCATAATAACATTTTACGACGTGTTCCTGCCAGTTTTTGCCCAGCTAAAACACGTTTATCGGCAATTCGCCGCAGAGGGTTAACCGTAGCGGCAAATTAGCGTCGAAATTTTACAAGGCCTCTGGCGTCAGCAAATCTTTAAACTCCGCTATCAAAGGCTATTTGTTTATTTATACGGAGATTTTTGCGCCGTAAGCGTAGCCCGTCACCGATACGGAGGATGATTATCCATCTTTGGCGGCAAATTGGCTGAAAATTTGGCTGGCTTTCATTTGTCTAAACCCACCCCCGCTGTCGAAGCGGATCTCTGCCTTTATTAATGAAAGCCAAATAAGAAAATGTCAACAGAGGGGGGTAGTGATGACAGACGTTGCGAAATGGAGCGCCTCGTCTGGTACTCTTCATTGTTTCACTCTTGGGATGAAAGAGGAACAGCTTTCGGAACAAGGCGAGCTAATGAAGCGAACGACAATAGGAACGAAAGGAGGGCGCCGAATCCACGACCCCGTGACGTCACAAATGCTTTCTTAACTAACACTCATCCGAAGCATATCCATCCTTCTAATGAAGTTCTCGGCGATGCCTCAGTTCGACATTTAGTCCAAATATCATTCAATTATGGATGTCAAACCAATATTCCAGCTTAAACGCTACCAAAGTACATAATAACCAAATATAGTGTCACTTTCCATAATAAAATTTAATGCAATTATTATCAATCTACTATATAAAAATGAACTGGGTTTTGTTCGTTCAAAATGCGCTGCCATACCGTTCATTAGATTGCAATAAAACTTCGTCAACTTATTGATAAAAAATCCGCGAGTAACATAGGTATATTATAATATATAAAAATCAATGTTTGTTTGTCCGTATTTAATGTGCTGCCATACCGTTAATTCGATTGTGATAAAACTTTGCCAACTTATTGTTTGCGCTTTCTTAAATAATATCGGTATAGTACAATTAACTTACCGTAGACTTTATATATAAAAATTATTGTTTGTTCATATTTATAATAAAACCAACAAACGATATTTTTAGAATTATTACTTCTGTAGCGGCAACGTGCTGGGTATCGGCTAGTATAAAATAATCCCCATTTTTCTCAATACTTGTTTGTATCTGTAGGTGATCCATCGATTAAACTATAACTCGATTATCATAGGTTCAAATCTAATGAAGGTGTGGCTGGCAACCAAATTTTTAAAACATATTTGCTAATGTCAAAATTATTAGCAATAGTCAAGTAACGTAGGTGAATTATTATCTCCATACAATGGCGCTGTTAAGCCGTGCAGATTCATTTCGCCATATTAACAGCGATATCTTCTATCTCTCTTTAGATGCAATGCGTTAATTTAACAGCGACATTGCGCTGTGGGCATTTAAAATTCCACTTCTGACACCATTGTAACGCAGAGGTCTGAAGGGAAACACTGTTAATCTGGCGAATTGAATCTGCACAGACAATAGCTATATTGCGTAGGGATTTTAACAATGCAGCATATGCATATACAACTGCCAGGAATGCGAACTCGAGTTCCATTTATCCAGCAGTCAAATGATCGATAAAACATCCTTGATTATTTGATCAGGATGTATCTTATACAATTCATCAACGATCATTCTTGGATTAAATTTGGCTTTGGACGATATAAGATCCTTATAAATCATGTTGGATCTTCCGCTTTCAATAGATTGATGCTCGTTTTTGCATTAGAATTTCTCAATTTAAATTTAAATGATGACTACAAAAATATTTTTAACCTCAATTTTATTAATTATTTCACATTCAATCAGACCCTATGCTAACATCGCTCATGTGGACTCTATTTGATCAAACGCTTTAAAGCAGTGGTTCTTAAACAATTCCCTAGGGAAAGATCTTAGGATGCTTCGAATGACAGTGGAGCAGGATTTGCATATGTACAATACGGATGAAAGAACTTATGTTCAAAAGGCAACCCTAGTCTCTCTTAAAATTTGTTCTTATCTCCCATGAGGAAGCGCATCCCACAGATTTTGAACCCATATAGCAGAGGATATACTTAAATTTTACACAGTTATACTTATTCTGTTAGCAAATAAATGTCCTTTTTGAAGTGAAACTTGTATAGGTGTGATAGGGTAAATTGGTCTGAACGTCACAAAAAATGAAACTCCAAGCGGCAGTTAATCGGTAAGACAATGTGTATTCGTCTCCGTCATATACATCATAGAGACGCTATGCGCATGTGCAGCGCTGCCTCTATTGTGTTTATGTGTGTGTGTGTGTGCAATCACTATTTTATTATATATTACACAACACGCAGTTTTATTAACAGCATATGCATAAAATTTATTTTCAATGCTCTTTTATAATTTGATTAGATCAAATGGATCGATGCATTATTGCGAAATTGGTTTCTATTCAACCTATTGCGTCGATACAAATACTTATTTAATTATCTTACTTGTATTTGCGGCATTATATCCTGAATATGAAGTCAATGGCAGTAATTTTTGGCAATTAAATTGAACATGAAAGGAGAGGCTTATATTGTATTTAATTTTCTTTGAGCTTATTTATTGTCAGCAAAATAAGCAGATGCCGCGGGCTTATTAATGGGATGGATTTTATTAAAGATCAAAGCGCCTCAGTTATCGTTCATTTCTGCATCTCCTGGGCAAACATCGTCTTACAAATAGGACGCAAAATAATGAAGAAATGGGGTGGGAGTTTTTTGTTGCTTTTTTCGATCTTAATGCTTTTTCATTAGTGTAGGTTTTCTTCGTTCTGCGAGCATCATCAAAATCCAGGTTGGCAAATGGTTGGGTTTACTTATTTGATCAAATCGTTTACGGCACAATGGACCGGAAGTTGACAAACACCCCCCGGGGGCGTAAACAAGATGATTGGGTTTTAAAATTTAGCCCCCGGCTTCGAAATTGGCTCCGAGCCGATTTAAACCTAATTAAGTTTGTGTTTTCAGCGTTTTGCGATATTAAAAATATTAAAGTAATCGCTTATAGTTGTGGGAATGCTGTCATGCACAGCAGGTTTCCAAGTTGGCAGCTCTGTTTTTAAATGGCTGTTTAGTTTAGCGCCAAAGTATTTTCGTCTTTAACCTCAGCTTTGATGTTGAAAAACCACAACAAAGAACATCTGTGCAATTTGCCCAAAGCTCTTGCGGGGTTATTGTACCGGCGGTGGGATTTTTCACGAGTTGTTCACCGGTGCACATGAAATTTAAGAACATTTTTACAACTCACTTAGGAAAATGCACTTAATCCTGGGAGAGTAGTGTAATTTTTCACAACTCAAAAAGTCAAAACTTAATTTTAAAAAATATGGATATGATGATGATATTTCAGAATTTTGGGATGGGGACAACATTACGTTGAATGGAGGTTCTTTATAAAAATCTTTAAAAAAAATACATTTTTGATAATTATAATAAATACGAAGAGCATTTAATAGTTTCAATATGATCTTTCAACAATTCCTATTTTTTTCTTTTATCAATTTATGAAAAGAAACCCCTTTACAACAGGGACTTTTTAACTTATGTAGTCCGAGGATCAAGAATATTTTTTTTAATATTCTATAAATAAGTAAAATAAACAATAATTTATAAATGTTGCCATACTATTTACTGCTTGTTAAGATAGTACCAGACTGGTTCAAACTTTATAATAAATAGTTTTTCGCTTATAAAAACGCCAGATCAAATAAATGTTGAAGTTGTAGAAGCCGGGGGCTAAATTTTAAAATCCAATCATCTTGTTTACGCCCCCGGGGGGTGTTTTTCAACTTCCAACAACATTTTGATAAAATCGCTCTTAAATAAGGCTATGTATATGGCATGTCATTTGTGTGTCCATGGGAACGCTTTTTTAAAATTTTACACAGTAATAAAAATGAAAATTCTGAATATATCAACACATCAATTTTAAAAGTCATCAAAACTTGTCCCTATAGATATGGTTTTTGAACTTTTTTTATTGACACTATTAAATCATGTTCAAGTTTTTCATGCTTTCATTTTAACAGAAAAAGTTGAGCCAAAGATGATATGCTCGGGCAAAAAAATATTTTGTTGAATGAACGTCGACAAAAATAATTGAGTTTGCAAACAATTAAAATTCATACATCATTTCGTCGTTCTCCGAGACGACGATAAGTCGGGAGAGTCGTATTTTTTCGACTCGGTTTAATTTTACATCTCCCTATCCCACATTACATCCATAAAACTCGGAGAAGGTCCCGCACTCGTGAGGTCAAAAAACAAAGAGTGGAATCGCAAACCAACAAAATTTAACAAGAATCCCGCAGCCGTCACGAAAAGTTGAACCTTTTTAATCAAAACTTAAAAGAGTGCGCCGCGGGGTATAATTCCAGAATGTCCGATTTTTTCTCTCCTCCCTCGCCTTCCGTTTCGTCCTTGTTATCGTCCTGCGCGTACAAAATCGAGATGAAAAT
This sequence comes from Stenopsyche tienmushanensis, assembly GCA_008973525.1. Classification (NCBI taxonomy): domain Eukaryota; kingdom Metazoa; phylum Arthropoda; class Insecta; order Trichoptera; family Stenopsychidae; genus Stenopsyche; species Stenopsyche tienmushanensis. The sequence goes on along the minus strand of WACJ01000533.1, from coordinate 1,855,842 downwards.
TTCTGTCCAGAAATTTTGCAAGTTTTCCACCGTGATCGCACTAATACGGGGCCTCAAACGTGACTTTTCTCCGGGAGAGAAGGATTCCCGACGAGAAATTGCTAAAGCTGTCTTTTCTGTCGAGGAACGACTTCGAGGTGATTGATTTAACGTAACAACCCCGCTTTTTTACGTACCACCATTCCAGGGGATAAAAATAAACCTCGCTCCTCTGCAACTAGAATAATATGAGCAGGGATCTTTTTTTGATTAATTCCAACGAGTAATTTAATAATCGAAGCGTGAAATGTAACCGCTTTATTAAACAACTTCGCAGCTTCAATCTCAAGTCCGAACCAGAGATATAGCTCATACGAGCATTTTTAATTAAAAAAATTTCTATGCTTTAAACTACAAATACAACCTTTCTAAAAATGATAAATGTTCTTAAGAGAATTTAAAAATACAAAATGAATTTCAAGCATCCACGTTTGAACAATATTACATTATACAAAGTGCGGCAGGGGCTTTACCTTATTTTAAAAATGAATAACACAGATAGTATATAAGATATTCCTTTAACTATATTTTTATATTAGATAAAAACATTTAAAGTTGTTATTTATTATATTTTAAAAGTTATATCATTAGAATGGTCTCCATTTTGATCAATGCATTGAGATTATCGAAGATCATCTCGCAAAGATGTTTTGTCATGGACCGTGATTATTTTATGCCAATTCTTTGACATGCACACTAAAAATTCACATTTTCATATATGCAAGGGCTGTTTGTGAAGCACTTGGGGATTCATGTAACCGAAAATAATAATATGAGTCGGTGAAGAAGACAAGAGCTTCGAAATGTACGCCTCTAAGGCGAACGTGCATTCCTCCCTCGTCTATTATATGATCGTTATTAAATTTACATGACAAAAAATATTAGATCTTGTTCTTTTGAATGGATTACATATCATTTTTTTCTGAATAATTGTCGTTTCAGAGCGTGCGTTTCATATAAGGACATTTCCCTGCCGCATCCTATATATGATCGATTATTTCTCACAGCTGAATGGATCTTTTCAATAGACATTATAAGTTAACTAAAGATACTCAATATCCATTGCAATGGAAGCACTATTGAAAATTGAAAGAGCTTTGATATATTTAGAATTAGACAAGCATTCTGAATTTTGTCTTAGTTTGCTAAAAAATATGATTCAAAATTATCATTATACTTTGAGCCAAAAAGGTGATTCAAATCAAACAAATAGTGTAGAAAAACATTAACAAAAAAATCATATGATCACGACCCTAGAACTCTGCCTTAAGAGCAACCCCGCTCCATCACGTTGCATCCCACTTCTGACACCAATGTAGCGTGGAGCGCGGATCATGGACATTACATCTAAATTGAAACGGTAGATATTGCTGTTGATCTGGCGAATTGAATCTGCAAAATGATAGTATAACTTGTTTTTTATGTTATAATATTCAAAATTCTTTTCAAATTTTGCCCATTAATGTCCGTATTATAAGTGGGACAAAATTTTGTTAAATCTGAACAGCGTAAAAGATCATTCAGGCCATTCAGATCCGTATTTTTATCCACCCTTGTAAATTAAAGCTTAATCGCGATATTACTAGGTATATTAAAAAATCTTTGCCGATTACTTAACAATGAAAGAATTCATTTAATTTAAAAAAAAAATAATTATAACCATTTGAACCTATTATGGGTTTATCTATTATCGTGTTGCAAAATCACTATATTGTTCCTGATTAACTCTCCAGCCAGGTTTCATATACATATTAATAATTCCTTGAATATCCCACCAAACGCACAAAATAATCTTGTGGGTCGTCAATTCAGGCTTTAGAGTCGGAAATGGTTTTTGTCTCAGCACATTGACGTTTACGATTTATGTTGTCATAAACCATCCATTGTTCATCCCTAGTGTCAATATAGTGCAAAAAGGGACGAACTTTTAGTCTTGACAACAAAACTTTGCACGTCTTTTGTCGCTCTCCTTTATTTTGCTAAATTTTGAAAACCGACAAGGACTTATCGATACACCTAGTATTTGAGCAAATGCCAAAAGTATCACCGAGACAGATTAATTGTCTTCGTGCGCCAACGCAAACACAACGATATATCGTCGTTAGCATTTTGCGCAAGTGTTTCCAACGACGATATATCGTTGTCTGGCACTAAAAGTGTTGATGCATATATAATCCCTTATGAAATAATTATTTTGGCCGCAATATGAATTCATCAGCAGGATTCGATTAGCATTTAGTACCCATGGAGCACAGTTTGCACGGCTCGAGTCCATTAAATGCTCGTTCGATTCAAACCCAGCCAAGAGCTTGTTTTTCCACGGACTCAAATTGAGTTTTGAACATAACACGATTAAATACGTCCTTCGCCCGTCGTATCAAACCGCCATCGCGAATGCAGTGACTGTCTGATTCTACCGCTGCGAAATATTTGCTCGGCTATTATAATAAATTTGTCCCCCTTTTTTGTACATTTATTGTGTGGTAGTCTCCTTTTTTTAATGTCTTCTCCAACCGACCTCCATAAATTCGAATGAGAAATGGGCTCTGAAATGGTTATTAAAAATAACTTTTTTTTAACGATGGCCGACGCAGTCCCATTAGATAATTCATTTAAAGTTTAAGTCTCAGAAGGGTAATAAGCTACATTTAAAAAAAAAATAATACGAATTTAAGTCGATGTTGACCTTTTAACCGCCAGCAATTTTAGAGATAATAGAAACAGTTTTTTACAATGAATTCTAGTCAATATATAATAGGTTCGGTTATATAACAAAGATAATTCAATCCGGTTAATCGCTGGTGGTTAGTGATTAAGGGTGCTTTAATTCGCGTTTTACATGTGATGTATTATTTTGAAATTGTTGCTTTTATATGCCTCATAACAACTTCATATATGGGATTATTTATGGCTAATTTGTGAGAAAACGATATTTATGTTAATGCCGCCGAAACATTGTTATGATAGGATCCATTAAATAATAAATTTGTGTATTATTACAGTTAACATGCCCCTTTATTATGGTAATGTATTATTTTTATGGTGTTGACCATGGTATTGATTCGCCATAGCCAAGTAGTGGCGATACATGTGGCTTATTAGATTTTTAATGTCCGCAAAGCACGTTAGTGGTTGGAAATATAAACCGGAGCTTATAATAATGTTCGATTATTCGATGCTGAAATGGAATTAGGTAGTAGCGTTTTCAAAAGCTTTGAGCTCTCGGGGCCTTTGAGCATATTAAACGGCCGTTTCGTTAAATAAATCGTATGAAATGTTATTATACACGTGAAAGCCTTTCGAAAAGAGTAGCAATACATTAAATAAAAATGGAGTAGTGAATGGAGAAAAAAATCAAGTGTGTCAAGTGTATAATGGATGTCGACGAGGTCGAGTGTGTCTGTGGAAAGCTTTTCTTTCTATCGATGTTTATTTTTGCTCCGAAAAGAGGCGTGATAGTTGTGTTTTCTTTTATGAAAGATATATCATTTTATTTCGGGGGCTTTCGTGTTGTTTTTTCTGCGGAAATCATGTGCTTTTTTGATCAAAAATGTCCACTAAATCATGAGAATACAAACAAACCTGACCATTAATACTCTGGGGCATTTATGGCGAAAGATGGTCTTATCGTGGCGCCAACGTAGCGATTCACAATGACAACTCTTTAAATGTGGACGTTCGTCTCTATACTATGTTATTCATTATACGATGATTCTGATTCAGCTATGATAAGAAAATCATCTTCCATTGTCTGTAATATCAACACTTTACAGTCCGGGCGTTCCGCAATTAACTTTTGTAAAATTGATATAATTCCTAAACTAGCCAATAGATTGAAACGAAATTTCATTGATATATACAAAATAGTTTATTACACAGATATATTTAAACACATTAGTAGTTTGCAAATATGTGGTGCGTGTATTTATAAAAAAAATGTTTTAATCCCTCTGTCCAATATTTCTATTTATATACCTAGAGTCAATAAAATAGATTTGGAAAGACTTAGATTTTTTTTTCCATAGAATTTGTACAGGATATTACGTTTTTCTTCATTATTTGTTAAGAATTTTTAATAATTTCACTCCATAAAAAAATAATGATATTTCTTATGCTGATCTACATTTTTACCTGTGTCGTAAAAAAATCGTTTTGCATCATATATTTGGAAAAACTTATATTTTTCTTATACCAATGCTGCAGAAAATATTTTTGAACCATGTCTGTAAAAACCAGCTTAGCATATTTCGTACTTTTATCATTGACGGGAGGAAATTAAACCTTTCACGGACAGAAGGGTTGATAAAACTTGCTAAATTTTGCCGGTGGATGACATTTGCATATATTTTATACGATTAAAATATTGATACATGTGTATACTATCATCCCTAGAAAGAAATTTCTTCGTAGATATTTTATGGCAAATTTAAATAAATCTGCATCTATTTTTACTTCTGCACTTCTGATTCATAATTTAATGCCTACAGACATTCATTGGGATTAGGATAGGGGATGTTTAAAGGATAACACAGGGATATTTTTAGTCTAAAATTACACCTTGATGATTTACATTAAATAATTAAAGTTTGAGGTATATAAAAAATTATGTATTTACATAACATGCTTTATAACGGTAAAAATAATTATAAAAATAAATTAAACATGGTGTTTCATCACTCAAGAATCCAAGCATATTAATATGATTCCAGCAGTTAATGTGTTAATATATTATGGTAATCTATATACGAAGTAAGAAATTAAGCAATTGAACCAAATTTATAGCGAAATTCCTTGTTAGCTCCACAATCGACGATATGTCGTTGCTTAGCATTTTTAGAGTAAGCCTTCTTAGTCAAATTGTTATCGTTAAGATTTTTTATTTGAAATTATTAATATTATGATTATGTTGTTTGCTGTATATTATATTATTAAAAAATATTAAGAGGATTATTGATGAAAAAAATATTTTTTTAAAAAGGGTCGATATAAGAAAAACATTGAAAACCCTTGTTCTAAATTATTAAGATATCTACTCATTGAGCTTATAAATCCTACGAAATTATCTCTGAAATTATTATATTTTCTCAAGCTATCCATCTACAACCAAATTAGGTAATTTTTTATTCTTTTACATCTTGAAAGTAAGGTTACAAGGGCTCTTAAGGCCGGTTTTTTTTTTTGTATCCAAGATGGCACACCTGGTGTATAGAGGGGATCTTAACAGTCAGTTCGTTTGGTACCACGTCTTGTCGGCCATTTTATTCAGTCATAGTAAATTCTTCCGATAGAGAGGTCGTCGCGCACTCCCACCACCTCCCATGCGAAAAAGGCCGCTGTAAATATTCATTGGAAGCTCGTGGAAGTTTATGATAGTGATTTGATGATTCAACAACATGTCACCAAGTGGGTTAGGTTATTCAGAGAAGATCGTACTGATGAGAATGAAGCAAGAAATGCAAGAAAAAGGGACGATCCTTGCTTCGTTTAAATTTATTCATCTTTACTAAATATAATAAATTTTACAAATATTTTTTCACAATAATTTGATTCAATAATTATTTTTTTCAATATCATCAATTCGTCCTTATGCAGCAGCAGCTCGTCTTCTGCTACGACTCCTCATTCATTCGACTTTGGCTCCTCCTGCGCCTCCTTCCAACACGAGATCGCCTTCTGGTTCTTGTGGTTCTGGATTTAGATCTGGATCGAGATCACCTTCTTCTTGAAGGCGAACACAATTCCATTGCATCGAATTGCAACGAATTGAAAATTTTCATATAAATTTAGATCCCGTTAAATACGTGCTTGTGGTTGAAGAAAGCTGCAGCTAATAAATATAATAAATAAATAATCACTCAATTTTCAAATTAATAAATTCAAATAATTATGATAATAATGGAAACTCCGAACTAAAATACGAAGCTGTGTTTGTATAATATATAATAAAACAGGCTCGCTACTAAAATAGCGCCCCTGTCATTGACATGATTATTAGCTGCATAAAAACGCTAGAATTTAGCACATTAACATTTAATCACAAACACGCAAAATGGCGCTTTTGATATATTCAGTCCTTTTGTGATGGTGCATGGTCGGTTATAAGGACGCCCTTTGACGATACCGCAAACTGACCTCCTTTATTTATACGACACAGAGAACCGGCGATTATGTAGAGATTGCGGCGAATTACTGCAGCTTACTTCACGCCATGCAGGGAAAATATATTTTAATTAATATCCTTCCAGACAAAATATATTTTGCTTCAATATATCAAAATATTAAATTTTGCCAAAAAAAAATTGGCATTCTGATAAACAGAATAAATCCAGGAATTTATACAGGTATATCTATTGCTCGATTCCAATTAACACATTCCAGTCTGCGCAAGTTTCGAATAACTTCCAAACTAATAATTCCTTTGTAAAAATCGATATAATTATTAAACCAATGCAATCACACTGAAATGAATGCTTTTATAAAGACTTTCTGCATAGATATATAATAGTAGCTTTCAATCTGTGGTACCCGTACCAGCGTGATCAAATTCAATTGAGATAACCCTATAAAGAATTATATAGCATAATGTAGAGTATACGTACCGGAATGAGTTAATATGTATATTTGACTAATTTAACGAACTTGACGAACGAATTGACTGAAACGCAATCGATAATCATCCGATGCAACCAGAGCTTGATTAAGCGTATCAATTGTAGTTTTTTCTGTCTTTATTGATCTATGATTAACCCGTAAAGGAGTACTGTACCAGGGCATGGCATCCGCTCTCTACTTTTCAAAAAAAGCACTCTTGTTCATTAAGCTCAGAAACAGATAAAGACAGAGCGCAGCTCGGGAGACAGAGTATTCATCACACGATTGTATAGATCATAGATTCCCAAACTTTTTTGGGTGGTAGACCCCGTGCCATGTTTTTCGGTTTTGGGTTGACCCCCTACTTACCTGATATTGATTTTTTGAAAATTTCTAATTGCAGTGAAGATTAGTGTTAAAAACTTAAAGTAAAAACACATTAATTTATACATTTATTAATTGAATTTAAATTAAAACTACTCAAAATAAAATTTTGTATTTGTTATATAATATAAAATACAAGCCGCCCTCACCATGCTACGCACGGTGGTCAGCTAGCAATTTGGTTTTGCATTCATGGGCTAAACTTTGTATAGGTGTATTTAACCTTTTAACTGCCAATATCAGCGCATACAAATTCGACGCACCGATGCGTCGTTGGCAGTTAAAAGGTTAATAAAGAAAACAATGCTCCTGTGTCCCATGTCCCAGTGGTTACGATGCCAGCAACTGCGATTAGCAAAAAACGCGTGCAGAATTTTGCTTTGCGCACTACGTCTTTACGCTACGTTTTTATTGAAAAATCACCAAGCCAAGTTTTTTTTTAAATCAAACATGACCGCTACTACGACCTAAAACGATTTAAGTACATTTCATAAGAGTTCGTTAGGAGATTGGTAACAGCGCTGAACCCCCATTCCACTAGGTATGACGATGGAAAGGAAATTAAACATTTCCTCGCTATATTCCATAATACGGGATAAGTCACGGGTATGTTGTTTTGCAGCCAGAATTGCTGATATCCTTTTTTTAACTGAACCTTAAGTTCTTCGTTTGTACTTAGTTCAGTCAGTTCCTCTTGTATTATGACATTCGTTTCTTCTATGTCACCATATGGATTAATTATTCACGGTGGTAATACCATAGTCAAAACATCCTCAAACCTAGTTTCAAAATCTGAATAGAAGGCATTTAAATGTTGAACGTAGGTTAAAACGTCGTCTTTCCTGGCAGTTTATCAGTGACAAATTGGGGAACTGAGAAAATTCGTCCCATCCAATATTTTGCTTCATTAGTTTATCTCTGGCAAGAAACGCTGATAAGATGGACTTTGTTTTAATCAAATTTAAACTGTCGCCTTGTAACTGCAAATTAACCATATTAAATTTTGTAAAATTTTGTTTGTTTCTGTGGGTGAGGAATCTTCACAAACTTTTTTTTTTCTTCCCGTCTCTTATATGTAAGTTCGGCACTATTACAATATTTACAACCTAAATTGGCCAAAACCAAGCCAACGTAATATATATATTTTTTTTAATTTTGTTAATTTTTTAATTTTTTTAATGGTATGTTAGGTTGGGGTATGTGAGGTTGGGGTATGTGAGGTTGGGGTATGTGAGGTTGGGCTATGTGAGGTTGGGCTATGTGAGGTTGGGCTATGTGAGGTTGGGCTATGTGAGGTTTGGTTAACCCAACCCAACATACCCCAACCTCACAAGGCCAACCTCACATACCCCAACCTCACATACCCCAACCTCACATACCCCAAACTCACATACCCCAACCTAACATACCCCAACCTAACTCCTTCGATAATGGTTCGGGGTCACGTCGTCTGCTAACTTTTCAGACACCGACGGACGGAGATTGCACGACATTGACATTATGATCTACCAAAATTTTGGACAAAATTAAAAAAAAAAAAAAAAAAATAATTCGTGCACCGTCACGAGCTAAATTATTAACGTCATTAAAAAAAAAACATCATAGTCGACAGTTTCGTCTGCCGAATGTAGTATTCCGTCAACCAACCCTGTCTAAAAATATGTCTTTATATTATAAAATAATATGATGTAAGTAAATAAGTACTATCAGTGTATGTGTTGAGATCCATTATTGTGGACCCCCATTTTCGTTTCATGGACCCCAATTTTTTTTTTCGCTGACGTAGACCCCTTACAGGTTGTCATAGACCCCTGGGGGTCGATATAGACCACTTTGGGAATCACTGGTATAGATCGTTAGTCCAAATTTATCGACTTATAATGATTTCGATTTCAAGTTTGTTATTTGTTTACGCAAATAAATTACCAAATACTGTGTGCTATCGACAGTGTTTATTTATTTAATTGCTTCCTGTTCATGACGAGTCTTTGTCCAATTATCATTTCCTTCTAAAGCAGGAGCAAATGAATCGATTTTTTGTGTATTACACGTCTTACGCTGATAGGAGCTGACAGAAAGTAATCGATGTAAAGCGATTATGGCATCAACGACTTTATCGATTTTAAATTTGCTCACTCAAAAGGTTAAATAATCATTTTTAGCTTTCACACGTCATAAAATATCGTATTAATAAAAAATGCTGTAATGAAAGTGATATTGTGTGTAACTTGGAACGGGAGTCCCTCCGCGGCTCTCCGCTCCACGCCACGGCCACGCTTGCACGCGGGTTCATTCTGCTTTCGGACCGTGGTAATGCTGAACGGTGATATGGAAGTGGTCAGGTATTTATAGAAATTCTGCTGTCTCAACAATTTTTTTTATTTATCGAGAGAGAGGTTGCAGCTATCAGCCTGCGGGAAGAACATCTTCCCGCAGCCAAGGCCAAACGAAGGTTTCCGTTTCTTACACGGACGGAAAACGGTACATGTGCAAGAAGAGCTTAATTTCGTTATTTTAGACATAAAATGTCTGTAAGACGACAGGAGATATCACTGTTAACACATTACATTTCGCCCACGCAGCCAATGTTTGTCGGTGTGTCCGCAGGGGATTCTGTAAGTGGATCTGTATGTAATGCAATGTACATATAAAACACACATCATGTCATTTATTCTGTACTTTAATTAATATGAAGTGGGGTGCTCTGGTCAAATTAAGAAAATACTCAAATTTAAATAACAACTCTGCACAGTGTACAAACGGCTTTATGCTGAAAATGAACATTTGCTCGCTTACAAATGTTTGTTTAATTTTTTTAGTGCCGGAAAAGTATCTTCACGCTCGTCTACCGTCGAAAATTAAAACAAATAAGCAGTCGTACACATTATTATGCACACAAAGGTCGTTCCTGCATTCGTGTTCTTTGGAACTGATTCGCCCCGCTCTCTCTCATCCCTGCTCCAGGAATACGATTTAATTAAATTATGCCATTCATAGGGATGCAGCATGTCTCAATTTACATATTCAGCATGTTGGATTTGAATTTATGGCTTTTTCTTGCGGCCACCGTGGCGGTTGAGGACCCGTGGCGCAAATGCGAGGAAAATCGTACTTGAACAATCAAATATGCCAGTCCGAGACAGTTGATGAAAATCACACGAAATCACGCGAACTTGTGGATAGAACAATTTTCTATAAATTACGCTTTGCAGATGGAAAACGTTTCACGTCTTCGTTTTATGAAAGACAATTTCATTTTAGAGAGAACGTTCATGCATATAATTCAACGTATGAGATACTCGACGTTGCGCTTCGGTATACTTTAAATTAAAATTGGAGTACTGTTTGAGCAATTGTAAGTCTTGTTATGATTTTTATATTTTTGTTATATATATTATATATATATTTTACATTTTACTATAAAAAAATGTGAATATTTCGAACGATGGCATTATTGACAGCCATGTACGGCACTGGCACCGGACACATAATTAAATTTTAGACTGGTAAAAAAAGCATGTCCTGGTTGACACAAATCCAACCTTTGTAATTATTTAAAATACAAAAAAAAATAATACTCTCTATCTCATAGTAAAAAATAATTGTATTTTCCCAAAAAACCGACTGTTTAAAAAAAGTTATTGTGTGATCTTATATTTTTACAGTTATAATTTTTTTTTAAATAGTTAAAAACAATATTTTGATAAAAATCTGGTAGGTACAATAGAAAACTATATTAAAAAAATATGTATTAAATTTGAAGTAAATCGGTCAATTAAAACTTGAGATATGTCAACCGTGTTACAAAAAGTATTTTCGAGAAAGATCTGGCTGCAGGAAGGACGAACTCCCGCAGCCAAGGCTAACCGACGACTGTCCCGACTCTCACCTCCTGCACGGCAACGATGCACACGCAAGAAATTATCGGTCGATACGCAGGAGCAATGTCACCGTAGGTCCACAAGAGATGGCGCTGTTAAAATAACACATTGCACCTGAAGAGAGACGGAAGATGTCGCTATTCATCTGGCGAATTAAATCTGCTCAGATTAACAGCGCTACTACGTGGGAATTATAAATCACCCACGCTACAAAAGCAATTAATTAACAACTTGAAACAATGAGTGGCTATTAGTAAACGATGATCCATTCGGGTCATGATTTTGCTAATAATTATCATTATCAAGTCATGATACACTTGCGATTTTATATGAATACTTATTTATTGCTGATTGATACCAAAAGATTGCTGAATTTAAAAAAGAAGAATATCGAGAAGACATGACTCAATAAGTTCGTAGGATTTTTTTCATTTTACGCTTTTTTCTTCTTCGTTTAGAGTCGATTTTCTGCAATTTCTTCCAATAACGCTACATAATATTCACTATTGATGGTTTTTTAAAATCATTTTTGCATGTAATTGATGTATCAAATAACAATAAACGGTGGTCAAAACATTACCAGTTGAAACAGCTCAAAATAGCGCTAGTTGTCTTTGATCGATTGCGTGCAAAAACGGCACTCACTTCGAACAATGCTTTATCGTGGACAAATACTCATGCAACTTTAATTTACATTTACATTATCCCACGAACTTATTGAGTCATGTATCATATAAACTGATTTAAAGATTGAATTCAATAAATTTGAATAAAACGTTAGATATACTTCCTATGTATGCGAACGAAACGCGTTTCTTAAGATCAATTGACGCTAATCCAAGATTAAGTCCGTTTTTTAAGATTAATGATCATCAAAGACAATTAATTTTGTTTTAATTACTTAGGGTATTTAAATAGAATAATAGCTGTTGTTATTTTTTTTAATTACGTGACCCAAAAACAATATATCGCAGCCCCAAATCTCATTCATTTTTTTTTTAAATACAAACGCAACCCCCATTAACCCTTCATTGTATTTCGTGCACATATATTAAATTTATTTTGAATAATTATTGTAATTTTGCAAAAAAAAATACCCAAACAAAATTACATGCTGATTTTTAGGGTTTACAATAAAGATTTACGTTTAAGTACAATATCAAAAATCTTACATAAGGTTTTTTTTTCGAGCTTTTATGAATTTGCTATTAGTTTTCTCTCGTACTCTGCGAACAATAACCCTCTCGGTTCACGATTTATGACCTGGACCGTCATATGATCCTTGTCAAAAAAATAAGCCAAATGAGGTCGATGTATTAAGAGTACATTAGGCTTAAATTTCATATTATTCTCGTACGAAATATCTGCATATTATACGATGGGATATCTTCTCTCTCTGAAGTGCCGTTTTGCATTTTTTAAAGGCTCAATTTGGGTTCAAAGTGAGTCAAAGGCTAATATTAAAAAGCGTGGGTTGATATGAGACACTTGTGCTCACGATGGAATTGGTTAATCAGCCACAGTTTAGAGCTGTGCAGCATCGCCGTCTTGGGGATAGAATTTAAATTGTTTCCTGGAGAACTTTATTTAAATTAATTCAGCGTGTAAAGGGGTTGTTTTTGACTGTACAATATAAACATGCCAATTGTCTGTATAAAACGATTTTATGTGATAACTTAAAAACAAATCTTCAAATATTTTTAGTAGACAGTTGCTATTGATTTCTAAGATATTCGTTAAAAATCGGCTATATCGTGTTCGATGGATTTCATATCGATTCCTTTTCTCACATATATTTAAGTACAACCAAAGCCTTATGGCAAGGTGTGACATCATGCCCTAAGAAACTCCATTTGGGAACCATTCACTTATTCGCAGTAAAAGCTTCTTTTCTCGTATTTCCCTATATCGATTTTGCTTCAATATTCCATTTAGAACATGCATTTTTCCATAATATTTCGCCCAATACATTTTCTACAGCGTTATATAGCATACAAGTCTGCCAGATCAAATACGATTTAAAGTTTTCATCAAAATTTTAAAGAGATACCTGTAATTTAAGGCATGAAACACATTAGTTTAAATGTTTAACACGTTGATTAGTAATAGATCATATATGTTTTCAGACTTGAGTCGTATATTGAATCATACTTATATAAAATTATTAGGTTGATGCATAAGAAATGTCGTATTTTTACAACCTATTTAATTATATACAAATGAATTTAAATATGACCTTTATGAATTTTTAAATTATTATATTAAAAACAAAACTATACCAAGGCTGTAAAGTTTTTGTGTTACACCGAAGAATGCTTATTTAAGCTTTCATTCGTTGTAAGGGCATCCATTCTATCCATAAAACAGGGGATGAATTTATTATATTTTTAGATCCAATTAAATCATGTCTATATGAAATTAAAGAAAATAGTTGGACAGTTGTGCTACGATGATTGATGTGCTAAATTAATCACGCGTTTCGCTCCAAAATTACACTCCGGCAAATGAATATTAAAAGCGCTTAGAAGGGACTTTTTCGCCCTCAAGCACAAAGAGGAAAGCCAAGAGGGCCCGAATAAATTGGTTTCCATTTTTTTTTTCTTCTATATTTTTTGGAAAAGCTCTCGCTTTCGAGAATATTGGTTTTTTCATCGTCTGCATCAGGTGTGAGCATATGCATGCGTATTCGCGAATAATTACGTTTTGAAGATTCCGCGCGAAGAAGATGATGCTACGTCTCCTCATTTGGTATGCATTCCACCAGGGGTAGAGAATGTGAACATGTAGAAGAATATTCATTTGACTACATGCATGTGGAGATCGCAAAAAAGCACCGTAAAGGGGATGAAACGAGAGTGGGAGGTCGACAATTTCACCTTATGGGATGATCAAATTCTTTGAAGAATCTTTACTCCTTTAATGGAATTTTCAATATTGGGCCCGCTCGTTCTTTTTATCCATGATCAGTTCGGCTAAAAAGGAATATGGCCTTCCATAATTTATTTTTGTCGAATTTCAAAGCATTTTTCAAAAAATGCTCCAAAAAATCGCCAACCGAGTAATGCCGATTTTAGTTGTTTTTTGTAAATAACTTTGATTTTGCATGTAGTCTTTGCTTGAAAAATACAGAAAAAATGTTACATGTGATTGTAAAAATATATTTGCGATATAATAACAAATTTGATTAATAAAAACATCATAGGGATGAAATATAGCGATTAAAAAATGAAAATGTTGTCCAATTTTCAAAGGACATAAACCCTAATTAATTACGGACATGTTCAAATTATTAGACCAACAAAGAGTTGGAATATACTTTCACGTTTGGCGGTAAATAAGAACAAGAGCCCATTCTTTCAGCGGGTTGTTTATTTTTATTTGTTCTTTAGAATTTTTTTCGGAGAAGTAGTGGGTAACTTTTTTCCATGGTTTGGTAAGAGTTTCCAGCTTCTCTCTAAGTTGTGCAATTTTTATGTAAGTTTGTAGTGGCCATATCATAGAGTCCAATTAAGAAAAGTATTATGAATTTTTAAAATGAGTTAGATTATTCGTTCGTAACTAAAAGAAGTTCCCAAAGTTGATTAACGCTAATTTTAAGTCGTCATAAACTTAGGTGCTATATTTGTATATCCGTCGCTTATCGACCGTACAAATACACCAATTTGTCAAGAGCGCGCAGAGTGTATAAAACTTGTATATAAATAAATAAACACTATCAATAGCACACAATATTCGTTAATTTCTTCGTGTAAACATAAACAATACACTTGAAATCGATTCATCATTCATTTTATTAACATTTCATTTTACTTTAACCCTTTGAAGAGTATGCCCACACATGCTGTGCGCAGTTCTTCATAGCGCTTTATTTTCAATGCCGTGCTTCTATTTACAATACAATATTGTTATTCGTTCAAATTATCATCTCAAACATTATATTTACCATCTATTTTATTGTTTTGTCATATTTTAATTACATTTCCGAGCAAATTTTACAATCAACCATATGATAAAACAAAGAATTACTTGTATTTCTATAAATGTATAATTATGCTATTTAAAACTTATTGTTAGTTAAATCATCTTTCATCAAATGTCGAGAATTAAACTTACATCTGATAAAATTTACTCAATCGCCTTAATAATCAAATTCGAGTGATTTCTTTTTTGATAACAAGTGATTCAATAAGTTCGCGCGTCATTACTTTTGTGTTAAAATTCGCTCATTTTCGCACTTGTGAAAAAATCATCATGTGCCATTATGTCAACAAGTGCATTGAAGTGCTATAAGTGTCCGAGTTTCATTTTGATGTTGCATGTCATAAGCATTCATTTCGTTACATTTCTTGCCGTTGTCTTGAGATCATCAAGATATGGGTTAATTGCATACATATGTTGATGGTCTCAATACTATGGCGTGCAAATGCCATCATCATATGCTCGGACAATAAGGATGTATCAATTTCCTCATAAAATCATCGACATCCCGATGAATTACTGCAATGCAAACTAGAAGATGAGCTCTTATTCTGTAATACTTCTACGTAGCAAGAAAATCCATCGATGGTCTTTGAATCCTGGATTGATGGGATGCGAAGAATCTCCAAACTGCATTTCGCCAAGGATAGGGAAAATATGGACATGGATAAGAAGAAGAACATAATCATGTTAACATGATATATTGTGCTTCAACGTTCATATTCTCAACATTTAAAGGACGAATCAATTATCAACTTGAGATGATTATGCGAATTTTTCACGACGTTATTTTAATGGCGAATATACAAACAAATGGATATAAGTACTTTGTTGTTTGTGCTGTTTATCGGAGCATATATCTCAATAGTGTGCAATTTAATGTCATTTTTATCCTTGCAATCCTTTTATGTTCCTGTTAATACTTATATAGCTTTCTATTTGGATGAAATTCATTGGAACAGGAAGCCAAAGTTCGATCCCGAACCTAACCCATAAAATTCTTTATATAGGAGTTACATCTGCATTATCCCAAATAGTAAAACAACTAAGATCCTTTCACACCATCGGTAAAGTGAGCTTGTAAAGCTTTCCCATATGATGCCGTAGATATCGCAAATAATATTGATTTTATTATTTATTTTGAGAATAATCTACATGATATTTGTTAAGTGAATCCTGGTTAAATTGTATTTCAACAGGTTATAAAATTATACAACTGTTTTATAATGAATTTGATCTTTTCCGCATTATTCTATCAAGAATATCCTGGAAGTCTTGTAAGGCTCAAAAGCTTAAAAAAAACACTTTAGTTTTATTGTCTCTTTTATCAAAATAAGAGTAATCTATGAGGTTATCTAAAAAGTAATGTTACAAAGGCTCTTGATGGCCAGGGGATTTTGCTTCTATGTTTGTCGTCCATTTTGTTCAATCACAGTAAATTCTTCCGATGGAGAGGTCGTCACGCAGTCATCCATTTTATTGACTTTGCAGAATAATACCGTTGCTAATATTTATAGGAAGCTCAGTGGAAGTTTATGGGGGTGATGTAACGAGTCGATAGCATGTCACGAAGTGGATTAGATTATTCAAAGAAGGGCGTATTGATACTATCATCCCTATGCAATGGCACTGTTAATATATATATATTTAATTCGCCAAATGAAAATCGACATCCTCTGTCTCTCTTTAGGTGCAATGTATTAATTTAACAGCCCCATCTTCTGTGGCGCTGCAGACATTGCGGGAGGACGTCCTTCCTGCAGCCAAATCTCTCTCATGTAATTATCTAAGACAAGAAACTTTCTATTTGACGTCCCGTCTATCTCCATCCATCCATCTAGCTACAGAACGGACCACGTGCGTTCTTCGTTATCTACGCTTCATTGGTGTCAAAATCGTCGAGTCGTGAATGGTGAGCCGTTCCTTGGCAGGATTTTCACCACTCAGTGATTTCTGATGAAGGAGACGATTGAATTTTGTATATAAGGGAGAAGCTTTTCTGGACTTTATCGTGATGAGAGATGAGACGTGAATGTGCCAATACCTCCCAGAATCCAATATACTTAATATAAGCAAATTTTAGTCGCATCTCAGTCGCCACTCGAATTGACTCATGACAAACCATGTTTCTTAAAATGAGAATTCTCAAATACAATTTTCTTGAATAATAGTTTTTGTTTCGAGATGGAAAATATTTCATGGTATTTTTTCCCGATGTTCGATCAATTTCTAAGAAATCCCAAAAGCTCGAATATTCGTATTTAGCTCTCGAGGCCGCGTCTTATATTTCAAAGCCCATTACGCCAATATCTAAAATAAGCTCTTCGCAGCTTTT
The DNA here is from genome assembly GCA_008973525.1 of Stenopsyche tienmushanensis. Classification (NCBI taxonomy): domain Eukaryota; kingdom Metazoa; phylum Arthropoda; class Insecta; order Trichoptera; family Stenopsychidae; genus Stenopsyche; species Stenopsyche tienmushanensis. The sequence continues at coordinate 1,838,634 of WACJ01000533.1, read as the reverse complement.
AAGGCGAAAGAGTGCATATATAATGATTTAGATAAAAGTAGAGCTTTCCGGGCAGGATGTTCAGGGCTCAAAGCATATTAAGAAATATTGATAAATAAGCTGGAGCTAAATATGCGGTGTGTGTAAATTCCTCTCCATAAATAACAGGCATTACTGGGGCGGAAGTAGACTTTTCGTATCCGGCAACAAGCAGCCAACTATGAAACACAAGTACCTTTTATAATTCATGCACATCCTGCTAGAATTCCCGTCTCAGTCCTGTGCCCCGTAACACGTCTGCCATCCAAGATGAAATATTTTCGATTAACGAATCCCCGGTGAAAATCTTGTGCGTAGGGCTCGCTCCTATTTAATAAATATCCTCCCTTATTTAATATTCGGAGCGAGGCCCCGAACTGTTGCTTAAGCACTGGCATTAGATTGATAAAAAGAGTAATGCTAACAGAAGGAAGAAAAACTACTCCATTTTCGGTCATAAATCAGCCGCGGAAAAGTGGAAAATGTAATTGGGGAAAAGACTGCCGAGTTAACATTCAGCAGATCTTACGCTGGGAAAACCGCCAGCATTGCATAAAGGAAGAATTACTACTTCACAAATTCAATAAGGTTCTCCTCCGACATGCTTTACAATTTATCCACATTAGACATATTGATTTGTTCCAGACTTTTCCATTACCATGAAAATAATCCTTTTATTGCACTAGTGGAATAAATTTCCGCAATCCAATCAATCACTCTTATTAATAATTAATACTCTATGCGATCATATTAATGACTTCTTCTTTTAACATTACCATATACAGGAAATAATGATATTATATAAAAGGCAAAATTAATTAATACTTGATATTGATGATCTTTAGACCAGGTGATAGCGTTGGATATAGCGATGTATGTAATACCACGTCTATTTTATAAATTAACATTTTTAGACATAATATTCATATAATGCCTCGTTTTCAACTCATTTGAATTTCTTTATATATATTATGGATGAGACCTTTCCTTTAAATGAATGAATTAATCAATTAATGGACAAGCGTACAATACCCATCCTATCCTAAAACACCCATCCTATTCGTTTTTCCGATGAGTTTTAAATGATACTAATAGGATTCCACTCTATGCGATAACTCATCGATGGTTTACCGTGAATTTGAATCGATTGGGGATTTTAGTATATCATTATCAAAATTATGCTAAGTAATAAAAAATAATCTGCACAAAAATAATGTTTAACAATATTTCTATATAAAAAAACTTTTTTTTAAAAAAATATTTTTCTCACTGTGTCTGGATACAAAGTGAGCTCAAACATAAAGCCTCAAAATACGCAAATACTTTCGGGTCATCCTCATAATTATCAATAGATATTATTAAAAACTTATTTGTGTATATTATAAATCAAAAAACAACAATTAAATTAAATATTATTGTTTGAATAACAGTTCGCAAAACCTATTTTCGTAGAATATTCTTAATGTTTACTGTCTAAATACCTGTAGCGAAAAGGTCTTTCATTAAAATTTATTGCGATTGAATCCACGAAAGGTTAATTAAACAGCCGTCCTAAATAAGCAGAATTTTAATCAATGAATTGTGCGAATCGAAAGTATTCTAATAGAGGCATAACATTAATGATTTCAATAAAAATATACTCTATTTTTGTTTCGATGTTGGCACACTCGGCGTGTAGAGAAGATCATAACGGTCAGTTTGTATAATTCCGCGTGTTTGTCGGCCATTTTGTTTAGTCGCAGTAAATTCTCCCGTTGGGGAGGTCGTCGCGCGCTTCAGCCACCTCCGTCCGTGCGAGTTCCACCCGATCATCCATTTTTGGACTTTGCAAAACTTTTGAGTTGATAAGTCAATAACTTGACTATCAGCGATTTCTGACAAGCTTGTACAAAAAATTTAAGATTATTTGTCTATTATATATTATCTCTCTTTAGGCGCAATGTTTTAATTTAACAGCCCGATTTTCTGTGGAGCTGTAAACAAATTGCAGGAAGACGTCCTTCCCGCAGCCAGATTTCTTTATCGTGATTTATAAATAAGTTATCTAAGACGAGAGACTTTTTATTCGACGCACATCCACATCCATCCATCTCTCCTATATAACTATATAACGGTCCGAAAGCAAAACGAACCCGCGTGCGAGCGCTAACATCCCGACGAGCACGCGTCGACGTCAACTTGTGCAAAAAATTGAAGAATATGTGCGCTAAGTGACACTTAATGACCTTCATTATAATTTCCTGACATTTATCGTAGTCTTCTTGATGATATTGTGTCGGAAAAACTTGATTATAAGAAGTTGTTTACGAAATGGGTACCCAGAATGTTCACACCAGGGTACTGTCAAAATCGTATAACCACCGCGCGTGAATTTTTTGATGGTTTTACACAGAAGGGAGAAGCTTTTCTGGGCTCTATTTTGACGGCGAATGAGACGTATTCATGTCATTATTCCCCAGAATCCAAAAGGCAATCCAAAAATAGCTGGTAACGACGGTCTATAATATTTTACTTTCCTTGATAATTGATGACCTTCATGCATTCTATGTTTGGTTTTAATACGTTACCATATTCGACTTTTTGTGCAAATTCTTTGCCAGAGAATTTCGCACCAATTGCTTTATAGGCTATCGGATAAAGAATAAAATATTCATCTCAGAAAATTTAGAATCAGAATAAATCAAATTGAACATCAGCAATCAATTATTTTCTTTCTATAAAAATAATTTGATTTATATCATTTAATAAAATTCTTGATTTAAACGAAGCTCCTTGGTGAAAAGGAAATTAAATTCTCTTTTCTCTTCCTTTAATTGAATAACTGGAAGTTCAAAAAAATCTCGAATAATTTATAGACATTCCTTGTATATATATATATTATCCACTTAAGAGCGAAGGTAAAACTATTTTCATTAAGTACCAAGAAATGGGTCGTAATTCGTCTCGCGGACGGATTGATGAATATTCTACTCCTGGAGGTACTAATCAGAATGAAGTGGTGACCTCGTCCTTTAACATCGAATGTGTTTTAAGATACGATCCTTAATTATTCAAATCCTTCCTGACCAATTTTTAATTCCCAGCATCGCTCCTCTATCAGATTAAGCATCAGCGTTCGCCTAATCTCGGATTGTTTATTCCTAAAAGAAAATCCCCAACAAATTCGTTGTTTTTCCCCAAATTTATGTAAACAGTCGCCGTAGAAACAATTAAGGGGACGTCGCTCTAATAAAGGAAACTTTTCTTAAATTTTCCCCTCAAAAAAAAACGTGATTAAGGAAAATAATTGTTTGCCAAGCGTAAAATACTGGGTGATTATGCGATATTTTCATAGGATCAAAATTTAGCAGAGAAAATCTTTATCGTCTTTCAATATTATTAATCAAACTAGTAAATCGGAGACAGAGATAGATGTCTTGCGTCTCATCATACATTTGTATATCGATGGCAAGATTATACTATAAAGATGCCCGTACACGTCTAAATATTAAATAAAGCAATTCATAGCGCTTCATTTTTAATGCCATGCTTCTATTTATTGGGGCTTTTTAGATTGTTTATAGACTTCTTAGAATTATAATAAATAGTTGAAAGCTACAAATACTATTATAGGGTCCAACAATATCAATAGTGTTAAGGTTCATTTATTGATACACAAGCTTTAATCACGCTGCGCGGTGTTAAGAGAAATTAAATTTATATGGACGGTAAGTAGTGGACATACGAATATAGCATCTATGTTAAATTCACCAGGGTTTAATTGTAATTTTTGTGAGTAATAGCGTATACTGAACATCCTTCGTCGACATTTTAAATAAAAATGATATATTTCACGAAGAAGACGCGATTTCTAAGCGATGAGACCCATTTCAACACGAACAATGAGCGCAGAAACTATATTGATGCCGATAAAGGGGAGTATCGTCTTTAATGCCCCTAAAGAGATCTTGTAGCATCTTTTATATCGCGACAAAGCCTCCCCCAATCACGGAAACCTTTCAGTAAATATGCTGAAGATATCTCGCTGAAAAGAGACCTGAAAAATAAAAAAAATGATGAAGATACGTCCCACTTTATGGCGGGAAATTTAATCGAAGGCGTCCTGCTCGTATTGATTTATATGGTGTTGTTATTCGCCATTCAGTTAACAGAAGTTAACTTTTTTTTAACATAAAACGGTACTTATCTATCCCTTGATACGCTCCGGGATTTTTGAAGGCACACTTTATCTTAAATAATGGTCGATTTAGTGAAAGTAGAGAAAAGGGAGGTCGTCAAGTAACGTTGTTTCCGTTCTATATTGTTGGTCTTAAGATATGAAGGCGACTGACTTGGGCCATAATGTTCTTTTAAACAGTCTTATAATGTATTTATTGTGTGGTCATTTGAATTTCAACCCTTAAATTAATATCTAAGCAATTTTATTATAAAAATTACACACAGTTCAAGTACGATTTGATACTATACGATTCGATGGATAGAATAGAATGCTTAATTACGAGCTCCAGTAAGAGCAATTTTACATTTTTCATTTGTGAAACATGAACACTGAAAACAGGAAACTGCATTGTATTTAGCACGCGAATAAAATCATGCCAAAACGAAGTCTTTAACACTAAAGTGTATTGCCACTACCTTGTAGCTATCAAACACCTGATAATAACACATTTTTATTTAAACATCAACGTACAGCATTGTTAACGGATTTTAAGGAAGATACAGATATTTAAAATGATATTCAAACATTAGTCTTATATGAGGATAGTCCCAAAAGTACCCAACCTTATAAAGAAAATACAAAAAAATTGGAAAAGATGTCTTTATTTATCAATATAGTCTCCTTTCAGCTTGATAGACTTTTGATAGTCATATTCAATAGCTCATAGGATCCGTTCATAGGCGCACACCATATTCTGTGGATACGCTCAGGCATGCGTCCAATTACGAGTCGCTTATTTGTCATATTAGCGGTCCGAATAGCGGACCGGTTGGACATACAGACCTGGTGGTTCTCTTTTAGGGCAATAAATAGCTTGGAAGGTCCCCATGTTTCCTTGTCTCTAGGGTGAAAAGATAGATTCATGATTCGATTGAGGCATCTTCTCGATGCCGTTTTTGTTCCATTATGAGCAAACGTGGCACTCATCTTGCGCACAGCTTTCTCATGTCCAAATTTTTAGTCAATATGCGATGTACAGCACATTTTCAAATAGTTATCATATTGTTAGCTCGCACACTTCACTCGACGGTTATCCATTTTGAGGTCATCCACATTTTTGACGTGGTCACGTCATTTGATCGACCACTACGATGTTCTTCTTGGCAACTCGTACGGCCTCGTTTAAACTCTGCCACCCAATATTTTACATTGTTTTTATAAGAACAAAGACTAGCCCTGATCATGATTTGATCTGGATATAAAGGGCCATCCAAATGTAACGTCTAAATGTCAGCACTATATAATATTTACAAGTGACGTCTTTTTGTATGATATATATATCCAATTGCATGTAAATATTTTTATTATCTTTTCTAAAAATTTAGGCTTCAAAATCTATAGGCCTTCATTCAAATTTTCTGTGTATATCAATTCTGGTTCTTGTTTTACTGATAAACTTGCTTTTAAACTCAAACATTTATACCGTGCTAACGACTTAATCTTCCAACATTTTTTCATATTACATATCAATCAATTCTTCATCATATCTTTTTAAAATCGCTTAAATCGAAAACATTAGCGTCTGCATAAAAATGTAACGATTTACATCTTTCAATCTTGATAAATGATAAAAAAGACGATATCTATGGATGAAATTTTTTAAAACAATCAATCATAATTTAATACACATAACGTGAATCCTTGCAGATTACAATTTTAAATATTTTTCCGATTTTCGATTTGCTATGTAAAAATATTCATCCCTCTCGTTAAATTGTTTTTGTAGGCTGTTGTAAATTTGAAGCCATTTTTTGTCTTGTTAACAACGAAACTGTGTGTCGTATTATTTTAATATTAAAATATTAGTAAATATTAATATTTTGCAGCAAAAATATTTTTATATTTAAATATAATATTTTTCTTTCCGTTTGATATCTTTAACATTATAGTGGTTAATTTTTTTAACCGCGTGAAATGAATAAAACCCCCAATTGCTAATTTGACGAAATACAAAATGGACCCGATTTAGCATGCATTTTAAATATTTAAAAACCACAAGCGTCTTATATCGCTTATTTGTCCATGGGAACGCTTTAAAACTAAAAATATCGTATGTTCTAAGGAAATAATATTTTATCCGCATGTTTTACAAATTATTAATTTCAATTAATATAGGGGAAAACAATATGAAAACGTATGTATGTTATATTGTATATGGTTGTTTCGTGCGGGCACAACTTCCTTATTTACCGCCCAGGGGGTGAACTTTTCGAAAGTTTCTTTAAGCGCATATCGCACAGTTTATTGAAGGGCTATTTATTATAAGTAAATTGAGTTTATACGTGACGTTTGGGCCTAGATCCTATTCAAGTTAGTTAGACCCTTGTTCTTAATAGGTTCGTCGACTTTACGATTATGGCTTCCAGCCTACGTGACATCAACATTCCGTCGGAGATTTCGACGAACCGGAAACGGAAGCTTCCGAGAACTAATCCGGCAACGGAAACCCTCGGCAGAAAATAATATCGGTCCGCTCATCCACTTCTTGCAGATATCTTTTCATCCGCTCGATTTGCGCGTTTTGTTTCCTTGCAAGCGCAAAACAGTCGATCAATTTTCAATTTCACGCCCCCCTTTGCAATTCCTTCCAGACTTTCTATGATGATTCTGGCGTTGAAAGTTCATGTGCAATTTGATTGATTAACAGTCAATCCATATCTGAGATCAAACAAATTATATTTCCTTTATTTTCTGGATCACTAGACGTTGCAGATCCTCACACGGGCGGCTTAGGGTGTCATTGCTTAGGTTTGGACTTTTACCGACTTCAGAGTGTCAGTGCAGATATGCAAACCATGTTCAGTCATATGTTCGTATGTCAGTGGTCCGAAATTCGGACCGATCGGACACAGAAACCTTATGGCCCCTCCGTCCAATTTTAGAGCATTTAGGGCTTTTTGCAAGAGTTTTGGAGAAAAATATATCCCAAAGGCGAACTCCATCAGGATTGTAGGAGCCCCCCCCCCCCTCCCAGCGACTGATAGAAATCAAATCAAATTCTCAAAAACTCAGAGCGCAAGTGGCTGCAAGAAACGGAGAAAGAGCGTGTCTTTCCGGAATTATAAATTTATAGTTTTGCCTCCTACTGTACACTTGGCAAGTGGGCTGGAATGGTCCCAAATAACGAGGACCAATATTCGGATCAGAGGAAGGTTCCAATGTCAACAGTGATATACTTTTACTTTATTCGCCATACGTAGGTTTGCAATAGGTCTTCCCGAAATAAATCTATTATTTTCGTGCACTTTTGTTGGGTGTCCTGGCACGGTAAAGGAAACAACTCAGCTTTAAATCAGATTTTTCTATGTCATAAATCTTATTTCTTTGCTAAGAGTAAACACAACGGAGCTTAAACCATCGAAGACCCTCAAATTTTGATAAAGAACATTAATTTAATCGGATCTTCCACAATCAATATTATCACCTTATGGTAAAAAAATTAAAGTAAACTGAGAAGTTCTACTGAAACCTCCACATTTTTTTTCAGATTTAACACCCTCAGGATCTATGTAAAAAAAATTAAGCTTTAGTTGAAAAAAATAGATTTCTTTTAGAATAGCCTAATATTCAGAGTATTTCAATAAGGGCGCCCAAAGTTTTATAAATTATAATAGCCGTATTTTTAAAGAAAAATCTATTAAAGTTATTGAAAAAAAATTGATAATATATGGCAAATTATTACTAAAAGTTTTTATTATTGAATAATGTCTACAAGTTATCAAATATATTTTTGAAATCAGTTTGAAAATTTTTTCACCAAAAAATTCATTTTCTTTAGGAATTTTTCCTTAAATCGCATGTAATAAGTTAACATAATAAATTTAATCCGGCAAAGTCATAGAAAATTAGACTTTCCGAATACGCACCACCAAGCAAAGCTGCGATAAATATTTGAATAATATTATACTTTATATTTTTTGCCATAAAATAATCTTTGAAATAAAAATAAAATTGAATTGATATCTTATATACAACATGTTTTATTTGCGTTTAAAAATTGAGCGTTTCTATTGAAATACTCTATATTATTGGTTATACACTTTTTTTATGCGGTAGATGCGTTCCGCGGTAATCGTACAGAAAGAAATCGCATAAAAAAGGTTATGAATTACATAGAAAAAATAAGATGCGTTCCATGGATTTTAAAAACCGTATTACATTGAAACAGCTATATAAAAGATATCCAAAATCGCACAAAAAAAGTTAGTATAAAAAAAAACAGAAAATCATAGGGCAATTAAAAAATAACATTTTTGGTAACATTTAAATGACATCTTGCGTGATGATTTATTTCCTATTTAATCCAAATTATGAAATTTAAAAAAAAGAAAAAACCGCATAACTTCAAAATCGCACAAAAAAAGTAGCACCAAGGAAGGTTTGAGTGTATATTGGATTCGTCATTTATCATGGACTTAAATTTATAGGAAATATGGACAAATGCGACCCATTTTATAACGGTATACAATATTTATCCTACGGAACCAATTCAGTACAAATTTTGGAAATATGTCATCTGTCATCCGGGCGCGCCGCGATTTTGATTCAAATGTCAGTTTAGAGTGTGGCCAACTTTGCGTCAGAAACGTTAAATGCACTCACATTCGGAAATCACGAACATTCGGAAATTAATTATGTATTTATCGATAAATACGAATGTCGCCCGAATCGCAAATCCAATTACATTTACAAAGTTATGATCCTATCCCTCCCAAATGCTCAGTCGACGTCGGAAGTTTCATTCTAAACACGATCCCGTACCATCGAGCAGGAAGACCAGGTAGTTAACAAAGTTTCCGATACCTCAATCAAAATCTACGATAGCCATTCTAATCGTAATGACTTATATCACACCCCCCGGTCTAATTTATTATACGCCCGGCAAACTTCCATGGATGGCGACATTTCTGCTCAGATTTGTATTATCAAGTTTCTAATGAAATTTGCTATATGCACACAAACAAGAGCTACCGACTTGACGCTCCAAATATGCATCTGCTCGTAAGACTTGAGTTTTCACTCCGACAAATATTAGCTTTGAACTTATTAACCATGCCAAGCGACAATCATTCAGTTTAATGTAGTGTTTGTGTATTTTAAAGTGTGGGCCATTTTGTCCGTATTTCCATTTTTGATGATCCATGTTTTTGGCTTGAGATAAATTTGATTTATGATCGATATCAAATTTTATTTATAGACGATCTGCTATGCGAAATTGCCTCGATTAATCAGTTTTATAATCTCGACTCAGGCATCATTTTCGTCCCCGTTCGAAACAATAACAAATTTATGGAAGAAGAGTAAACTTTTTGATCGATTGCACATCTTGATTAAGATTCAATCTGTGAGATTTTGTTAATTAATTTCGTACCGAGTGGATTTTCCAAATTGGCGAAGACTTATTATCGCGCGATTTGTTTACGTTATCCGGGATATTATTCCGTATAATAAATTTCTAACACGTAGAGATTCGATTAAGTCTTTGAATAGCTGGAATTTGCTCCCGCTTATATTCCAATTAAATTGTATTGATAATATGGACCTATAATTTTATTTGATTTATGCCACTAACAAAAACTTTTGGTATTTTATAAGATATTTGACAATTTTTAACAATATTGCCATTTTAGAATGTCATTTATATATACATCAAATATATTAAATTTACTAAAAAAAATATTTCATATTAACCCATTCCTGTCGGGTTACGAAAAGCATTTTCTTTCGCCTGATGCGAGGCGCATTTGCCAAAATTTATATTACTAGAAAAAATTCAAATTTTAGACTACTTAGTAGTTTCTAGAAATATTTGAATAACATCTGATTGTACATATATGTTTAAAATAACAATAGTTTTTAAACTATTGTTATTTTAAAATCAATATTTTAACCCTATGGGTACGGAAATCTGGAGACAAAGACGGCCGTCTTGCATCTCATCATACAATTATATATCGGTAGCAAAATTGTGCTGTAAAAGCACCCATACACGTTTAAATGTTCGTTGGGAATTCGGTGCAGAACGACACCTTTTTTTTAAATTATCGAATGTACTGTACAAGCTATACATTTTCAACAACGTTTGTTTATTGTATGGGTATTACCTTCGTGTCATCTATAAGTAGTATTAAAAGTGAACACGTATACTTTTGTCAATTTTTTTAACGTCCAGCATGATAATTAGAACGAGCAGTGCATATATTTTTTAATTATGCCAAACTGCAAGTCGAAACATTGAAATTTAAGGAAAAAATACGCAATTCAACAAAAAAAAAAAATTTTTCGTAGTATTTTTCTTTGCCGAATTGAAAATAACGTTTAAACTTCTTCAAACCATCCTCGTTTCATTGTTGAGGTGCTCCTTGAATTCTAAATTACGGGCACAGTTTTCATTTGCACTTGAAAATCTCAGGATTTCAATAGTTTTCGTGTCTTGTAATTCGTGACGGGCCTAGCCGTCATTAAATACAAATCAATTTTTCTTTAAATTAAAAGTGAACACGTATACTTTTGTCAATTTTTTTAACGTCCAGCATGATAATGTGAAAAAGCAATGCATATTTTTTAAAATTATGCCAAACTGCAAGTCGAAACATTGAAATTTAAAGAAAAAATACGCAATTCAACAAAAAAAAAGTAATTTTTGTAATATTTTTCTTTGCCGAATTGAAAATAACGTTTAAACTTCTTCAAACCATCCTCGTTTCATTGTTGGGGTGCTTCTTGAATTCTAAATTACGGGCACAGTTTTCATTTGCACTTGAAAATCTCAGGATTTCAATAGTTTTCATGTCTGGTAATTCGTGACGGGTCTAGCCGTCATTGGATACAAATCAATTTTCCTTTAAATTAAAAGTGAACACGTATACTTTTGTCATTTTTTTTAACGTCCAGCATGATAATGTGAAAGAGCAAAGCATATTTTTTAAAATTATGCCAAGCTGAAAGTCGAAACATTGAAATTTAAAGAAAAAAATACGCAATTCAACAAAAAAAATATTTCGTAGTATTTTTCTTTGCCGAATTGAAAATAACGTTTAAACTTCTTCAAACCATCCTCGTTTCATTGTTGAGGTGCTTCTTGAATTCTAAATTACGGGCACAGTTTTCATTTGCACTTGAAAATCTCAGGATTTCAATAGTTTTCATGTCTTGTAATTCGTGACGGGCGTAGCCGTCATTAGATACAAATCAATTTTTCTTTAAATTAAAAGTGAACACGTATACTTTTGTCGATTTTTATAACGTCCAGCATGATAATGTGAAAGAGCAATGCATATTTTTTAAAATTATGCCAAACTGCAAGTCGAAAACTTGAAATTTAAAGAAAAAATACGCAATTCAACAAAAAAAAAAAAATTTTCGTAGCATTTTTCTTTGCCGAATTGAAAATAACGTTTAAACTTCTTCAAACCATCCTCGTTTCATTGTTGAGCTGCTTCTTGAATTCTAAATTACGGGCACAGTTTTCATTTGCACTTGAAAATCTCAGGATTTCAATAGTTTTCATGTCTTGTAATTCGTGACGGGCCTAGCCGTCATTGCATACAAATCAATTTTCCTTTAAATTAAAAGTGAACACGTATACTTTTGTCGATTTTTATAACGTCCAGCATGATATTGTAAAAGAGCAATGCATATTTTTTAAAATTATGCCAAACTGCAAGTCGAAACATTGAAATTTAAGGAAAAAATACGCAATTCAACAAAAAAAAAGAAATTTTCGTAGTATTTTTCTTTGCAAAATTGAAAATAACGTTAAAACTTCTTCAAACCATCCTTGTTTCATTGTTGAGGTGCTTCTTGAATTCTAAATTACGGGTGCAGTTTTCATTTGCACTTGAAAATCTCAGGATTTCAATAGTTTTCATGTCTTGTAATTCGTGACGGGTCTAGCCGTCATTGGATACAAATCAATTTTTCTTTAAATTAAAAGTGAACACGTATACTTTTGTCAATTTTTTTAACGTCTAGCATGATAATTAGAACGAGTAATGCATATTTTTTAAAATTATGCCAAACTGCAAGTCGAAACATTGAAATTTAAGGAAAAAATACGCAATTCAACAAAAAAAAAAGAAATTTTCGTAGTATTTTTCTTTGCAAAATTGAAAATAACGTTTAAACTTCTTCAAACCATCCTTGTTTCATTGTTGAGGTGCTTCTTGAATTCTAAATTACGGGTGCAGTTTTCATTTGCACTTGAAAATCTCAGGATTTCAATAGTTTTCATGTCTTGTAATTCGTGACGGGTCTAGCCGTCATTGGATACAAATCAATTTTTCTTTAAATTAAAAGTGAACACGTATACTTTTGTCAATTTTTTTAACGTCCAGCATGATAATTAGAACGAGCAATGCATATTTATTAAAATTATGCCAAACTGCAAGTCGAAACATTGAAATTTAAAGAAAAAAATACGCAATTCAACAAAAAAAATATTTCGTAGTATTTTTCTTTGCCGAATTGAAAATAACGTTTAAACTTCTTCAAACCATCCTCGTTTCATTGTTGAGGTGCTTCTTGAATTCTAAATTACGGGTGCAGTTTTCATTTGCACTTGAAAATCTCAGGATTTCAATAGTTTTCATGTCTTGTAATTCGTGACGGGCCTAGCCGTCATTGCATACAAATCAATTTTCCTTTAAATTAAAAGTGAACACGTATACTTTTGTCAATTTTTATAACGTCCAGCATGATATTGTAAAGAGCAATGCATATTTTTTAAAATTATGCCAAACTGCAAGTCGAAACATTGAAATTTAAGGAAAAAATACGCAATTCAACAAAAAAAAAGAAATTTTCGTAGTATTTTTCTTTGCAAAATTGAAAATAACGTTAAAACTTCTTCAAACCATCCTTGTTTCATTGTTGAGGTGCTTCTTGAATTCTAAATTACGGGTGCAGTTTTCATTTGCACTTGAAAATCTCAGGATTTCAATAGTTTTCATGTCTTGTAATTCGTGACGGGTCTAGCCGTCATTGGATACAAATCAATTTTTCTTTAAATTAAAAGTGAACACGTATACTTTTGTCAATTTTTTTAACGTCTAGCATGATAATTAGAACGAGTAATGCATATTTATTAAAATTATGCCAAACTGCAAGTCGAAACATTGAAATTTAAAGAAAAAAATACGCAATTCAACAAAAAAAATATTTCGTAGTATTTTTCTTTGCCGAATTGAAAATAACGTTTAAACTTCTTCAAACCATCCTCGTTTCATTGTTGAGGTGCTTCTTGAATTCTAAATTACGGGTGCAGTTTTCATTTGCACTTGAAAATCTCAGGATTTCAATAGTTTTCATGTCTTGTAATTCGTGACGGGTCTAGCCGTCATTGGATACAAATCAATTTTTCTTTAAATTAAAAGTGAACACGTATACTTTTGTCAATTTTTTTAACGTCTAGCATGATAATTAGAACGAGTAATGCATATTTTTTAAAATTATGCCAAACTGCAAGTCGAAACATTGAAATTTAAGGAAAAAATACGAAATTCAACAAAAAAAAAAGAAATTTTTGTAATATTTTTCTTGGCCGAATTGAATATATCGTTTAACCTTCTTCAAGTATCCTTGTTTCATTGTTGAGGTGCTTCTTGAATTCTAAATTACGGGTGCAGTTTTCATTTGCACTTGAAAATCTCAGGATTTCAATAGTTTTCATGTCTTGTAATTCGTGACGGGTCTAGCCGTCATTGGATACAAATCAATTTTTCTTTAAATTAAAAGTGAACACGTATACTTTTGTCAATTTTTTTAACGTCCACCATGATAATGTAGAAAGACCAAAGCATATTTTTCAAAATTATGCCAAACTGCAAGTCGAAACATTGAAATTTAAAGAAAAAATACGCAAATTAACAAAAAAAAAGAAATTTTCGTAATATTTTTCTTTGCAGAATTGAAAATAACGTTTAAACTTCTTCAAACTTTCTTTGTTTCATTGTTGAGGTGCTTCTTGAATTCTAAATTACGGGCACAGTTTTCATTTGCACTTGAAAATCTCAGGATTTCAATAGTTTTCATGTCTTTTAATTCGTGACGGGCTTAGCCGTCATTAGATACAAATCAATTTTTCTTTAAATTAAAAGTGAACACGTATACTTTTGTCAATTTTTTTAACGTCCACCATGATAATTAGAACGAGCAATGCATATTTTTTAAAATTATGCCAAACTGCAGATCGAAACATTGAAATTTAAGGAAAAAATACGCAATTCAACAAAAAAAAAGAAATTTTCGTAGTATTTTTCTTTGCAAAATTGAAAATAACGTTTAAACTTCTTCGAACCATCCTTGTTTCATTGTTGAGGTGCTTCTTGAATTCTAAATTACGGGTGCAGTTTTCATTTGCACTTGAAAATCTCAGGATTTCAATAGTTTTCATGTCTTGTAATTCGTGACGGGCTTAGCCGTCAATATATACAAATCAATTTTTCTCTAAATTAAAAGTGAACACGTATACTTTTGTCAATTTTTTTAACGTCCAGCATGATAATTAGAACGAGCAATGCATATTTTTTAAAATTATGCCAAACTGCAAGTCGAAACATTGAAATTTAGGGAAAAAATACGCAATTCAACAAAAAAAAAGAAATTTTCGTAGTATTTTTCTTTGCAAAATTGAAAATAACGTTTAAACTTCTTCGAACCATCCTTGTTTCATTGTTGAGGTGCTTCTTGAATTCTAAATTACGGGTGCAGTTTTCATTTGCACTTGAAAATCTCAGGATTTCAATAGTTTTCATGTCTTGTAATTCGTGACGGGCTTAGCCGTCAATATATACAAATCAATTTTTCTCTAAATTAAAAGTGAACACGTATACTTTTGTCAATTTTTTTAACGTCCAGCATGATAATTAGAACGAGCAATGCATATTTTTTAAAATTATGCCAAACTGCAAGTCGAAACATTGAAATTTAAGGAAAAAATACGCAATTCAACAAAAAAAAAGAAATTTTTGTAATATTTTTCTTGGCCGAATTGAATTTATCGTTTAACCTTCTTCAAACTATCCTTGTTTCATTGTTGAGGTGCTTCTTGAATTCTAAATTACGGGCACAGTTTTCATTTGCACTTGAAAATCTCAGGATTTCAATAGTTTTCATGTCTTGTAATTCGTGACGGGCTTAGCCGTCAATATATACAAATCAATTTTTCTCTAAATTAAAAGTGAACACGTATACTTTTGTCAATTTTTTTAACGTCCAGCATGATAATTAGAACGAGCAATGCATATTTTTTAAAATTATGCCAAACTGCAAGTCGAAACATTGAAATTTAAGGAAAAAATACGCAATTCAACAAAAAAAAAGAAATTTTCGTAGTATTTTTCTTTGCAAAATTGAAAATAACGTTTAAAACTTCTTCAAACCATCCTTGTTTCATTGTTGAGGTGCTTCTTGAATTCTAAATTACGGGTGCAGTTTTCATTTGCACTTGAAAATCTCAGGATTTCAATAGTTTTCATGTCTTGTAATTCGTGACGGGTCTAGCCGTCATTGGATACAAATCAATTTTTCTTTAAATTAAAAGTGAACACGTATACTTTTGTCAATTTTTTTAACGTCCAGCATGATAATTAGAACGAGTAATGCATATTTATTAAAATGAAGCCAAACTGCAAGTCGAAACATTGAAATTTAAAGAAAAAATACGCAAATTAACAAAAAAAAAGAAATTTTTCTTTGCAGAATTGAAAATAACGTTTAAACTTCTTCAAACTATCCTTGTTTCATTGTTGAGGTGCTTCTTGAATTCTAAATTACGGGCACAGTTTTCATTTGCACTTGAAAATCTCAGGATTTCAATAGTTTTCATGTCTTGTAATTCGTGACGGGCCTAGCCGTCATTGGATACAAATCAATTTTTCTTTAAATTAAAAGTGAACACGTATACTTTTGTCAATTTTTTAACGTCCAGCATGATAATTAGAACGAGCAATGCATTTTTTTTAAAACTATGCTAAACTGCATGTCGAAACATTGAAATTTAAAGAAAAAATACGCAATTCAACAAAAAAAAAGAAATTTTCGTAATATTTTTCTTTGCAGAATTGAAAATAACGTTTAAACTTCTTCAAACTTTCTTTGTTTCATTGTTGAGGTGCTTCTTGAATTCTAAATTACGGGCACAGTTTTCATTTGCACTTGAAAATCTCAGGATTTCAATAGTTTTCATGTCTTTTAATTCGTGACGGGCTTAGCCGTCATTAGATACAAATCAATTTTTCTTTAAATTAAAAGTGAACACGTATACTTTTGTCAATTTTTTTAACGTCCACCATGATAATGTGAAAGACCAAAGCATATTTTTCAAAATTATGCCAAACTGCAAGTCGAAACATTGAAATTTAAAGAAAAAATACGCAATTCAACAAAAAAAAAGAAATTTTCGTAGTATTTTTCTTTGCAGAATTGAAAATAACGTTTAAACTTCTTCAAACTTTCTTTGTTTCATTGTTGAGGTGCTTCTTGAATTCTAAATTACGGGCACAGTTTTCATTTGCACTTGAAAATCTCAGGATTTCAATAGTTTTCATGTCTTTTAATTCGTGACGGGCTTAGCCGTCATTAGATACAAATCAATTTTTCTTTAAATTAAAAGTGAACACGTATACTTTTGTCAATTTTTTTAACGTCCAGCATGATAATGTGAAAGAGCAATGCATATTTTTTTAAATTATGCCACACTGCAAGTCGAAACATTGAAATTTAAGGAAAAAATACGCAATTCAACAAAAAAAAGAAATTTTCGTAATATTTTTCTTTGCCGAATTGAAAATAACGTTTAAACTTCTTCAAACTATCCTTGTTTCATTGTTGAGGTGCTTCTTGAATTCTAAATTACGGGCACAGTTTTCATTTGCACTTGAAAATCTCAGGATTTCAATAGTTTTCATGTCTTGTAATTCGTGACGGGCCTAGCCGTCATTGGATACAAATCAATTTTTCTTTAAATTAAAAGTGAACACGTATACTTTTGTCAATTATTTTAACGTCCAGCATGATAATGTGAAAGAGCAATGCATATTTTTTAAAATTAAGCCAAACTGCAAGTCGAAACATTGAAATTTAAGGAAAAAATACGCAATTCAACAAAAAAAAAGAAATTTTCGTAGTATTTTTCTTTGCAAAATTGAAAATAACGTTTAAACTTCTTCAAACTATCCTTGTTTCATTGTTGAGGTGCTTCTTGAATTCTAAATTACGGGCACAGTTTTCATTTGCACTTGAAAATCTCAGGATTTCAATAGTTTTCATGTCTTGTAATTCGTGACGGGCCTAGCCGTCATTGGATACAAATCAATTTTTCTTTAAATTAAAAGTGAACACGTAAACTTTTGTCAATTTTTTAACGTCCAGCATGATAATTAGAACGAGCAATGCATATTTTTTAAAATGAAGCCAAACTGCAAGTCGAAACATTGAAATTTAAAGAAAAAATACGCAATTCAACAAAAAAAAAGAAATTTTCGTAGTATTTTTCTTTGCAAAATTGAAAATAACGTTTAAACTTCTTCAAACTATCCTTGTTTCATTGTTGAGGTGCTTCTTGAATTCTAAATTACGGGCACAGTTTTAATTTGCACTTGAAAATCTCAGGATTTCAATAGTTTTCATGTCTTGTAATTCGTGACGGGCCTAGCCGTCAATATGATACAAATCAATTTTTCTTTAAATTAAAAGTGAACACGTATACTTTTGTCAATTTTTTAACGTCCAGCATGATAATTAGAACGAGCAATGCATATTTTTTAAAATTATGCCAAACTGCAAGTCGAAACATTGAAATTTAAAGAAAAAATACGCAATTCAACAAAAAAAAAGAAATTTTCGTAGTATTTTTCTTTGCAAAATTGAAAATAATGTTAAAACTTCTTCGAACCATCCTTGTTTCATTGTTGAGGTGCTTCTTGAATTCTAAATTACGGTGCACAGTTTTCATTTGCACTTGAAAATCTCAGGATTTCAATAGTTTTCATGTCTTGTAATTCGTGACGGGCTTAGCCGTCAATATGATACAAATCAATTTTTCTCTAAATTAAAAGTGAACACGTATACTTTTGTCAATTTTTTTAACGTCCAGCATGATAATTAGAACGAGCAATGCATATTTTTTAAAATTATGCCAAACTGCAATGTCGAAACATTGTAATTTAAGAGAAAAATACGCAATTCAACAAAAAAAAGAAATTTTCGTAATATTTTTCTTTGCAAAATTGAAAATAACGTTTAAACTTCTTCAAACTATCCTTGTTTCATTGTTGAGGTGCTTCTTGAATTCTAAATTACGGGCACAGTTTTCATTTGCACTTGAAAATCTCAGGATTTCAATAGTTTTCATGTCTTGTAATTCGTGACGGGTCTAGCCGTCATTGGATACAAATCAATTTTTCTTTAAATTAAAAGTGAACACGTATACTTTTGTCAATTTTTTTAACGTCCAGCATGATAATTAGAACGAGCAATGCATATTTTTTTAAATGAAGCCAAACTGCAAGTCTAAACATTGAAATTTAAGGAAAAAATACGCAATTCAACAAAAATAAAGAAATTTTCGTAGTATTTTTCTTTGCAAAATTGAAAGTAACGTTTAAACTTCTTCAAACTCATCCTTGTTTCATTGTTGAGGTGCTTCTTGAATTCTAAATTACGGGCACAGTTTTCATTTGCACTTGAAAATCTCAGGTTTTCAATAGTTTTCATGTCTTGTAATATCGTGACGGGCTTAGCCGTCATTGGATACAAATCAATTTTTCTTTAAATTATGTAAATCAAATTAAACTTGTATGATAGTAAAAATATAAATGTGAATAAACACAAATTGCAATATGTATTTATTTCTTTCAAAAATCACTTATTTCTGCTCATAATTCACTATGTTACATTGTTTTGAACATGTTGTCTTGAGAACAGGAGTTTGTTTCGATAATTAAGATATCGTATCAATCTTATCGTTGACCAATTTCGTTATTTCTCCTTGATTGTTCTGGATTTATTAGCCGGGGATCACCATGCAATTTAAAGATTAAAAAATATTCCGAAGAAATGAATGAATATTGTGTACTATCAACAGTGTTAAGATTCATTTATTAACCCTTGTTCATTATCAAGCTTTTTGCATGCTGCGGTAGAGCTGACAGTGACAAAATGAATTTACATAAGAGCATCGCATGTTTGCTCTCCGATCCGAATGGGTTAGTAGTGTATAAGGAAAGAGTGTATATTGGTTAAAGACGCACATATGTATAAATCGACGGGAATGTGTTTAGGATAATATTGGCAAATATGGCATAAATCGAAGCAAATCGATCATAATCCATGATATTGATACATATATTTTTATATTCTTGTATCTCTTAATTTCATTTTACGCGCCAATTTCCTAGGGTTAATGTTAATTAGTGAATATGATATATTAGTCAATCAATATACATAGGACAGTAACAAAATACATAGGACACATGTCCATAAAATATTCTTATTGACTTATTTAAAAAAATTAGCCATAGAAACAAACATAAATACAGTCAACCCTTATATAGAGTTTCTTACCAATAGGCGTTTCTGGCAGTCTTTTCCTATGGCTGCCCCCTTCTATAACGTATTCTGTGACGCTAAACGATTTTGGCGAATCACTAATCTATCGAAGGACCAGGGATATCGCAATACAGTAAGAAGTTATTATGTTTTACTTGTATAGCCATGGAACAAATTATGACCAAGTGAATCGATGCACACACACTTTTCAGTGATTTTCAGCCATTCCAGCTAATAACTCTAATAATTATTACCATAAGCTTCGATTTCTATAATATTTTATCAATTATATTGTTATATTTTGATTTTATTGATATTTTAATATTCTTCTAAACTGTAAAAAATGATGAAAATGAATGATGACTGTGAGAAATTATTTATAAATTTATTTTTATTTCTGAGCCATGTTGTCTAATGGATCCATTGGTTACAACTTTACAATCAAAATTCTACAACTGCTACTGCTGCAAATTTTGTATGAGTGTTTAACTTTCTACATCGTGGTCCCTATCCCGACGTTATAGAAGGATTGACTGCATCTCATTGATAAAGTGAATTATAATTTATTCCATTTAATTCGAGCCTAAATATGAAAAGGCACCAAATTTTACTCACAGGTTATGGGATAAACTATGCGTTGGCGTTGATTTTATCATTTTTTTTTTTTTGTTACTTCATTTGATAAGATTAGTTCCTAATATTTAGTTTTATTCTTAGTTTTATTTTTCTCTGGTCTTTTGGTATTTTTTTTTTTGCCATATTTTTACAAAAATAATATAATCCTTGTAGCAATTGACATCCTTATTTATAATATGTTTACTGTATATATAATAACTAAAACGATTTGAAATTAATAATTCAAACACGTCCGTGTAACCCTCAACAAAATACCAAAACTTTCCAATATCCCCAACGAAATAAATGTGTATGTAGCTGAACGCTAATCTCTAAACCTGTTTGATAAAATGCCTTCATCAAAGTTTGATCGATCGTCATAATTTTGGATTTATTACGGGAGTTATTACTACATTCTATCATTTTGAAATGTGCTTTTAAACTTTCATCCTCGATACTTAATAATGGTATTAAAGTTACATACGTCAATATCCATAGCGCTAATCCTTCCAATTAATTATCGATATGAGCACTTTGATTGATTTTATTGTACCCCCGCTTTATATGTGATTATTATTAGGGATACCCAAAAGTATTCGCGTATTTGATTAAAAAAAATTACATTTATATACAACGTCATAGAATATAATTATCTTCATTATGCAACATATATTCTCATCGCTTTCGTTATCCTTCAATACCTATTTTGTAAATATTTAGAATTTGGCTTAGAAAACAAAATGTCAATAGTCAATCCAGGCGTAGGAGTAGAAATTGGGCTTTTTTTACAAAAGGGATATATTTTTGTATTGTCAAAAATGTATATTACATGTTTCATCACATGTTATACTCATCCTATTCCGAAACACCCATCCTATTAATAATAATACTTGTATATCAATAAATCAACCTTAACACTATTGATATTGTTAGATCCTATAATAGTATTTGTATTAGCACACAATATTGACGACATGAAAATGTTATTTGAGAATATTTAGGACTTTTTTATCTTTCTAGTTGACTCGAGTTCGTTCGCAGCATATGCGGGAATACTCATTAATGGGTTAATAATTTTTCTATCCGAAATAATCACTTATAAAGATGTTTTCGTTAATATATCCGGACACAAACTGAGCTCAAATATAAAGTCTCAAATAGGTAAATACTCTTTGATCCCTCTAATACAAAGCTTGATTTGTATTATATTTTTAATTACATCATACAAAATCGCACTTTTTAATTCATGCACGCCCTTATATTGTAAAATTCATAACGCTTTATTATAAATGAAGTCTGCGTTATGTGTCGGCAGTTAATAAAGGTAGTAAAATAAGCCATATACGTTTTACTTCGGCTTAAAATTTTCATCAAAATTGCTCATGTCTGCCGACATTAACTGGGGGGGAACCGATCATTAGAAAAGCTTATAGGGGTCGTTTTCAACCCCTAAAGCCTTTTAAACCGTATGCTCATACCACTTTTTCGTATGTGTATTGCCTCATTCAACGCGCGCATTGATACCTATGAAATATGATCACACCTCATTATGAAATGCTTATATTTAAAACCTATTTAAAAGTCGATCGATTATTTAGCTTTGATCTGCTAGTTTTTATATAAAGCTTATTTGACGATGTAATATTTTTAAAGTCACATCGCTCTATTATCGCAGCCCTTAAAGGATAGGACGTATCGTCACCCTTTTACGCCGACGATATAAACACGGGGGCATAATGGAAAAAGTCAGCTAAGGTGTGAATTTACTATATATAAAATTGCAAGTTACAATAAGCAGCTAAAATGCGAATGAGTTTTTCATATTTACGATAATGCCGGAATGGGTGAGGTATAACTCCTTATATCCGCATCCCCCTTTTACACCTCGCGATATAAAATGGTTATTGGAAATTGTGTCGTAAACTTAAATATCTTTTCCTTTAAGGTATCATGAAATGTAAGTCTATAAATTCATGGCCGAGATGCTAAGCTTTGACACACAATGTTCGGGGCGATCCCATAAATTCGACTTAATCTCATTTTAATGGATGACCATTTAATTCGTTTCATATCTTCCGCTTTATATAACTTCGGCTGTAAACGATTCAGATTCATTTTGTCGCTTAAATCATTTTTGGACGTCTCTATTTTTGGAATTCTTATGTTACAAGATTCAAAAATTTTTAGACGAAACTTTTAACGGTCAGTTTGTAACGAGATGTATTGTAATTTAATCAATAATATATTCCTCTGTATCTATTATAATTTGCCGTCTGCTTTATAAGTCTTGAATTTCCTTAAAGTTCTCCTAGTAAATCCCATACAGTGTCCCTAATATTTTTGATGATTTCTGGGCGAATTTCATTGAGTTTTCATCACTCCGATTATTGTCAATATACGTCTGAAGTAATCAATTCATTATATGGCAGCAATTCAAAATAAATAATCCTTTGAAAATCCCACAAAACCCACAACATCACTCTTCTCGAATGGAATCCACTTCGACAATGTCTTTGCATTCATTGTAATTTCTTCACCCATTGCCTTTAGCATTTATTGCTTGAAAGATCTGAATTTGTTTCCACAAAAACTTGTAGAATATCGCTATCGAATGTGTTAAGCCTCCCACGATCATATTCACCCAGCAATCAAAAATTACCCAAATAAAATCTGGCAAATCATTTACTGCACTTATTTGCGAAAACTGTACGCGTCCAAACGTTATAACTGGTCAAAAAAACTGAAAATAACTGTTTCAAAATGTAACAAAATTTACGCCCTTAATTTTTTGTAATTTTCTAAACAGAAGTGTATAAACGGCACGTATTTTTGGCACTACCGATATAAATGCAATTTTTATTTGTATATCTACTATTTTAGTGACAAAAAAAAACACATTTCGTCAAGCTCCTCGATTAAACATCACCTGGAATGTTGTTGTGTCTTTCGGGATGACTGGATGTCCCAGTTTTTCACAGACCTTGGATGGTTTAAGGCCTCTTTGCTTAGGTTTGGGCTTTCACCGATTTCGAAATGTCTATAGACGTACAGAGAATCATCCATGGATGCAGACCATGTTTTGTGGGCATTTTCGAACATGGCGTCCGATTGCGAAGTGCTCGTTCGATGTGTCAGCCATCCGAAATTTGGACCGGTTGAACACGAAAACTTTGTGGCCACTCCTCTCTCCAATTTTAAGGCTTTTTACAAGAGCTTTGAGAGAAAATGTATCCCCGGGGCTTTCTATAATCTCTATCGGATCATAGCGACTTATTTAAATAGATATTTTAAATAGGAGAAAATCTATGAATAAGAATCAAAACAGAATATTTTATTTATTGTAGCAAATCCAACCATATACAGATGACCCTGTATTATTTTATCGATATGATATAATAAAAACTGAAACGTCATAACTTTTAAAAAACATGTTAAACATAATCAAAACAATCCAATTGGCTTCAATAGTCTTTATCAATTAGAAATCAATTTACTTATTATTACATTTTTTCGTTCGCGTCTTATTCCGCATTTTTATAACCAATAAGTTCTTCGAACGTTGAATTATGCCGTCTCAATTTCTAAATATTTTACTCATTAAAAAATATTCCAGATTTTTTCGGCACCCCACTTATCCAGCTTTTTAATAATTCCTATTGAAGTGAGATGACAAGAAATATATATTTCAATAGAACCTAATCCATAGGCTAGTGGTGGATAGTGGATATTTCTATTAGAACCCGAACATTTCCATCCCAACACTCGACATCCACCGCGGTCCGAAATCAAAACGAACCCGCGTGCAAGCCTGTAGCCGCCTTAGGAAACACGAAAGAGCGAGGAGCGACCCGAGAACTCGTCATCGTTTGAATCTATGATGCTTATCAATTGATCGCATATATTGATGTAGGAGTACTTTGTGTCACTAACAACTGGTACACCTAGTATGAAGTACGTTGCTGAACCAACAACGGTTAATTACGGAAATTGCATTAGCCGTAGAGACAACCGTATCAATTTGAAAAACGGCACACTTAATGCAATTAATGCAAACTACCCTGATGATACAAAAGGGTAATTATCTATGAACGTTCGCAATGGACGGATACTTGTGCACTTATTTTCTGTACATGGCGTGCGTCCACTTAATAGGTTATATGTTTTTTTGCGAAATCGATTTAAATTAATGCATTGACTTTTGCAAACTAAATTACATCAACATCGTCAATATGATGACCGCAAAATCTGCACTGCACATTATGCAATTTCAATATTGTAAATTATAAAGCACGGCTTATACATTATGGCTTTCATTAAATTTATTAATTGATTTTAAAATCGGAGTTCAGTTTGTGATAAAACGCCGTTATTTATATAAAGCTATTAAAACACGGCCTCGGATACAGTTTTTCGGTTAAGTATGGGTTGCTAATTTTGTAAATTGATTGACCCCACATCAATGGTAAGGCGAGCAAGAAAAGGTCACTAAATTTCCATTAAAACGATGATCAAAATCCTCCCCTAGTCTTATCTTGCTTGTACGAAAATAATGTCGTACTATTTTTGTTATAAAAAATTGAATTTTAAAATTGAACGATCCCTTTAATAAATTTCTATCGCTATGAATTGAATAATACACAACTACTTTAGATAGATTTACTTTATTATTCCAAATGGCTGCTCTAAGGAATCGACATAATTTTTATATCGTTTTATCATAATTACTATTCAGAATTTTATACGTTTTTTTAAATATTTTTCACTCGAATGAATAATTTTATCAAAGATATATTGTGTTGTCATGCAAGAGCAGCTTTTTAAAAGCTTTCCTCGTCTTTTCTCTTTGATGATCTCTCACATAGAAGTAATTATATAAGCATAAGTCTACCCTGTTATGATAATTTTCTATATCATAAATTCTAATTGCTGAAGACCTTAGTAGCATCCCACAAAACAGTTGCCATCGGCAAAATTACTATAGGCGCAAATTTCAAATAGAATCACTTTTGTGACTAAGCTGAGTTTTAAGTATAAATTGATTTATGCGGCTTTATACTATTTATTATGATGCTGAAAGTTCACAAACAATTTAAGGAGACCTCATACATAATACGCTTTTCGTAGTATTTAAAAAAGTAGTGGTATCTTTAGAGCATTACCTTGTCATCAATGTACGAGTATATGATGAGACACAAGACACTCTCTCCGTCTCTGTCTTCGATTCACGAAACTCCGCACTCAATGTGCAGATATTGGACTTGGGTGATCTCCATGGGAGGTCTCACTAGGGGAAGGATTTAATGTAGTGGTTTCCCATTTGCCTTCCATGCGTGGTAGAGTAAGGATAGGATTATTGAAGAAAGTAGGAGAGGAGAGAATCTATGAGTGAGTAGCGAAATTATCATTATATATAAATGACACTTTAATTATTGTAGCAAATTCAATCCATCCCTGCACGTCTTTATTAACGCATTCGCGGACACGTCTGCAATTGCAGATGGATGTGATAAGTGTTTATTGCGTTGGAATGTCTACAAATATAGCGCGCGTTTATATGTGTACATGTATTCAAGTCAAGACCTTATTATGCCAATTACATTGTGGTTATGATGTATTTGTAAATATATTTTAAAAATAAATGTCTTTTTCATGACTGATAAATATGTTCCTTATTCTGATGTTGATTCTGATGATTACTCTAATGCAGGGATTCTTAAACTAATGTAGTGTCTGACGGGGCACGACCGTTTTGTGGCATACTAAGTAAGAATGAAAATAAAAGATAACTCGGGTGTGTGTGCGGGGATCCGTCCATGGACACGGATCACGCTCTATGATCGTGTTTGGGCATGTCAGCCGAGAGAGAGGCGTTTCTGTGCCGTGTCAGTGGTCCTTTTTTTGGACCTCTTGGCCACAGGGACTTGGTGGCCAGCCTCGGTGCCTTTTCGACGCTTAAGGTCTTCTGCCATAGTTTCGGAGCCAAATGCACCATAAACGGTTACTAATTTTAGCATCCGTCCTTTCTCATGACGTGTCACTATGGGTTGGAATATAAAAAAAGATCCCATCTAAAGCCTAGGTATTACACGTCTTAAAATTCTAACTTTCTTAAAGTATAAAAAGATAATATTCCATCTGTTGACAAATGATAAAAAAGGAAAAGCAAAAAGTTTAAATATAATATAATACACATTAGCAATATAATGAAAATATAATATGATTTATACAATAAAAAAATTAAATAACTACTTTTGATTTTTATTACTTTTTTTAGGCTTCAACTTTGTTGCTCTTCGTTGGTGTTTTGTCACAAAATATATTAATTTCGAATTAGGGTTTATAATATATGCACGTCGACAGTGACAGGAAGTCTAAGACTCAATTTCTATGCTCATGAATTGCCGTGTCCGCGAATGCGTTAATCGTCTGGACATTTACTTTTTCAAATGCAAAAAATCAAGATTCGATCAAGATCTCCAAGATTCATATTAAGGATTAATTATGTTTTAATACTAGATTGTTTATGTCAAATGCAATTTTATTTTTCATGAATGAAAGCGTTGATTTTGCAATCAGCGTTTATCGCAAACAATAAATACTTTAACGAAATATTTCGTCACTTTATTATCGCATCCGGATTTTTTTGCCTGATAACTGGGACATCCTGGACATGCAACACTGTTATATTATTTATCCTTAATATGAATTAATAAGCAGAACTGATAAGCAATTCGCGCAAAAAAAAAGTATTCAATATAAGTTTTCATCCAAAAAAAATTCAAAAATGAAGTATTTTTCTTTTTTATCATTCACACATTAAACAATTTGTTAGATATTTTCAATGTTTTTAGATTTAATTTTAATTAGTTTATTAAAAATTATTATATGTAATTTACTCGTGTGAAAGTCGAGCTTTATATCACATGTCAAAGCCAATGCAGTTGAGCATAAAACCATTAAATTCGACCATGAACCAATCGACGATATTTCATCGATTTAATAACGGAATAATTAATTATTTAGAATGGCATTCAATTTCCATTATTTCATGGCTGCTGATTTATACAAGCGAATGTGTGCCAATTTATCAGCTTGGTTGTTTGCAGTGACAATGGCCAGTTTTTTGCGTTTGTCTGTTTATTAGGGACACGGGATTTGAACTCAGATCCTCAGCCAACACATTTAAATGACCCAGATCAACACCAAATCCCGTTTTGCAGATTTATTGGAACGTTATGCTAATGTATTCGAACAGTTAAATTGATAACCTCAACGTGGAGCATAGTGTAAACAACCAGAGGGTATCGAATCTCGGTCAGCAATCTGACAACGCGAGGGGCAGTCGAATAGTTAATTATCATTTTTATTTCTATCTACTCAGTACCTATCATCAGTATTACGATGCGGTGATATTTTGAAGAGTGTGATCATCAAACAGGGGCTCTCTTGATTGAGTGGATTTTTGGCATATTTACATCGACGTATAAAATAGGATAAGGTCGCTGAAGCACATAAATTATATGAAATGGGATCCATTAGTCAATTGGGAAATTGTTGACCCTGACCGACTTTATTGTTCGTCTTAAAATATTTTTTTTTATCAAGATCAAGAAAGCAAAGTAAACGTAGTTGACCCAAAATACTCTTAATCTCCCCAATTGATTGATATAGTGTTTTTTTGACAGTCTATATTTTATCCACAAAGATTCATTTCTAAATCAATATGTCAAGTATGGCGTGTTTACCACTTTAGCTTTGATCATATGTATTAACCCATTACGTACAAGGAACCAATGAAGCTAAAATAAGGTAGTTTTCCATTTGCCGCCATTGAATTTAGATTGAAAAAAAAACGTCGTCGCCATCAGAGTCTCGCAGATGGAGCTTCCCGCTATGTTAAATTGTAAATTAATAAATATTTTATAGCTTCATCTTCTTCCATGCTAAGGATCTGATAATAAATGGATTACGTAGATAAAAAAAATAGCAGTATTCTCGAAGCTTCAAATATAATCCGGAATTTTGTTGTACAAATTTATTAGTGTTATATAAAATACAAATATAGTATCTATTTTTCTACACAGTTTCCTTCATTAGAAATACTCTTATTCTATCAGATAAGAAGCTTATTTTTCGCATTACTGAAGAAAGAAAGCGGTTTGGATTGGATAGTAACGCGCAGGAAGCGGGATTCGGGAGAGTCGTCGGTTAGCCTTGACTGCGGGAAGTCGTCCCTCCTGCAGCCAAATCTCTCTCACTCTTTCTCTCTCTCTCGTATGGAATCTAAACGCCCCCGCCTCAACGTTACATCACTATAAAGACATGGAGCCAAATCTGGACTATAGGGTGGGTATTCGCAGTATAATTGGATGAGTTTATCCCAAAATACCATAGACACCAATTTTTCAGCGGGCTGTTTCTCGACTTTCTAGACCTTCGCGAAACTTTTGGGCCCAATCAAATACTTGGATCTTAAGTAGAGTAGCATCACCGAATTGTGCCTCAAGTCTTCTCAAAGTTTCACTTGATTTCACGCGCTCCGTTT
This sequence comes from Stenopsyche tienmushanensis, assembly GCA_008973525.1. NCBI lineage: Eukaryota > Metazoa > Arthropoda > Insecta > Trichoptera > Stenopsychidae > Stenopsyche > Stenopsyche tienmushanensis. The sequence goes on along the minus strand of WACJ01000533.1, from coordinate 1,809,688 downwards.
GCAAGAAAACGAATAATTACGTGTTGCGCAACATAGAACGATCCTTCCCGTTCGATGATTTTTTTCTAATAGTATAGTAGTATTGTATATATTACTTATACATTTGGACAGCAAAATTCCGGGCTATATTTGAATCCCCTTTGTATTGCAATATTTTAATGAGCTGTTCGATCTAACATGCACGGTAGATTTTGGAATCGTACACCAATAATATTTCTACCTTTTTTCAGTCTATATAGTAATTTTTCTTCTTTATTTTAACAGAGTGATTTTTATCAATATTTTTTAGAGACAAATGTAATAGTTTTTGCAACAAAAAATAAGAAAAAATATAAAGCGTTAGAAGAAAATAAGAAAAAAAACATTAAGAGTGTCCTTTTCGCGACCTACTTTACGATGGAAATATAATGGTTTTTTTTAAAAATATTTGTTGATTGTTTAGCACATTTTGAATTAAATAGATCTTGGGAAAAATTGCAACTACCCTTTGAAATTTTAAATTCGGTTTTTTAACTTTTTTCTTCGAAATTAAAATGTCAAAATAATCTGAATTAACTATTGCAATTCGTACATCATATTTTACAAAGCAATATGATGGTTTTTAATTGAGATAATGATTAAAAAATATTAATATTTCCATTAAGATAGTGCAAGTAAGACAACTAGAGACTAAGACTTAAGTGGACAGAAAAAGACCGGACCGCCCAAAGCCTACTGTGGACGCTGTGTATAGCTTCATTGTCAATCTTTCGGGGTTAAAATTTGAGTTAAAGATCAAACATTTTATACAAATACAAATATAATTAAAGTGCGTTCTATTAGCAATATCCTCATTTGTGCTCGATGGCACTCGATATTACATATCAGATTTGTAGAGCCCTTGAAAGCCGATAGTCGATATTATTTTACTTGCTGTGATGATTCGTATCGCATTTTGGCCAGAAAATCATTCATCATTTCGCCATCAGGAGAATGTGACTTTTTTCGAGAAGTGAGTGATTTTATTTGATTATTTTTGGCCTTCGACTAGCAAAAATGTACATAATAGATTGTCCAGTCGAAACTGTCGTTTTTTTTTTTAAAATAATTATTTGCCGTTCGATCCGATCAATGCGTTGATTTCTTTGCCTGCCCCTTTAAAAGCCATTGTCTATTGTGTTTTTAATTTGAGTACAACACCCACTTTTCATCTCCAATCACAAGATACCGTATAATTTTTAAGTATATTTGAACACTGTTCAACTCGCATGATATCGTCATCCACTTTAACCTTTCTCTTACTTCGGACTTCATTTTTGAACCAAAATTTCCACTTTTTAATTGTTTAAACCATATCTGGAATAGAGGCACAATTAGAGATTCGCGTAAATTGTTTGTTCGGTACTCTAAAAGTTAATCGAATAACAAAATATACAATATGTGTTGTCAAATGAATGGCTGAGACACAACTGATGATCAAAAAGTAAATATGAAAAAAAACGACATTTTCAACTGGACAGTCTATCGTTTCAAGATCTTTTTGCGTTTTAAATATTAAGATTTAAACGAAGATGTTCCGTTTGTAGACCACGATCGCAACGGACTTGTTTTTGTGTAGTCCAATTCGCATGGGAAATAAATATATGATTTGCAATTTTTCCATTATAAATCTTCCAAAAAAAAAACAACCTGTATACTCTGAAATAAAAACAATCGGCAAGGAAAACAATTTAGATATGGAAAAACATGAAAATATTTATTTAGAGCGCTTTCTTGTTTCTTTGAGCTAATTTAGAAGCCCCCCCAAAAAGCGATAAACAATAACATTATGCTCATTAGAGCGGACACAAAATAATATAACTTTATTGTTATTATCAATATCGTACAATATTTTGCTATTCTATTGCAGAATTACAACCCACTCTAATGCCCGCGTCCCATATTGGGGGTCGTATAAAATCCCCGCCTGCGAAAACTCCATCCCCTGTTATTAAATTGATTATGTTTTCTTGGAAGCGACATGGAAATTCGCCACACGAAGAGGACACTAATATCGCGATTGTTAATTTATTTTTCATTCCGAACGATATTGTCGAAAACCACAACGAGTGGAAGTCTTGCTGTCGATTAAAACTCGGATAATGAGCTTTTTTATTTCATCCCGTTCAATTACCTGTCTTATTGATTTCCCAAAAGACTCCAGTCGGAGAGACATTACTTTCGTTCGAAATTCGTACAATCTCATAAAAATAATAAAAGCGCCCTTGCTGGGACGGCAACATAAATAAATGCCTTCCTTTCTCCACTTTGAAAAGATCTTCTTTGTCTTTTTATTTAAAATATTGCTAATGATATTCGTTTCGGAGGCCCGAAAAACACCTACTCAAGGCAATAACAACTGTCTTTACATTCAGTTATCCCATTGACCTTTAGTTTGAATTCGCATTTATTTTTCTCTGAAGGGATATTTCACTTTCATCCGAGATCAAGAAATTCAATGCATGATTTAGACTTTTATTTATATTATTTATATGTGTATTATGATACTTAAAGAAATCCCAACGAAGCATATTGAAAGAACCATTTCCAAGGTTTTTTTTATTTTATTCCACGTTCGATATCGAACGTAAGCAATTTCCATGGAATATTTCCCATGAATAAAATATTTGCGTGTGATAATTTCCCATCGCCTTCCACATATGGTAAAATTGGGATAAATTTACTTGAATAACAATAGATAGAATTATCTTAAATTGGTATTCTGGTCTCAAGACACAAATTTTGGGTGTTTTTGATGTTATCATTATCTGGCGACTATCAAAAAAAAGTCACTTTTTGACCTTATTTTTTCACAGTTTTACACATTTTTTTAAAAAACAGTTAAAATAAAATTTTAAGATAAATCTGGTTAGGACAATAGAAGGTTATATAGAAAATATTTTTATCAAATTTGAAGTAAATTAGTTAATCAAAACTTGAGATATCAATGTCAACCGTGTTGATTTTATTTAAATTTACCACGGGAAGAAACAACTATTTTTTTTAATATTATTCTAGTTTATAAATCACCAATCCTAAAAAATATTTTATTTTATTTTTGCTAGTTTAGAGCTCTATAGAACAGATCATTTGCGGTTAGTGATTCTAGTCCCATTGACCGCATTGTCATAATAAAAATGTTGTGTGTTGATTGAAACAACATATTGCTAATTTCATTTCACTTCTGCAAAATATACGTTTATAATTTTTTAAATATAAAGTGGCTCCAACAGCGAGACTCTGATTGGCGAGGCCCATTTCTTGTTTTAAAGAGAAAAAAATTCCCTTCTCCATAGATGACGGCCCTTATTCTGAACTCTTTCTACAAAGATTTCACATCTGCCAAAAAAACAGGTGATCCATCCATTTATACATACAAAATAACACATTAGATATTATTTTCACTCAAACGAATTTATGTAATGAGTCTTTAACCCTTTAAGTGGATATGACGTATATATCCGTCAAGACCAAAGTCCATGCAAACTGGGTATGACGGATATATCCGCATTGTGAAAGTTAAACAAACCTCAATGGAAAATGGCGGATATGTCCGATTACAGTGTTATGTACGTTAAATGTAAGAATGATTCATCTCGGGAACTAACTTGTTCGAACTTGATGATATACTATTTTCGTATACTGGACACTTTTAACAGTGAAACAAAACGTTAAAGGGGTTAAATAGCCCTTTTTATTAGCCATTATTCCAATTTATTTCCATCAATCGACATTCGCATGCACATTCATTATTATTCGAAGTCTTGTTAAATTCAAAATCAAACTATACAAAACTATCAAGGTCATCTATAAAATAAGGTTACAAGGCTTCATGAGGTCAGATAGCTACCTACTGGATTGGAGAATCTTTATAGCAGACCCTACTTCCTGGTGCTGATATGCGGTCTGTTTTGGGTTTCTCCGGACTAACCACACAAAGAGTGTCATCCACTGCTCTTTGACCCACCTCAGTGTTTCCAGATGCCCACCCCTTTTGCTCCCCTCTTCCAAAGGAGGAGATGTTCCTGTAGGAAGATCAGCTTCAAACTAAAGTGCACCCGAAATTGCATTGGAGGAGGAAGAGCATAGGTTAATGCTAAAATTCAAAGGATCTGTCACTGCCACCACAAGCCCAACCTCTGTTTGATGAAGGCTGCAATAGATAACAGACTGCAGGGGCTAACCTTTCCCCATGGTACTCGTATCGGTTCAATCATTTGTAGTACCAAGCCCCGGAGACGAATCGTCGTTCGAGCAGCTCGAAAGCCGTTCTCACCTGAATCCACTAGGCAAGTATTTAACTTAACACTCCCCCCCCCCCCACGTTCCGTAATCGTACAGATCATATAAAATACCGCAAAATGCCCTAAAAGGACGAAGTAGCCAAGGTGTTCAATCGGTCCACTTTTCGGACCGCTGATATGACGAATGAGGGTATCGTATAAAACGGACAGAATCAATTAGTGTCAGTTCATGTAAAATAGAATGGTTGAGTAAAATAAAAAGCTCGTGCAACTCTCGACCGGGTCAGTATTCTGCGTTTTGCGCCCCAAACCCAATTGCGCCCGTGGCGGACGCCTGCTATGCCACTACCGAAGACCTAATCTCCTAATCTCACCGAAGAAACTTTTCTTGTGCCCCACTATTTTTTATACATATTATTTTATCCTACATAAACGTTGTAACCTTACTTTCTAGATGAACTTCACACGCTTCAAATTTTCGAGTTTTTTATTCCAATTCTTGGCAGTTTCACGTCATGCTACACATCTATAAACGTTTATTAATACAACCCCAACCCACATCAATTAGAATGTCAGATATTTTTTTCCAAAGTTGATTTGTTACATAGAATCCCTCTCGAATTGTTATTGTAGGATATAGTTATTTTAAATTTGAAGTTAACTCTTGCCTTGCTAACAAGGAAGTTGTGTGCTGTTATTTTAACATTTAATAAATAAAATTTCCCCATAGATAAAATAATTTCCTTGATAAAACTCCATCCATTTTTCGACAAAATATTCACTCGTGCCGGTTTTAATAAAACCGAAATTTAAACAAGTGTGGGCGACAATTACGCGGTATCCACGCGCAAAAAAAAAAGGCTTTGGCATATTTATAAAAATCGTGTATTTACTCAGCGGTTTAAAAAATAATATTTAGCTGTATCGTATCGTATTTATTCGCTTTGTGTTTACGCTTTGTTACAAAATGGTATAAATGTGATAAATTCGTTCGTATTATCGTTGAAGGCTATGGCATTGCCAAGTATTACAGTAAATAGCAATACAGTATATTTTGTATGCCGATAAATTGGTACGGGAGCAGCAATGGATTCGGGATGTTTTATCCGAAAATAGAGTAAAAAAGTAACCGTCCGAAAAAAGTTTGATGAGTCGCCAATGTTGGACAATCGCGGCCGAGGGCAACATATTACATATGTTAGCCGAGATGAGTTCACTCGCAGATCCAACAATGGAATATGGAGTTTGTAAACAAGCGTAATTTGAAATTGGAACCGAAGTACGTGTGGAGGAACGTAGAAGTACACGAAAACAGGCTTTGAAAGCTAGTTGATGGAAAAAGTTGGTTGTGCGAAAGCTGCGTCGTTACGCACACGAAACAGCGATCTACACTAATCTATGGCTGGTGGCGGAGCTATCTAAAAGTTTGCTAATGAAGCCGAAATGAGGAAATATTGCAATGGGATAGTGATAACTCTCCCCGGTTTGTTAGTTACGGGTTGGGATTACGGAAAGGCATGCCTTGTGCTTTCTTGCTCGATGAGCAAGCTCCCGGGGGACCTCGCCTCATGCCGAGGTAATACGCCTTAATTAATTGTACCGTAGAAAGAGTTCCTATGATTTATTCGGATGCTAGGGATACGATGCAGAATAGCAGGCCGTATTGGGGATGAAAATTATGGACCCCATTTACGGCAGCGTTGTTGTTGCTTTGATGTTATTCTTGCTAAGGCTCTGAGTGTACGTACATTATTTACCTTCATTTGCAATCCATATATATTTAAACAGCAGTCTCTTTCCCCATTGTGAATTAACCCTTTCAATGCGCAGCTATTGAAGAACGTGCACAATTTATAAGTACTTTGTCCGAACACAAAAGTTTACCCTACATGTATATCATACTCTCGCTTTTTGTCGCATATTTATAACCAACTTGTAAAAACTTAATTATCCATAAACTATCTGAATAGACTTACTAAATACAAATAGATATCAATAGATCAATTTAAAATTATGCCAATATTAGCATAGTATAAATTCCAAATATGCAATATAGGTATATGAGTGCTTTTTCTTGTTTGATCGCGCTAACACGTGAGCAAGATACAAAATTAAACATTGATACTCTCATATTCGAACACTTTAAAGTCATCAATGGGCAATAACAGTTGATGTTTTATGTCGAGTCTGATTCGACATAGATTTTATTCCGTTGAGTCCTATGTCGAGTCTGGCTCGACAATTTGTTTCTATTTTTTTTTTCACACTCAGATTTAATATCATGTGATTTTATTTTGCGTATCGTGTTTAGAGCATTATTTGTAAAATAATGTTGGTTTTTATGATCCTTCATAGTGTTTCGCCTACCTGCAAGAGATACAAAAGAAAGGGGCTATTGCCCGGATAAAATTCTAAGCACAGTGACTCTTGACGCGCGCTTTCGTGAACATCTCCGATTATACTTGACTAGACCAGCTACCGCTAGATAAATCCGCCAAAGCAAAGAAGAAAGCAACAATTTTGATTAAGACCTATCCAAATAAGATCTCTCTTGTGGATCACTCTGGGAATGACTGTTTAACCATATCAATATGAATGGTTGGGCCACTTTGGAATCCCTTTGCGCAAAAATTACAATTATCGCATAAATAAATCCACGCACGTCGATAGGCACGCTTTTTTAGTGCAATGCATAACCGATAGTTGATAAATAAGTATGTGGAAGTAAACTAGAGGCATTTTATAATATTTCAATGTTAGAAAATCTGCATTTGACCCCCATTACTATAAGAAGGAAGCGATGAAAGAAACGATGCAATTAAAAGTTTGCCTGCGCCACGCTTTTCAAAAACACCGTATAACGACTCTATGATGACATTAACTTCAACATTGTTAAATCTCGGCAACTCCACTGAACAACAAACTTTTAGACCGTCTTTCCATAGAAAAGACTTGGTAAATGTATGAACAGCATAGAAAGCGATGAAATAAATGACTACCTTGCATGCCCTGAAGAATTTTTCAACATCCAAGTAGCAACAATCGCCTCCTCATGAGCTCTAAATAGACTCTCATACAAGCGAGGAAAATTTAAAATAGAACGATATTTTAAATAATGTCATAATATAAAATTTATTTTAAAAAGTCCTCGTATAGCGTCCACTTCATTTGCGACGCCTATTACGTAAGAAACGAATAAAATACGTAAGGCACGTGTTAAATCACTTGCACTAGTTAACAAACTAAACACATACAATTTTGTTGACTTTAACTAACTATTATAAAATACAGCAGTTTTGTCTACAGTGATTTACATTCAGATTGGGGATGTATTTTCGTCCATATAAATCGTTATTGAATTGTTGAACAAATATGTAAATTGAAAGAAGGTCGGCTTAAATCCAATTTCGTTCAATACATTCAATCAAATCAGTTCTTATAGATTGATTTCGAATAAAAATGCAATCTATTGCAGTCGTGTAAGAATCATATTCCAATTTACGACACGATAAATAATATATATTGCACTAAGTCCAATGCCAATAAGATGATCGAAACTAAATTAAATCTGAAATATCGGTTGAATACATCTGCAAGATGTCTGCTATTGAAGGCATAGAAAAGTAGGCTTTTCAGCAAAAGTATTGATATTGAAAATCCACTATCAAGCGAAACTTCTTTATAAGTCCTTAAAAATCTGTACTTTTCTTTAAAATGCAGAATATAACATTTGATAACAAAATTGATTGAATAATTATATTGTAAATCAAGAAATATACAAGCTTACAACGTCACATTGAAACCTAAATAATTATACATACCGGCATTAAATTAAAATCTTCGAAGTTGATTTTTTGTCTACAAGTAGTTTACATTATTTATTTTTAAATAGACATCATCTACTCTCGATGCAATGAGGCTAGAGTTTCGATAGACGTGGCTAAAATTATAGCACAGTATTTTTTAATCACAGTTAATCTTTGACTAATTATAATTCCGAACCTTGATGTGGTATTCCCTAATAGCCTTTGTTGACAAAATTATGTTAAATATGATCTTTTTTAACTTCAAATTTATACAGGTTTTCTGGAATTGTTAAGACTTCTTAAGTGGAAATTATCCAAAAATGTTAATCAAATTCACATTAAAAACGATGTTGATCAAATTTGTTTCGTATAAATTGCACCCCACACTAAAATTAGATGTCTCATTTTTCCCAAGCATTCAGTAATTCCTCAATAAATTAATTTGAGATTCCGGATGAAATAAGCGGAATTCCTGTTCATGTGAACCGTAATCCCATATATCATAGTTGGCTTGGCCCTTTGCCATAATTGATAGAATTTCCTCTCAATAACCCCCATGCAATTCACGATCATTTATCGAAACGCGATTCGAATGGTGCTCGTGGATTGTAATTCGATCACCAATTAAATACAAATTTGAAGATTATTGTTAACCTTTTAACTGCCTGCGTAAGTAGCTCGACTTATATATTTCATTGTCTAAATGTGTCCTAACATATGTATATATACCACATGCTATTCTGCGTCATTTACGAGTTTTGACCATTTTTGTTCAGGGTTGCCACAAATCATAATGCATATTTTTTGTTAATATTATATACACGCTATAAACATTGATTTTTTATTGAGGTTTTTCCTCAATTTACTAATAGTACTAATAAGAACATTTTTTTAATATGGTATTATTGATTTATTTGCGTATCAAATATCATTCAATGGGCAGCCCTGATGACCTTTGTTGAATTTACAATTTGCACCAACTTCTGTATGCCAGCTCTTTTTGGATTATGGATGGATTCTGGGGTGTAATTACACACCCACGTGTCATCCCTTTTAACGATAGAGTCCAGAAAAGCTTTCCCTCCTATACAAAACGATCCAAAAATTCACGAGCGGTGGTCAAGTGATTTTGAGCATTCTGTATGGAACACACTTTTGTACGCTAGCTCTTCCAGACATTTCTTCACAGCTTCCTCAATATCTTGATCGTTGTAAAAATGTTTCCCCACCCAAAAACTTCTTTAATTTCGTAAAAAGGTAATAGTCTGAAGGCATCAAGTCGGGAAAATATACGGGGGCAATTGACAGATTACTTTTCCGTCTGAATTGTCCTTGAATTTTTTGATGACTGGGGAAGATGAATGACGCTAATGAAGTGATTGTCTTTTAGATTATAGGGGTGCAGTGATGTCCACGTCTCATCCCTCGTCACGATAAACTTCAGAAAAGCTTTTACATTCTGTACAAAACTGATTCAAATATTTACGCGATTCTGACGGTATTCCTGTGTGAGCTTTCTGGACACCCATCGAGCACACAACTTCTTATAACCAAGTTTTTTCGATACAATATCATCAAAGAGATTTCGATAAATGTCAGGAAATTCTTCGCGAAGATCGT